>CALSFV010000284.1:5000-512468 GCA_943737045.1 Parapristionchus giblindavisi | reverse complement strand
ATAAAACGGGTCAAACTAATTTGTCCGAGACGCAGAGTGAGTTTGGCCAAACTCATACGTGCCCAACGTCTATATACAGACTTTTCGATCTTTTCAAAAAGTAAGCAAATGTCCCTAATTTTATGTAATGGGAAAACACATTTTATCTCTTATTATTTCATTTTATTTTATTTGTATTTCTTTCGTAATTTGAAGCTGATTTATTTTTTTTCTTATTATAATTCACTTTCTTAATGTTATTTCTTTTTCGTATTGTATCCCCATTTTATCCCCATTTTTTAAAAGTTGTTTTTTTCTGTGTGTTCTGTATGTTTGACCTTTTCAATGCTTCTTCGACTAATATTCATGAATAAAATTTTATCGTATATTATTATTCTTTCTCAGTTATTTTTCGCTTTCTTGACTTCTTCGATTGGATTAGAAGTCGTCCAGCGATGATTTTTTCCGTGCTTTTAATTCCTTTGCTTCAACTTGTTTGCCAATTTTCTGCAAATGGAATTTTATTTATTTCAAAATTATGAAAACATACCACTCGCAGGTAGTTGTTTGATGTTTGATCCGAAAATCCTAGATTACGAGATTTCAGACTCTAAAATCTTGTAATTTTGTTCATTCCTCTCTCTCTCAGATGGAGGGGTGCGGTCGCTATTACGAGATTTCAGACTCTAAAATCTCGTAATGTTGTTCATTCCTCTCTCTCTCAGATGGAGGGGTGCGGTCGCTATTACGAGATTTCAGACTCTAAAATCTCGTAATTTTGTTCATTCCTCTCTCTCTCAGATGGAGGGGTGCGGTCGCTATTACGAAGTTCGAAGTTCGAATTGAAGTTCGAATTCAAGACGATTCACGATGGATCCGCTTGCTGCCCAGTACAATGCCTTGCGCATTTTAACAAGTTAGTTTTTCTTGTCGATTTCATCTGCAAATCGGTATTGTTTCATGTTGGAAATAATACAATTGTCTACGAAGAAAGAAATATTTCTTTAATGAGCATCATCAACTACTGTGCTGAGAAGAAAGCAGGGCAATACGGTTTGTAATTTTCTGCTTTCTCCCTACTCATTTACAGTTACAGAGCTTGACAATCGACAATCGACTAACTTGTTAAAATGCGCAAGGCATTGTAGTGGGCAGCAAGCGGATCCGTCGTGAATCGTCGTGAATCCGAACTTCAATTCAAACTTCGAACTTCGTAATAGCGACCGCACCTGAGAGAGGTTTGAACAAAATTACGAGATTTCAGAGTCTAAAATCTCGTAATAGCGACCGCACCCCTCCATCTGAGAGAGAGGAATGAAAAAACTTACGAGATTTTAGAGTCTGAAATCTCGTAATAGCGACCGCACCCCTCCATCTGAGAGAGAGGAATGAAAAAACTTACGAGATTTTAGAGTCTGAAATCTCGTAATAGCGACCGCACCCCTCCATCTGAGAGAGAGGAATGAAAAAAATTACGAGATTTCAGAGTCTAAAATCTCGTAATAGCGACCGCACCCCTCCATCTGAGAGAGAGGAATGAAAAAACTTACGAGATTTTAGAGTCTGAAATCTCGTAATAGCGACCGCACCCCTCCATCTGAGAGAGAGGAATGAAAAAATTACGAGATTTTAGAGTCTGAAATCTCGTAATAGCGACCGCACCCCTCCATCTGAGAGAGAGGAATGAAAAAAATTACGAGATTTTAGAGTCTGAAATCTTTTTAGTTTACATTCTAGGATGCTGAGGGCAGAGAAATTCGTAATGGGTAATCATCATGTCTCTGCGCTAGGCAGGAAGCTACAGCTCATGGATTCAAGCAATACTACACAATCAATGACATCTATCGATGACCTTCCTGAATTGTGATCATTAACGGAGATAAGGTAGCTTATACCGTAGTGAATGATGTTTTACAAAAACATATTTGCAGGATCTGAACAACGTCAGTCAGTCTCAGTGGGAGGTACTGGAACATATCTTGTGTTGTTGTACCATGTCAATGCGAATCCTGCCAATCCTATCGTCGAATTGCAGAACGAGTGACCCACATAATTGAGTGAATTGTGCTAATAACTGCGATAAATTTGTGATGTAAAATATGTCGTTTGTACAATACAATACGAAAAAGAAATAACATTAAGAAAGTACATAGTAATAATAAAAATGAAATTAGCTTCAAATTGCTTAAAATTCAAATTCTTCAAATTCAAATTTAAACAGCTTCAAATAGCGAAAGAAATACAACAATTAAAAGAAATCTATAATACGGAATATTTTGGACAGAATGTTGTTAGAATAGAGAGATTTTTCTAAAAATGTACTCAAGCTACCATTTCCTAACAATAATGCATGCCCTGCATGGTCTGTTTGGCCAAACTCGCTCTGCGTCTCGGACAAATTAGTTTGACCCGTTTTATATTTTCATGTCTTTTTTCCTTATCTATTTATAGGAATGGAATAATTGAAGAGAATGAGAATATAAATGATACAATGAATGGAAATGAAACTATTTCTAATGGAATCGATAATCAATTTGATATTGATAATAACTCTACACAGTACATTTTCATCTATTTATTATAATTATTTATTTAGTCGGGAAATATCATTCCTTGTATATAATGTGTTTTGATTGACAATAAATATTTTTCAGAATGAGTTTGTCTATCAATTCAGCCACTGCCCTATCTAGTTTATCTAGATGGATTAAGGTTTCACTTCATATCACTTCTATTCATTATATTAAAATTAATATTACGTATTATTGTATTTCAGTTAAATTATGATCTTATCCCTGTTCATGATCATGCTATTATGTTAACTAAGTTTGATCTACTTACATCAAATGGTTCATTTATTGATTAATTGATTATCAACTATTGATTTATTAAGGTGAATCAGCTACACAAGGTATTTCATATGTGAAGGAAATGTGTAAACCAGTTAGTAATAAACTAATCAATAATGAAATGAATTAATATTAAGGGTGATTCATCATCAATAATAGAAGATATTGGAGGAATGTCAACTGCTGTGATAGCAGCTCATGAATTAGCTCATAGGTCTATCTATCTATCATTCATATTCATATTGATATTCATATAGTTTGGGTGCATATCATGATGGATTAACAAATGAATCATTTGATTGTCCAATAACGAATAATAATCTAATGTCTCCATCGGCAATTTCTGGTTCTCTTCTATCCAATTCATTCAAATTATCTCCATGTAGTCAGAGACATATCAATGACTTTCTAAGGTATTCAGTCCCCTTATTCATTCATTCAATCAATCAATCAATCAATTCAATATCATCTACAGTATTCCATCATCATGGTGTCTTCATAAACGAATTCAAGTTAAACCTCCTTCAACCATCATTTCTCCTCAACCTGGTATATCAATCATTTAATCAAATTAATTAATTTATTAAATAAAGGTGTTAATCTAACTATTGGTCAAGTGTGCCAAATCGCCTTCGGACCTCATTACTCCACGTGCCCTGTAAGAATGTATTCCCATCTGAATAAATATGAATTAATCAATATATTGATAGAATCCCCGTGTGTATTCTTCTGCCTCAGTGTGTCAACAAATTTGGTGTAAAGATCGAAGCAGGTAATTGATCTTTGATCTTTGATATCTGATCATTAATCTTTGATCTTTATCAATATCGTACATGTAAAAATCTTTGTATCATGAACGGTGAGAATGAATCTGAACGGATCAGGCCGATCAACGGGATTTTGGGCGAACCGTGCATTTTCGTGATCTCTCTTTCTTTTCATTATTTTTCTTTCACTCGAATCTAGTTAGTCCGCGAGAATCGCATTTTAATATTGTGTTTTTCACGAAATCATCATTTTTATTTTTTTAATAAATCGTTCCGATGATATCGCAGAACCGGAACCGGGAAATCGGTAGTACCCCAAAATGTTTTTCCTGGCAACTAGCCAATTCTTGCTCAAGTGTCATCATTTTTCTTTCTTATTTTATTATTTGTGAAATTAACGTTCTATTCAATGATATTTGTGGTTTCAGCGCTTCTCCAACGACATGGACGTCATTCTAACGCGACGTGAACCGGTTCAGAAGGCTATCGTAGCTGAAAATGCCAGGACAAAGTAAGTTATACTCCATTCCCATGGCTCATTAATTACACCTCGTTTCTTTACTTTTATGCCAATCATATCAGGTACGAAGATGACGTCCTTCTACTCCGCGCTGTCTTTTCTGGCCGTTCTATCTCAGATAAGTCATGCACTTTTTTATTGTAGTAAATCTAACGTGGTCACGATTGTTGTTCTCAGTAGAACATTCATTGTTCCTTGATTATCTTGAAGCTTTGTGATGACATTGTAGCTTCCCCGGATGCTAAACTGCTCATGGCAAGGAAGAATCGGAGGAGATCGATAAACAGGTTTGTTGTATCATGTAATTTTTTCTTGTTAAATTGAAAATTTTCTTGTCACTAAGCTAATGTATCTAGCGAATCAATCTCTACTTCATTATTTTTATCATTCTCTGTTCAGGCAGCCGATGTAAGTGTTTGTGATGTCCTCGTGAATCATGAAATCCTATGTGGTTGTTGTGTTGAATCTGGATGTGGTCCTGCAACTTAAAACGAGGTGAGAATATTCAATTAATATTATTTAAATGTACACTGTAAAGTACATATTAGTTCTAGGGTAGATTTATTTGATTACTCCTCACCAATTAGGCCGTATTGTTGAGTAAAAAGGGAACAAATCAAGCAAGCAGTTATCAGTAATTGATTTTAATAGTTACATTAAGAAATCAATTATCGTTAATGTTGTTCCAGTTACGTCTCTGAATGCCGTAACCTGCTGAACAAGCTTTAAGCTGCACCTGTTTGGGACTCAACACAGGTATACCAAGTTATCGATTTTAAATGTAAATAAATGTATTCAATAGTAAAAGTATGAGGACACCTAGTAGATCGATTTAAATTTATTTAAATATCGATCAATAGATTTGTTTTGTAGTTAGTTTTGAATATGCGAAGTAATGTAGTATTATTATTATTGAAATTACATGAATCAGTCGCCATTGTACTCAATTTCAGACGGTCGTTCTCAGAATTCGGTTTCTTCACGCATACGCTATTCTATCAGAGAAGTTTTTCATCTATACTTTTGAAAAGAATAATTATTTTAATGTCTATTCTTTAGCTAAGTTTCTTATACATAGGTACTTTGTGTTTACTTTCAGATTCGTCGGCGGTTACACTATCGACCATTGTGATGATACCGTAACCCGGACGTCTACTAGTGCTGCGTTTGTAGCTCACATCTGCCGGGTGTATATACTGTAGCACGGCTACTTTCAAAAAATTACGTGGATTTAATAATTTATTCGGATAATAAAGTTCGTATCAATACAATTAATACTGAGATAAAACAAAATTTTATTTAGTGTTACATTTGACATACGTGCGGCCGCCGTAACGACGGAGACGTCCGCGTAAAGCCAAATGTAACACCACATAAGCAAATATTGAGAAATGAACAATAATCAAACGGAAAACGACAATGGTAGGAGAATTAGATGCACTACCTACTAACATCTATCACAGGCTTAACTTTTTAATACGGCATTCGTAGTAGCCGTCTTTGAAAGTGACCTGAAAATGAGTCATATATAGTAATATACGGTCAATCCTCGCATTATGAGGTTAATGGAGAAAACCCAAATAATCCATATCAACATCGGGTGGGTCTGGATCAAAACTCGACTGGGCCGGAGGCAAAACTGGACCTTTTTTTTAAAATCGAATTGGTGAACGGTAGAAAAGGTACTATGTATTATATGTTAGGGATAATGGTTGCAAACAACAAAGATCAGGGAAGAAAGATCAAAAACCAAGATAGTGCTAGGGTGAAGCCAGAGATCAATCGTTTACTCCGCCAATTCAATTTATTTAGAAAACGGATTTACTGATCAATTATTCATGTTATACTATTAGTTTATTGTTGGTTAGGTCAATCGTGTCTCTTAGAACTAAGTTACACAAGTTACCATTTTTGCTTGAATTAGCTCCGAGACCCTTCTTCACGTACATGAAGTTTAGGACGTACAGACGATCACACAAACGCAGCACTAGTAGACGTCCGGGTTACGGTATCATCACAATGGTCGATAGTGTAACCGCCGACGAATCTGAAAGTAAACACAAAGTACCTATGTATAAGAAACTTAGCTAAAGAATAGACATTAAAATAATTATTCTTTTCAAAAGTATAGATGAAAAACTTCTCTGATAGAATAGTGTATGCGTGAAGAAACCGAATTCTGAGAACGACCGTCTGAAATTGAGTACAATGGCGACTGATTCATGTAATTTCAATAATAATAATACTACATTACTTCGCATATTCAAAACTAACTACAAAACAAATCTATTGATCGATATTTAAATAAATTTAAATCGATCTACTAGGTGTCCTCATACTTTTACTATTGAATACATTTATTTACATTTAAAATCGATAACTTGGTATACCTGTGTTGAGTCCCAAACAGGTGCAGCTTAAAGCTTGTTCAGCAGGTTACGGCATTCAGAGACGTAACTGGAACAACATTAACGATAATTGATTTCTTAATGTAACTATTAAAATCAATTACTGATAACTGCTTGCTTGATTTGTTCCCTTTTTACTCAACAATACGGCCTAATTGGTGAGGAGTAATCAAATAAATCTACCCTAGAACTAATATGTACTTTACAGTGTACATTTAAATAATATTAATTGAATATTCTCACCTCGTTTTAAGTTGCAGGACCACATCCAGATTCAACACAACAACCACATAGGATTTCATGATTCACGAGGACATCACAAACACTTACATCGGCTGCCTGAACAGAGAATGATAAAAATAATGAAGTAGAGATTGATTCGCTAGATACATTAGCTTAGTGACAAGAAAATTTTCAATTTAACAAGAAAAAATTACATGATACAACAAACCTGTTTATCGATCTCCTCCGATTCTTCCTTGCCATGAGCAGTTTAGCATCCGGGGAAGCTACAATGTCATCACAAAGCTTCAAGATAATCAAGGAACAATGAATGTTCTACTGAGAACAACAATCGTGACCACGTTAGATTTACTACAATAAAAAAGTGCATGACTTATCTGAGATAGAACGGCCAGAAAAGACAGCGCGGAGTAGAAGGACGTCATCTTCGTACCTGATATGATTGGCATAAAAGTAAAGAAACGAGGTGTAATTAATGAGCCATGGGAATGGAGTATAACTTACTTTGTCCTGGCATTTTCAGCTACGATAGCCTTCTGAACCGGTTCACGTCGCGTTAGAATGACGTCCATGTCGTTGGAGAAGCGCTGAAACCACAAATATCATTGAATAGAACGTTAATTTCACAAATAATAAAATAAGAAAGAAAAATGATGACACTTGAGCAAGAATTGGCTAGTTGCCAGGAAAAACATTTTGGGGTACTACCGATTTCCCGGTTCCGGTTCTGCGATATCATCGGAACGATTTATTAAAAAAATAAAAATGATGATTTCGTGAAAAACACAATATTAAAATGCGATTCTCGCGGACTAACTAGATTCGAGTGAAAGAAAAATAATGAAAAGAAAGAGAGATCACGAAAATGCACGGTTCGCCCAAAATCCCGTTGATCGGCCTGATCCGTTCAGATTCATTCTCACCGTTCATGATACAAAGATTTTTACATGTACGATATAACTATTGAACATTGAGAAAACGATTCGAACCATGTGAGACTAAACCATACCTTCCTGCATTAGATGGAACATATTGTGGATATGGAAAAGTTTTAATATTTGTATTTCTAATCAATCAATAAATCAATAATTTAGTGGTGTCAACGTGGAGAATGTGTTGTTAATCCACAAGCAATCGAAGGTATTTACAGTAATTTTCTATATTCAGAAATGATTTATTTTTAGATTGTCAAGATATAAACGTAAAGACGTGCACGAAATATTCAAAAGCTAAGCTCAAACATTTTTGTGGAAATGCGGATTTTGCTAAAGTTTGTTGTTCATCGTGTATGTCGATCAAATCGAAGATAAAAGATATTTAATCTATTCATTTTTATATTTTTATATTATTATTATTCCTATTATTATTTATGAATTCTTTCTTTGCCTCTGCCATAGTCTCATTATTGCTCAACTTTAATTTGTTTATTTTTCTGTTGATAAACGTTGCAAATATTGTCATTTTTAATATCACCTAAAAATTTGCGCTATTTTTCGAAAATAATTAATTGTAAGTATAATTTTTTATAGTGTTTTCTTCAGCAATTAGACTATATTTTTTATTTTCAATATAATAATCGTGTTCATTCTCGTATTCATAATGAATCTCTTGACAATGTGAAACTGATAAGCCTCTTATCAATCAATATCATTATATCATTTCTTTCACTTCCATATCATACAATTCATTTCATTCAAATGAATTCATATTCTCTTCTACTAATTATTCTTTTCTCGATCAATTCAAGTGAGTCAATTATTCCTTTCTTCCGTACATTTATTGTTGATGGAAAAACTTTTTTTTTAAATTGATCTTCCGTATTCTATCCGTTCATTCAAAACATTAAAGAGTATTCACATGGACTAATTTCAGAATTGGTAATCTCTAAATACGATGATAATACAAAATCGAATGTTTGTGATGATGGAGATTGGCAATGTCCTGTTGAATATACTTGTTGTATAAGGAATGATCATTCTACTGGTTTGTATTTATTGACTTGATAGAGTAGACTATACTTTTTTTAAATTTATTTATCATACATCGCGAAGATGTTTCAACAAGTAAAAAACGATATAAAGTAAAAAACGATATAAGTAAAAAGGCAATCTATGAATATTGCCATATAGGCAATCTATGAATATTGCCAATCGTTTGTCTCAAAATCGACAAGACTGATCAACCTAACGTATTAAACCATTAGACAAAGGCATTGTTCAGATAAAGAATGGGTTATACCCATCGGTCATATTCATTCTTTAAACATAATAATTGATCTCAATGATAATTCTAGGTTGTTGTCCATTTACTCTTGGAGTTTGTTGCACATCAACAGATAGTTGTTGTCCATCTGGATTTCAATGTGGAAATGATGGAGAATGTACACGATTACAATGATATATTCATAATAATCAATATATTCCGATTATTTAATCAATCATTTTAAGAGACCGACTCGGTAAGACTCGACCATTTTGACCCCCTTCCGGACATTCGCGAGGACTTTCGATCTGACCCTCAATACTTTCATCATAGACACATACCGGGGGGAGACCGATGAAAGTTATAGTGAAAATGCCCTTAGGCTCAAACCCGGCTCACATATGTCGCATAAAATAAAAAAATTGAAAAATTCATTACCTTTCAATCTTGATAGCTAGGACTTTTATTTCTTTTTATTGGTGAATAACATGTCGTGCACTCTTACAAACACAGCTGAGTACTAATTTCATATCGTTCTGAATATGTTTTTTCGTGTCTGATTTTCGGATTTTTCGTCTTCTATCCTCGTTGAAGAGAGACGGCAGGTAATGACATAGTGCATATTGCAGCCCTGACAATTCTGTACATAGTGGTCACATTCCCTTGAAAATCCAAGTTTTCAGAGTCATCGAGAATTGCAACCGAATGTGAGATATATGTAAATTGCAAAAATCGAAAATTAAATTTCTTGTAAATCGCAAGAGTAAGAGGTAGCTTTATTATGTCATTATACTCGTAGTGATGCGAGTGCACAGGAAAATATACAAATAAACTCGGACTACATTTTAAAAATTTTTAGAAAAATCATTATTTTATTTTAATTTTTTCAACCCCCACATTCAGTCGACCGTCAAGGCAAGTTGATTCATAGGGCGGATGGTAGCTGATGCTTGTCCGTTTGCGAAAACAACTACCACGTGAAGAATCGTCGTTTCGCAGATCTAGAATTTATTTTTTTAATTATCCAACTTGAATATTTATATGTTTCTTTCATATAAATCGGTTGGAAGGTAGCGTACTGCATCCAAAGCTGTACCATTTTTATCAGTAGGAGTATACGGTATTGAACTACCGTAATGGCCAGGAATCGCGAACTGATTTTTTTTCAGTCGACACAAGATTCTCAACCATGACCCGGGGTTCATGGTTGAGAATGGCTGAGGTCGAAAAATTCATGATGATCCCAGACAAAATACTATTTGGCTTTATATCAACAGTGGCCCCTCTTTTATTTTTATGGATACCATAACTCGAATTACCGTACTAAGAATTTTTCGAGAATTTCACCACATTATTATAGGATACGATAGCTAGATTACGGTAATTCGAGTTATGGTATCCATAAAAATAAAAGAGGGGCCACTGTTGATATGATGCCAAATAGTATTTGGTCTGGGATCATCATGAATTTTTCGACCTCAGCCATTCTCAACCATGAACCCCGGGTCATGGTTGAGAATCATGGGTCGACTGAAAATAAAAACAATTTGCGATTCCTGATGATTACGGTAATACAATAGCGTACACTCCTACTTATTGCAAAGGTACAACTTTGGTTGCCATACGCCACCTTCCAACCGATTTATATGAAAGAAACATATAAATATTCAAGCTTGATAATTTTAAAAATAAATTCGAGATCTGTGAAACGACGATCCTTCACGTTGCAGTCGTTTCTGCAAACGCACATGCAACAGCCACCAACTGCCCTATGAATCAACTTGCCTTGACGGTCGACTGAATGTGGGGGTTGAAAAAATTAAAATAAAATAATGATTTTTCTAAAAATTTTTAAAATGTAGTCCGAGTTTATTTGTATATTTTTCCTGTGCACTCGCATCACTACGAGTATAATGACATAATAAAGCTACCTCTTACTCTTGCGATTTACAAGAAATTTAATTTTCGATTTTTGCAATTTACATATATCTCACATTCGGTTGCAATTCTCGATGACTCTGAAAACTTGGATTTTCAAGGGAATGTGACCACTATGTACAGAATTGTCAGGGCTGCAATATGCACTATGTCATTACCTGCCGTCTCTCTTCAACGAGGATAGAAGACGAAAAATCCGAAAATCAGACACGAAAAAACATATTCAGAACGATATGAAATTAGTACTCAGCTGTGTTTGTAAGAGTGCACGACATGTTATTCACCAATAAAAAGAAATAAAAGTCCTAGCTATCAAGATTGAAAAGTTATGAATTTTTCAATTTTCTATTTTATGCGACATATGTGAGCCGGGTTTGAGCCTAAAGGCATTTTCACTATAACTTTCATCGGTTTCCCCCCGGTATGTGTCTATGATGAAAGTATCGAGGTCCAGATCGAAAGTCTTGGCGAATGTCCGGACCATGCTCGAGTCTTACCGAGCCGGTCTCTTAATCGAATTCCTATAATTGAGCTCAATACAAAGTATTCTTTTAATCCATACAAATTTATCATCCATATTTAATAAACTTTTATTCAATGAGTATTCCTTAACCATCAATTTGATTGTTTATCGTACTTTGTAACAGTTTGCGAAAATTTAAAATTTGCGGAAAATCGTTTGTTCTATACATCTTTAAAAAACAGCAACATTGCAGCTAAACAGTGTGTCTGAAAAAAAAGTTTATCTCAATATTTCTAAAAAATGTTATAATATTCTCATTGTACAGTCATTTCATATTATTCCACTCAGATAAATTTAATATGAAAAGTATTATATTATTCATAGATCTTTTATTTCTCCACGATAAAAAGAGACGATTGGTAGAGAAGATTCATGAATATTTGAGTGTAGAATTCGATTAGAATTCATAGTTGAAAGTGTCATATTATATGATTCCATTCATCTCTTATCTCAATCTGTTCACGTCTCTATCTCATCCATTATCTTCTTTTATTCTTCTGATTCTTGGATTTCATAATATACCTCAAATGGGTTTCAAAAAGTGAGAAAAACCCCGAGTCGTATTTTTCGTTTCCATAAGAACGAATAACCGCTGTGTTCAAAGATCACTCGCAATCTCATTCTAAGTTTAAAACAAGCTTGGATTTCTTTCTCAGTGAATATTTATGTAATATATAAAGTTGAATAAGTATAAGTTTGTATAATATTTATTTAGTCTTTTTTTTCTGTAATCATCTCGATAATATGACTATATCATAATATTAATGAGTACAACCTGCCATTATTAATTAGACTAATGATGAAACAAAATTATCAATATAATCTAATAAAGTTATCATTCAATCAATCGATAATACACACAATAAATACAAGCTTGGCTTGAATGGACTGAGGGGGGAAGGCAACTGTAGAGGAGACTAGTATATAGATAGATGAGATGAGTTCATTTAGAAGATGAGGAAGGGTACTGTACAATGGGATTACGGTAGAAAGATTATATTGATTAAAGAGGCAGGAAACAATAGATGAACCGTTTCATTTTGTGTAGTGTATGAGAGGGTAGAGGGAGAGGGAGAGGGAGAGGGAGAGGGGGTAAAGGGAGAGGGAGAGGGGATGGACCATAAGAGATCGTCCATTGAATACCAATGATAGAATACAATAATATAGGAATGCAATCAAGGATTAATCAATAATGAATTGAATGTCAATGAAGAAGATAAAAGGAATGGAAAGAGAAGAAGAAACAAAGACAAGATTAATCAATAACCAGTCATAGATCAATCTCTATTATACACATTGGGATACTGTAAGAGGAATATATGGGATACTGTAATGGGGATAGATGGGATACTGTAATGGGGATAGAAGAGGAATCACTGGGATAGAATAATAGTACAAAGGGATGAAGAAGATGAGGAATGAGATGAAGAATGGAAGAATGAATATGGGATAGAGAGAAGATAGAGAGAACTGAGATGAATGATATGGTTATGAAGGAGAATGAATGAATAGATAAATGGATTGAAGTGATTGAATGAATACATCGATAGGAATGAATGGATGGATGAATGGATGGAGGAGGATAAAGCAATAGATTGAGAATGTAAAAGAAGAAGAGGAAGGAGAAAGAAGGAATGGGTTAATAAAGAGGGCCTATAACACGAATATGAATACCTTTGAATAGATTGAAGAATATAACGAGGAAAGATAGAATATTATGAGGATGAAAGGATAATAGAAGAAGATGAAGAAGAAGGAGAAGGAGAAGGAGAAGGAGAATGTTTGGCATAAGAATGAAGATGAAGAGAATAATATGATATAGAGGGAATGAGAGGGAATCTAAACGTATTCATAACTAAATCTATCTAGAGAATGAATAAGAAGGAATGACTCCTCTTGTAGAGGATACAATAGAATAGATAGACACTTCGTATATATAGTCATCAATGATATCACTCGTAGATTATTGATTGATTGATTGAATAGAAGAATATCTCCATAGGAGTGAATATAATAGAATAGAATGAATTAGAGAGAGGAAGAGGATAAATGAATGAATTAGTAAACGTCGTTCATCTACACCACCGATGCAGGAGCTCTTGCTAATAGTTCTTCTCTATAATGAGATTCTTCACTTTCTATTGCTTTACTACATTCTCTTTCTAATGATTCCAATTGATCTGAATGACGTTTTGCCAATTGTTCTTCATGTTTCTGTGCTCTGAAATCAATCATCATTACAGTAATCAATCATATTATAATACGGTAGTTATAGGGATGAGTGTACGGTACTTACTTCATAGCGAGACGTTTCCTTTCTTCAACAAACATCTTCAGATTCTTTTCATTCAATTCTTTGACACGACGATCTTTCTCTGCCTTTGACTTGAAACTTTTATCCTATAAATGAGATCATTATGATTAGTGATATCTAATCATGGATCATTCATTCATTCTCTCAAAGATCAAAGATCATTCAATCCTCATTCTATTTATCAACTTTATCACTATTATCCGTTACTATAAATGATATATTGATTGAATGGATAACATACAACTTGTATCATCTTAACATCTTCCATACTCTTCTTAGTCTGAGTACTTCTCAATTCCTTCGTTTCTCCATCTAATCGACATTTCAATGAGATCATTTGTTGTTTATGAGCTTCACAAAGAAGTTTCCTCAAATGTCATTAATATTACTCCATTAAAGAAGAAATGATTAAGATATTTCATATTACAGATTAAGTTATTGATTACTAAATAATATTCATTATAAATAGTATGATACTTGAGTAATTCGTATTCCTCTTTGATATGAATCTTCTTCAATTCAAATTCTTCTTGTTCATGTCTTGTCATTAGATTACACCATTCATTTGTTTGTGATGATACAAGAGATCGAACCTTCAATTAATCAATAATCATTAATCGATCAACTAATCAATAATTACCTTTTCATTATCAGATATCTTAGCAGGATCAGATTCTTTAGCAGATAAACTTTGATGTCTTGAACCATATCCACTCCCATGACGATCTTTTCTCTTTTGTGATCGTTGATTATCAGTCATTAACTTATCAACGTTTGTTTGCTAAAAGAACAATAATGATTACTTTGAAACAATCGATTAATGTGCAGTCGATGAATCAATCAATCAATCAATCAATCAATCAACCAACCAAACCAACCAATCAATCAATCAATACAGTACCTGTTGTTTCTGTATACTCTCCTTCTGTTTAGATTGTTTCCTCTTCATTTCTTCCATATCTTTCGATAGTTTCTTCTGTAGTTTAATGAATGCTTTATCCTTTCGTAGATCACCGATATCGATTGCATCCACCTTCAAATAGATATTATTGATTGATTCATCTATCAATATCAACATTTCTACAACGTGCTCAATGAAAAGAGGAGAAGAAGGAGAGGGAGTTATTAGGATGATTGTCTAGAGGGAAGGGATAAAGATGGAAAGGAATGGAAGAGGGAATGGAAGAGAGAAGCATTCCAATGATGAAGGGAATGAATGATCCTATAGACCATATCCATTTGATATAATCTACTCCATTCATCAATATGAACCTGTAGTCTTTCACTTCTAAATGAAGAACGACGAAATGATGAACGAACTTCATCATCAACACAAAGTTTAGATGATTGATTAGTTGATGGTATAGATGTTGTTGATGTCTTTGGTGATGAACTACGGAAGATACGACGACCAATGGTCTTCAGTGGATTAAGAATGGATACGGTACATATATTGATTATACTCGGTAGGATATTATCAAGTTTAGCAATAGATGAAGAGAGGCAAGGTTGAAGATACAGTAATCAGATATGGTAGGCAGTACAGAATACGACAGTATTTAGGACAGAGTCATAGACTTGGTTAGTATTTCATATTAGTATATAATAACTCACTTTGAATCCTCCAACAGCAACTTCACCAGGATGAGATCTTGATGTTGATGGAGCTGTTTGATCCATTCCACGGGGAGTTGTCATTGATGAATTCCTTCAATCAATCAATAATCATAGAGAATGATAGAGACGATGATACAAAGAGTATCGATGATTGTCATTCCATCATTATATTCTATTGTACAGGACAATAATAAAAATAGTAATAATAAAGGAAATAATAATAATGAGATAGATATTATTCATTACATATTATCAAGAGATGAAATGATATCATTATAATTACATATGGGTATATAGAATATATGAACTAACTCATTAAGAAGATTTCCAACAGATCCATTTGTCTTTTGTAATGTTTTCCCTTTACCAACGTTGTTCTTTCCTCCTGCTGGCACCTACAAATAAAAGAAGAATATGAGATAAAAGGTAAAACAAAGATAAAGGGAGTTGATATGAAATAAAAATAGTATATCTATGTATTATAAATATAGAATTGTAATGATGATACCTCAACAATATCACTATCTTCAACTCCCATATTATGTAATTGTTCTTGTCTCTTTTGTTGAGCTGATAGATAAGCTCGAGGATCAGCTAATGCATCTACTAGACCTAAATATAATAATAATAATAAAAATAATATAATCAATCAATCAATAGATCAATCAATCAATCAATAGATCAATCAATCAATCAATAGATCAATCAATCAATCAATAATATTCATACCTGATAATTCATCCGGAACATAAGTCTTCAATACAATATGAACAAATAGAGTAGCTAATCCAGCTGGTTGATTACCCTCTGTACGAAGACCAATATGACGATATCCAGCCTGAATTATTGATTGATTCATAGATTACAGTACTAATTATATTGATCACAGAAATGAACCGTAAGAGAGACTATCTGACTCAGTGAACATATTTTGCTGATGGCTTGGCACTTGGCCAAAAAGTGATAGGAACCGATCGGGCCCAAATCGTGCACAGATGTAGTATAGGGTGGCATGTGCTCACAGACGGAGTTTGGGACTGTCATGTCTGCTGCTTCGCTAAATAACGTAAGTTCGATGAAGTGGCATCTAAATTTCAAAGTTTACGGATTCGTTCGATATATGTATACTACGAAGGGCAATAATAAGCAGGTAAATTCCACCAAGTGTCATCCCGATCGAAAACCGTGAGACCCAGAAAAATATAAAAAAATTTAAAAAAACACATTTAGAAAAATTGTTTTATTTTTCCTACAATTGCCTATCGGTGAGGGTCATTTTTTATTCCATCAATTTGACCAGTATATATTAGTGTAACTACTGTATGAAAATGAACTAAAACACAATCGTGAAATGTTACCTTATTTCCGAAAAACCACGACTAATTCGCCTTTTTATCGCGAACTGAAATTAATTATCGTGCGCCCTACCGTAATCCAAATGCAGAAATTCAAAATTCAGCAATCACTATTATTTAGCATTCGATTTTCGGTATTATACTGTTGTTTTCTTTTATCATTTGTTTGTTGTATGAATATATGTAGTGTAATATGACAGTATTTTTTCGAAAAAATGTGAATTTTGTATTTCCGAATTCGCATAACCGTAACCGGCATATGTTTATTCAGTCAGTTCGCGATAAAAAAGGCGAATTAGTCGTGGTTTTTCGGAAATAAGGTAACATTTCACGATTGTGTTTTAGTTCATTTTCATACAGTAGTTACACTCATATATACTGGTCAAATTGAAGGAATAAAAAATGACCCTCACCGATAGGCAATTTTAGGAAAAATAAAACAATTTTTTTCAATGTGTTTTTTAAAATTTTTTTTTATTTTTCTGGGTCAAACGGTTTTCGATCGGGATGACACTTGGTGGAATTTACCTGCTTATTATTGCCCTTCGTCGTATACACATATCGAACGAATCCGTAAACTTTGAAATTTTGATGCCACTTCATCGAACTTACGTTATTTAGCGAAGCAGCAGACATGACAGTCCCAAACTCCGTCTGTGAGCACATGCCACCCTATACTACATCTGTGCACGATTTGGGCCCGATCGGTTCCTATCACTTTTTGGCCAAGTGCCAAGAGAATGTCACTTGAGCCAGAAAGTCTCTCGTAAAGAATATGACATACATGTAAGATAATTGTTGGATTACGTTATAATAATAAATGAATATATAATTGAAGTACCTGAAGTCCTTCCAATGGAATTATTCTCTGTCCCAATTGTTTATTGTTCTCATCATAGACAGCAAATCGAAGAACAGCCAATTCAGGAAGAACAACCTTCAATGATTATGAGATAGTTGAAGAGTAAGAAGGAAGACTAGACGACAAGCTCATTACAGACTAATCTATCATTACAGGAGGGGGTTGATATATGGGAATGGGTCATGAGGAGTGACGATGAATAGATAATGAGGGGAGATCATACTGGCATTCCTGTGAGCGGTCTATACGGGGGGAGAGGGGTCCAACGGAGATGAAATAAATAATATTCAATTATATTCATACCTTTCTGAATACAAATGGTTCCTCTGCATAGATTGGATTGAGTCCATTTGCTTGTACTATCTTCGTACGATGTTCCTTAAACACATATTATCATTATAACTAATACAATACGATGAAGCTATAAGTGTGCATAGTTTGGTTTTGCGGCATCATCGCTCATTGACGCAGAGAGAGAAAAAGAGAGAGAGGGAGATGGAAAAATGTATGACACAGAAAGACAGACGTGCACTATCACTTTATAGAATAAAGTAATTCAATTAGAATAGATCGATTGAAAAGATTAAAATAAAGGAATAGATAAATACCTTTCTAATAGTATCAGTAGGTAATCCATACATCTCTACTTCTACATAAGTTCCTGCTTTTCGATCACAAATGAATTGACCAGATATAACCTATAATCAATAATATATTATTGATTATAAATGAATGATTATAATAAACATACTCTAACACTACAATGAGCAGCAATAACTCCATCGACTGGACTTTCAGAGAAAGGATCAAATGTTCGATCTGGTCTTCTCATGAAATCTGGTTTCAATAGATATCCACTGTTACCATTGTATTCGAATTTACCCTACAAATATACAATCAATCAATAAAAGAACATCCAATCAATCAATATGACACAACTACCGTATCTAAGATAAAGATTACGGTACCTGATTCAATTGCATACAAACATCTGGAGTTTGAAAGTTGAGTGAGACCATTTGACATCCAGCATTCCAAAAGATCTATAATGAATAATCACTTCATGATAGACATCTACAGTAATCCTGAATGAATAATAATAATACCTGGGGTAGGAAATTACTAGAATCAACTCGAGCTCCTTTTGGATAGATTCTACTTAATTGTCTCTTATTATAATTAACAAATTCAGGGGCAGATTGTTTAAGATATCCAAGACCAGTTGATTCAGAGAAAGAAGACATATGGAAGTGAAGATTGTTTGCTATAATATCAATCGATCATTCACTTACAGTAATCTATAGATACCGTACCTTCAGCTACATCAAATCCAGAGAATTTAACAGGATGAGTATAATTAATAAGAGAAGATAATAAAGGATGAATATTAGTTGTAGCTCCTGTATAATGATATTCAGCAAATATTCTTTCTTCTTCTTCTTTAGTAAGAGCAGGCTGTAATGATAGATATTATCTATCTATATCTATAATATATTCATATGAATACATCGAACACTTCATCCCATATAAGCACATCAATCAATATCATTCATTCATTTTGATCTACCAATCGATATTTCAATGAATGTATGCTATTATTGATAATTGAATATGTAGAGAGAGCATAGAAAAGAAAAGAATAATATGGATGGAGTGCGATAAAGATAATGAATAAAAGAAGAGATACAAAGTATCTCTGTCTACTTTGAAGCATAAAAGAATACATAAAAGCTCAGATATATATTAGTAAGAAATTCTAAACATGAATACAAGCCAAAGCTATTCAAAAAGAGAGAAAAAAGATCTAGTTAAGCTATCTTAATTATGATTAAGAATAATAATAAAGCGATATAAGCAAAAATGTAATGGACAAAACACAAAAGAAGATAAAGGAAAGAAAAGAATATTCAAGCAAACAAAAGAGAATTCAAACTCAAGGAAATTCATGCAATAAAGGAACAATACAAATGAATGGTATACTGTATGAAGAGAAGATATTGATTGATTGATTATTATATCTCTCCATACCGTATACCACACAAGACACTCAATTCATGCAGTGCAATTCCATCAAGACAATATCCCAATTATATTATAATTAATAATAATATAAAAGATAATAATATATGATAATCGTGCCTTCTTCTTCACTTTAGTTGATACAGATCGTGGAATTCCATCTATTCCTTCTCCATCTTCTCCTCCTTTCTTATGCACTTTGAAACTTCTCATATCTGATCGATCAAATGGTTCCAATGATTCTGCCAACTGAATCAATCCATTCCATCCATATACCGTATACCGTATACCATAACTACTGTATATACCGTAACTCTGTGCCACACAGTCTAATCAAACCACCACCGTAACCCAATACGAAGAAGAAGAAGGATACAACAACGTCATATCATCTACATCACTCGTGCTATTAAACCATTTCCCTATCATTATATTATTATATCCCAAAACCAAGTAGACAATTACCAAACATATACAGTACTTGCATTATGATACAATTATTCATATTATATAACATTTCTTTTCATGTTTATATTAATGGACCAATACAACTACATCACTAACACAACCAATAGAATATAGATTCATTATCCCATATGTATACATAATCGATAGAATCAATTGATTAATTGGAATCAAAATGAATCAATGTCAACCATCACTATCACTTTGTCATTACATATATATTATATTATAAAATTATAGTTAAGATTATGGATATAAAGCGCAGTTAGTTCTTTCATATACTTCAATCGATATTTGATGAGATACCGTAAACCAGAATAGAATACAGTATCTCTTTGTTTGTGTGATATACTTAGGGACAGAAATAGAAGGAAGATAGATAAAATTACAACAATTATAATCGATGGTGATGATGAAGATGATAGTTGAAATCATATTAAATATACTTAATCTTAATGTTTAAAGGGGGATAAAGGAATGAAGGGAAGGGATAGGTAGAGGGAGGTTAGATGGGTTATAGTGTATTAGAGGATAAGGTATTTATATAAAGGGGATATCGATGGAATAGCTCACATAAGGCATATTTATTATATTGAATTAACACATTTATATCACGCTATCTGAGAAAATCCACATATGTGTGGTATTGACGAAAAATGAATTTTCCGGTTTTATGTATGATAATTATAGGCTCCATGAGTGAAGTTCACTGGTACTTGGAAATATCTTCCAATTGAAAATTCGCATCAGGGGGTGCGTTTGGTGTAGTTTGGCGCTGTTTCCTAATAAGTTTAAAATCCAATCCAATCGATTCGGGAGTGGGCGTAATCGACTCCTTGGATAATACTAAGAAACTATTGCCGAGGAGAGTTTTTCGAGCAAAGGCCAATGAACGTTGGAATTGAAAAAAAAATTACATTAAATTAATTCTCACTATTTTCCCATGGCGAACTACAATTTTTTATTTGCTTAATAGCTTCTACATGTCATTACACATCTTCAATTAAAAAAGTATAATTTTTAAAAAATTACAAGTTTATGAACGAATCAATTTTGTTCGCTGTATTCAATTGTGGTGAGGATTGGCGAGGTTTCCTAAAAAGTTTATTTCGAAACCAATCGATTCGCGAGTAAGCGCATTCGAATCCTTGTCTAATTCTAAGAAACTATTGCTAAGGAGAGTTTTTCGATCAAAGGTCAACGAACGCTGATATTGGGAATTATCAAAAAAATGTTTACATTAAATTAATTCTCACTATTTCCCGTGGCGAATGTAAACTTTTTATTTGCTCAATCGCTTCTACATAGAGAGAATTATGGAAAATAGTGAGAATTAATTTAATGTAAACATTTTTTTCGAAAATTCCCAATATCAGCGTTCGTTGACCTTTGATCGAAAAACTCTCCTTAGCAATAGTTTCTTAGAATTAGACAAGGATTCGAATGCGCTTACTCGCGAATTGATTGGTTTCGAAATAAACTTTTTAGGAAACCTCGCCAATCCTCACCACAATTGAATACAGCGAACAAAATTGATTCGTTCATAAACTTGTAATTTTTTAAAAATTATACTTTTTAAATTGAAGATGTGTAATGACATGTAGAAGCTATTAAGCAAATAAAAAATTGTAGTTCGCCATGGGAAAATAGTGAGAATTAATTTAATGTAATTTTTTTTCAATTCCAACGTTCATTGGCCTTTGCTCGAAAAACTCTCCTCGGCAATAGTTTCTTAGTATTATCCAAGGAGTCGATTACGCCCACTCCCGAATCGATTGGATTGGATTTTAAACTTATTAGGAAACAGCGCCAAACTACACCAAACGCACCCCCTGATGCGAATTTTCAATTGGAAGATATTTCTAAGTACCAGTGAACTTCACTCATGGAGCCTATAATTATCATACATAAAACCGGAAAATTCATTTTTCGTCAATACCAAGAAAAAAATCGGTTGTTGAATTCTCTCAGACAGTGTGTTTTATATTATATACAATATTTCTGTTAATATAAGCTAATCTCTTATATTATTCCATAAAATGCATGATATAAGAGAAGCATTAAAAGACTAAGATTAAGATAAGTAATGGATGTAATATAATATGATATTATGAATAGAATAAATACCTGTTCTTTCCTCCAAATGGTTTCAATTTCGATATTATACTCTTCTCTTTCAATTCAGGATGTGCTTCATCTATTACTTTATCCATTGTATCAACCAATCCTGAAATGATCAATCAATCAATATATCGATTGATTCAATGATAATATGATAAATGATTGAATGGAATGGAAGTCTACTCAACTGTGCTCTCATCGACAAAGAAAAAGGAAGAAAAGGGAAGGAAAGATAGGAAAGAAGACAAATGGGATAGATATACAAATCAATCAACACAATTCATTCATTTATGGACATTAAAGAGGACAAGACAAGACATGGGAATTATTGATTGATTGATTGATAGTATCATGGATAGTAACATGCAATATCTAATGAATCTATCAACTATACCATTCCATAAGGGGTAGATTGTGTAGTAGATCATATTGATTGATTGATTGGATAGATAGAGATAGAGATAGATAGATAGACCTACCAGTAGAAGAAGATGAAGATGCACCAAGAGATGTTGATGCCACTTTTGATGTTATTCCTGATACTGTTGAGGCTACTGTAGATGATCCATCCACTTCTGGATGAGCACGTTGATCTCCTGCTGAAGAAGGGAAAAGGAGAGGGAGAAGGAGAAGGAGAGGGAGAGAGAGAAGGAGAGGGAGAGAGAGACTTAGAGAGCACAGATGAATGGAGAGAAAAAGAGAGAGAGAAAAGATAGCGAAAGGTAAATATGCCGAGTTAAAGATAATAAGGAGAATAGATAGAACAAAGATATAGAGACTAGACATTGATAAAATACTTAATATCAATCTGAATTGATCAATACTAACACAGATACAGTACATGGACATATACACAGAAAGCATAGACGACGTTTGACATACGTCGACTGACCACACCACATGGATAGATAGATAGTGATCGATATGTATTACAGTACTCATCGAATGTGTGACATGCAAAAGGTATAGAAGAGTGAATGAATAGATAGATGAGAGGGATGAAATGGAATACAATTCATTCCATTATTGTTAAAGTCTAAATGATTTCTTGTGTAGTGTTTACTAAGGATGAGAGGGGGAAACTATTACTATATCTTGTACTACTACTACTATATGTATTGAAGTACCTCCTGGAATAGAAGAAGAAGATGATGATAGATGTTGAGTATGAGTAGATGAAGAAGAAGGAATAGATGATTGATTGAATGTAGATGAAGAAGTTGATGATGTTGATAGACCTTGTCTTCTCTTTGCAGACATTGCATGTCTCAATGAGAATTTAGGAGACGATCGAGAAGGAATCGATGATGTTGATGATACTCTTTCTGCTTTGGTTGATAAGGAACGATCAAGAAGAATAGCAGATGATATAAGAAGAGGAGTTGATGATCGATCCAATGATGGACGAGATGATGAATGAGAATGAGATGATATGATATGATGAACATTTGATGATGATTCTATTGATGGATCATCATCTCCAGATGTATCATCATCTATTACTTCTATAATCACTTCATTGAAAGGAGATTAACAACAACTAATAGAATATTATGGATTAACAATATATACATTCATTCATAATATAATAGTGAATGGGGGAAATGAGTGCGTTCTTTCTATCAAGGAATCAATTAAATGTGGATGAAAGAAAGAATAGAGAGAAGGAAGAACAGAAAAAGAGAAGAAGATTCATTGATATCCATTGATTTACTTGCGATCTTGCATTAAAAGAGTGAGTAGATATAATAATAAATTGAAGTAGAAGAAGGAAAAGAAGAAGTGAACTGAGTATATAGATAGAAAAGAGTGATGAGATATAGGAGAAGACCAAGAATTTATAGAGTATAATGTATATATGATAGATAGATGATGAGAGGATGAGAGGGATAATGGTAATAACATACGTGGAGAAGCAGTTTCATCAGTGACTTCAGGTGATTCAATTACTTCTTCCTCTTCATCCAATTTACCCTCTCTATAATAAAGATAAAGAATAAATGAGAATGAATAAAGATATAGTCACAAATTGAATGGACACAAGGACAATGCTCACTATTGGTTTCATAATATAAAGAAGGATAACAAATGAAATACCTCAGAAATTGTTCCAGTTGATGTTTCTCTATCTCTGGTTTCAATCTCTTATTCTTTATCAGAATCTTTCTCTTCAATTTATTGGGAGAAGGAAGGACTGCACCGGGTTCAAGCTACAATTATATCATATTCATTATAATCAAAACAATTCAATATGATATAATGAGCTAATTCATTAATAATAATAATAAATAAGCCATACAGGATGATCATCGAATGGTCGAGTTAATAACATATCACCAAAGATATCCATACAATATTTAGCCATCTTTAATTGATTACTGTAATAATTAAGAATTATTGATTGATTAGATGATATGAGATATATGATACCTTTTACTGCAATGATTCTCAAATGAAAGTATGACTGGATATTCTGATCGAACAAAGGCTGTGTCACGAATTTGATATAGAACATCCTACAATTGAAGATAAAGATCAAAGATCAAAGATCAAAAGATGGAAAAAAGGAATGAAACTTACTCGAAAGAATACATCAGTACACATAGCTTTACCATGAGTAATGATAGGTTCTCCTTTATTCTCCCCTGTTCCATCCCAACAATCTAATTCTATACAACGACAACCAGATAAGAGAACCTACAATAATACATTCATTCATTGAACATTTCATTCGAATAAAAATACTAATAATAATATAAATAACAAACAGTTCGATATATCTCAGATGATGATTTTCCTCCATATTGTCTACCAGTGAGATAAGTATTATGAGAACTGAATAACATCTTCTATCATCTCATTCAATAGATAGAATATATACCTATTGATATAATAATGTCCTAATGGTTGATCCATATCTTGATGCATTTCTATCCTATCTAAGAATACAGAGGCATTCTCATCTGATTGAAGAAATCGAAGAAATGCATCTCCTGACATCTTACCTGAATATAATCATCATAGATCAAAGATCAAAGATCAAATATGGACTAACCATCTTGAATATATTTATCATCACTCTCATATTTGGCAATAAGTTGTTGTACTCGATTGTTATCGAAGAAGGGGAAGAGGATCTAAAAGACTATAAATAGTCAAAGATCAAAGATCAAAGATCAAATGGAATGTACCTCATTCAATCGTGGATCTCGTTGTTCATCATTCAAGAATGTTACTAATCTCTCTTTCGTCAAATATTCTTTCTGCCCACTTCTATAATCAATCGAATCATTCAATTACAGTATCCCCCCTTCATCTAATCAATCGATATGAATATAATCGATAAACTTACAATCGTACAAATAGTTCTTGTACATCAGTTCGTGGACAAATCTTATGATAAAGACGAAGAAACTTCTCGAATGTAAATACTTCCACATCTAATTCTTCCTTCTCCTAAAATATATAGTCAATCAATCAATCAATCAATAATATCCTATCACATCCATATTATAATATGGTATATTATTGATCGATTTAAACGACTCATGCATTGTCGTTTTGAGACATGCTGCACATTAAATAGCCTACTATATTATTCTTAATGATCAATCAATAATGTGGTATGCAATAGAGATAGAATAGACAATCACACTTCACAATCACAATATCATTACAATATATAAATAAGTAATAGTAAAATAATATAGAAGGAATGGGATAAAAAGAAGGAATATAAGTAGAAGGGTTAAGGAAGGGAGTATGTATTTCAACCAAATAGAGATCAAAGATCATCGTAGTATTCTATATATAATAGAACCAAAAGGAAGAGATAATAGTCGGACCTTTCGTTTTCTTTTCCTTGAACCACAACGAATTGCACTTCTTAACTTCATACTGACAGATCGATCGATAACTGCTTCGAAGTACTATAACAACACATGAAACACTCACACACACAACCATACACACTACAGTACACTACAAACTAAGGAATACACCACTACACCACCATCTCATGATGACGACGTTTACCAATTCATTCACACAACGAAACACAAGAGAATCTCTGCTTTTCCAAATCATTGAAGACATAGAAGAAGAGGGCGGAGTCATACTTTTCAATATACGTAAATAGTCAATGTACTATGTATGCATAAATGTCGAGATAGGAGATAAGAATTGAATAGTTATCTCAATGTTAAGATATCAACTAGAGCGCATATATTGTTATTCTATTTTTCATTTGAAATAGACATTTCTAAATACCAAAGATAGAACTGGAGACATATGTGATATTTAGAATGGTGTAAGGATTACGGTAGCTACATAAGAGGAGTATGGTAAGATAGATAATGATTCTTATAATGCACGCATAATTCCCCCACAATGTGCACACATAAAGTGACAATGATATGGAAAATCAGAGATGAAGATGAAGTGAAGTGATGACATGCACATCATAATCAATACAATTACAGTACTCTATCTCACTTTCATCCATGCACTCTTATTATCTCTCTCTCGCAATCATACAAATGATGTATTCTCATTGATACAATAAATACAAAAAGAATGGCAAAGCGATAATTTGTATGAGTTCTCAATCGAATGAATGAATGAATGATATAGATGATCTCATCTCAATACCTTATCTCCTCCTAATCCAAGATCAGTCATACACTTCTGAACCATCTTCTCTGCTTTTCCTGATGAGAACAATTTAATGATGTTCTTCAATGGAATCTTCCTTCGTTCATTCGTTGAAATACACAAATAACGCCAACTGAAATATTAATGAAATAAAATATGGAATGAAATATGGATGGATGGATGAATTAGAACAAAAGTATTCGTATACCATTGATTTCATTCAAAACACACGTGAGCAACCTTGGATATTGGAAATTAAAATCGGATGGGCAGGACGCAAAACTCGGGTGGGACCAAGTTGATAGGCTCCCTACTCACTTTTTTCATTTCTGAGTTAATTTTGACTAAATCGGGTAGGTCGGATGGGTGTTGTCGTTATGATTCTAATGATGTATATATGATCATAGACATACTATTTCTGTAGTTGAGTCGTTGGACAAACGAATTTGATTCGAGAATGCTTTATGATGTCATTCAGAGAAGAACGCCAGATCTAGACAAGATAATGAGATAGAGATCAAAGATCAAAGTGATACCTTAGCTGTCTCTGGACTATCACTAAGAAGGAATAGATGATTGGCAGTGACTATATCAGTACCATGAGAGATCCAAACTACTCGATCCTCTATCGCATCTCCCTAAAGATCAAAGATCAAATTTGTCATACAATAAAAAAATATAGCGTTAAATAACACCATAAATGTCGTCTAATATAACTAATATACTTCTAATACGATAATATAAGTCAGATATGAAAACATAAATAAGGTGAAAAAATGAACTAATTAGTTGAATAGTACTAATATTTTGAATGATTAATAGTACAGTATATCACTATCTACAGTATACTACAAATTTCGATTGGGATTATTTTCTTGAACGAAATAAAATAGCTTTATAGACACAAAAAGAAGTATCTCCTGTCCCTGACTTACTCTTCTATACTACTATTACTACAGTATCTACATAATAATGATTAATTAACCTTCTCCTTTAATGGTCCAGATGTAACAATCCTCTCCATTTCACACAATACTCGTGATTCCTTTGGCAGTGGTCCAACACGTACTTCCCATACCTTACAAAGATCAAAGATCAATTAATCAATCAATAAATAGATGAGTACCGTGGTTAAATCGATATGTTGTGTATCCTTTCCTTCAATTTGCCAATACAAATAGAATCCAGCATCATCTACACGAGTAAATGCACCCAAATCAACCAATGATGAATCTGCCATCGTCTATAATCAATCAATATATTCTATCTACAGTATACGATATGAATACTAATCGATAATGAACTTACAACAGCCGTTGCAGTAGTCAATGTTCCTACATCTTCAAATTTATCGAAGACACTACCCTGAATAAGGAATGAATGAATGAATGAATGAATGAATGGATAGAATAGAATGCATGAATTGATACCTGGATAAGTAATGGATTAACTGGAGGTTTCCAATTGAATTGATACTCTTTGGCCATTATGAATGAGAAGGACTAATGAAGGAATTAATGAATGAATCGATATGAAGATGAAGAAGAGGAATTAATCGATCGATCGATACTAAAGAAAATGAATGAATGAACTTATAATGATGATGAAGAAGGAGAAGGAAAAGGTTATCTATATGAATGAAGGAATGAATGAATGAATAGACTATATTCATAATAGACTATATTGAATGAATCAATATGAGAAGATGAAGTAGATGAATGATATACGGACAATGAATAGATAGAGAGAGAGGGAGAGGAAGAGGGAGAGGGAGAGGGAGAGGAAGAGGGAGAGGAAGAGGAAGAGGGAAGAGGGAGAGGAGGGAGAGATGGAGAAGAGGGTATAAACGACTGATTCACGATCACCTATTCTCATTTCGTTAGAAGAATGATTGAAATGAGGAATCAATGAATAGAAGGAGAGGAGGATGAGAGAAGGAAGAAGGAGGAGAGAGGGAGATATAGTAGATAAGACTTACAGTGTATATAGTCGTTGTATAGATTGATTTCTTCTTCTTTCTTCAATTGATTATTCCTTCTTTGTCTCTACAACCGCCGTCAATTGAATCCATTCAGACGGCGGACGATTTATACTATAATCAATCAATATGAACTATGATGTGATTACGGTATACGGTAGATTATAAAGGAATCGATTGAATTATGTCATAGAAGGAGAAGGGATACAGAGAAATGAAAGAAGAATGAAGGAAAGATGAATAGAAGATTGAGATTGTAGATAGTAGATGAGAGTAAGAGGATGATGGAGGAGGGAGAGGGAGGGAGGGAAGGAGAGGGAGAGGGAGAGGGAGAGGGAGAGGGAGAGGGAGAGGGAGAGGGAGAGGGAGTGAAACCATACATGGGCGCCGACATGGGGGTGCCCCCTGTAAAATTATGGCTTTTCGAAAATTTGTGGAATGCCCCCTGTAAAAAATGAGAACTAATTGAAATTTTTGAAAAAATAGTGAAAGCCCCCTGTAAAATTAACCATTTTTCGCTCGGAAGCCCCCTGTAGAATCGAGCTCCAGGTACCCCGCCCATGTATGAGTGAAACTGTTTGACAAAATTGGTGAGATAAGAATCATGAACACGAATAAAATAAAAATAGATGTAAATATGTTATGCGAATGTAATAGTTGAGAGAAGGAAAAAGAAGAATATGAGAGTAGAGATCAGAAGGAATAATGAAGAGTTTATGGAGATTATAAATGGAAGAAGCTCAATAAAATAGTAGTCTTATCGATAGAAATATCAATTATACAAGAATAAATGAATGAAAGAAGCAGAAATATGAGAGAATTAGAGATAGAGATAGATAGATAGATAGAGATATAGAGTGATTGATAAGAGAATCAAGCTTCTATATGGTATCAGTAGCTAGAGAATCAATCGATATCATCAATTATCATTAGTGATAAGATGAAAATTAAGAAGAAGCGAAATATTGATTAGACAATTGATAGAACATTAATCCCGTATATAAAACATTGTAACAGATATTAATGATTTAGAAGAAGAAAAATATGATGAAGATATATGGAATGAAGATATAATATAACAATTAAGATATGATACAGATATATTAAATCTCAATATATTATACTTTACTGTACTTTGATTGTAATAAGGAAATGATGAATGAATGAATAGAAGAGTAGATGAGATACTGTAGTCAATCTAATGCTGAGTTAAACAAAAAGGTTGAAGGGGATGGATGAAGTGGAAGGACCATGAAGTAGAAGGAGAGGGAGAAGGAGGGGGAGAAGGAGAGGGAGAAGGAGAGGGAGAAGGAGAGGGAGAGGGAGAACAAGAAGTCACTCTCCATTAACATGTCTGAAGGAAGAAAGGAGAGAGGAGAGAGAGGGGGGAAGAGGGGAGAGATAGGAGGGAGACCACTTGGAGAGATAGAAGACATCTCCTTTCTATTCTTCAATACCTTACATCTAATTCCTCTTTCTCTTCTTCTTCCTTTACATATCTATCTACATATTGTACATGAGTGCATGCTGAGAGGAAGAGGAAGAGGGAGAGGGAGAGGGAGAGGGAGAGGGGAGAGGGAGAGGGGAGAGGGAGAGGGAGAGGGAGAGGGAGAGGGAGAGGGGAGAGGGAGAGGGAGAGGGAGAAGGAGAGGGAGGAGGAGGAGGAGGAAGGAAGAAGAGGGGGAGGAGAGATGACTTCATGGTTCTTGTCACATTCGGTCAACTTCTCTTTTTTCTTTAACATTTGTGAATGACAACAAACAATTGACTCCTCCTTTCTCATGTACAGAGATAGTTCATACTTTAGAAGGAATGAGGAGATATCGATAGATGAAGAGAGAGGAGAGGGAGAGGGAGAGAGGGAGGGAACGAGAAAGGGAGAGGGAGAGCGAATTGAGTGGATGCGGGAAGAGGGAGATATCAATCCTTTCTATCTTCTTTCTCTTCTACAAGTTAGATATGGACAATTGAAAAGAATAGAAGAATAGAAAGAAGAAGTATTCTAAAGAATGATGAGAGAGAAATAGAAGATGAAGAGGATATAGAGGGAGAGGGAGAGGGAGAGGGAGAGGGAGAGGGAGAGGGAGAGGGAGAGGGAGAGGGAGAGGGATAAGGAGAGGGAGACAGAGAGGGGAGAGAGAGAAGCAGAGGGAGAGATCCGCAATAGCCTTCATTACTATCCTCTCCTCCATCATGTAGAAAGATGTGAATGAAGAAGAGAAAAAGAAGGTATTGAGAAGGATAAAAGGAGTATGAATGAAGAGATGAGAGAGGAGAGAGAGAGGGAGAGGGGAGAGAGAGGGAGAGGGGAGAGAGAGGGAGAGGGGAGAGAGAGGGAGAGAGAGAGAGAGGGAGAGGGAAGGGAGAGGGAGAGGGGAGAGAGAGGGAGAGGGGAGAGAGAGGGAGAGGGGAGAGAGAGGGAGAGGGAAGGGAGAGAAGAGAGAGGAGAGAGAAGAGAGAAGAGGGAGAGAAAAGGTAGATGGGAAAGAGAGAGGGAGAGGGGGATATAGTAAATGATTACTACTTGTATTCCATATATTGTATGATTGATGAATACACTATGATCTAGATCAATAAATAGACAAATGAGATCAAAGATCAAGTATTAATTGAAGGTTTAGAAGGATAAAATAATTATACATTTCTTGCACTCACAGAGTGAGGATCGACCCAGTGTATATGGCTCATTTTCAGGTTCGACCCACTATATAAAGCCCATTTTTTATGCGAAAGATTACAATTTAAGCGAAAAATAACGATTCTTCTGGATCGACCCACTATATCCGATGAGGTGGTGTTATCATCAACTCTTACAATATAGTGTACATTACATTATATTACATTAGAATATTAGATTCCATTCTAACTAATGGATGATCAGTTGATATACAATGACTCTAGATCTACTTTACCATATGGTGACTATCCCCCCCCCCCCATCAATTACATTCATCTTTAACATCCATAAATACAAATAGACATGTGTGATGAATAGTCATCGATACTTTCTATCACTATAGAGATCATTGGAAATATCGATCGATTGATTGATTGAAGAGTTAGAAAAGTATGATACATCGTTATAGATTGTGAGAATGAGGAATGATATGAGTATTGAATAGAATGGAATAATAGAAGGAATAGAGGAATGGTATATGACTGAACAAATATCATGATGATATAAAGTATAATAGAATGAATGAATGGAGATGGAGATGAACTAAATGAATGAGAAAGAGAAGAGGATGAGGATATCCTAGTTGAGAATGTCGTTCACGTAGATATCAAGTCATTGTACCAGTAGATAGAAGAAGGAAGAGAAGGAGAGAAGAGAAGAGGGAGAGAAGAGAAGAGGGAGAGAAGAGAAGAGAAGAGAAGAGAAGAGAAGAGAAGAGAAGAGAGAGAGAGAGAGAGAGAGAGAGAGAGAGAGGGTAGAGGGAGGGGAGGGAAGAGGAATGGAGAGAGAGCTTCTCCTTTCGATCTCTCAAGCGCACACGCAATTCGTATGTAGAAGAAAGAAGAGAAATAGAGACAAATGGAATGAATGGAGAGAGGATATATGATGGAAGAGGAAGAAGAGGATGGAAGAGGAGAGGGGAGGAGAGAAGAGGAAGAAGAGGAGAGGGGAGGAGAGGAGAGAAGAGGATGTAAGAGGAACATGAAAGAGGAACGAACAATGATCTCGAATCTACTGAGGGCATCCAAAAAAATTGTAAAAAGGTTAATTCCACATCATTTTATGCAGTGTTCAAAACATTGAAAATGCACGAAAATGCGGAAAATGCTGTTCAGAAGTTCTGGCTGAAAATGCTCATAAAATGCTCATCTTCGACGATTTTAAACAAATTTTAATGGGCTAATTTAGTAATTTTCCATAAAACAACGGGCTTCAAATTTTTAAAATACGTAAAACTTGCTTTTTTTTCGGGCCAAAATCGAGCATTTTCAGGCATTTTCCAAGTTCTGAACACCGCATTACAAAAAGTTAATATTTCACCTAAATAAACGTCATTTTTTAAGATATATTGGCGGGATTGCCGCTAGGGACAAGTTGTACCCGAACCACCCGATTTAGTCAACATTCCCTCAAAATGAAAGCGATTTTACCAAAATTGATTTAAAAATGAATTTTTTGGGTGTATAAGAGTTCATCCACTATATAAATATGATACATTTTAGATTAAATGAAGAAATGAAAAGTTAAAAGAAGAAAAAGAAAAAGAGAAAGTGACACCAGATGTTCTTTATTGCCAATTATATGAGAAATGAATCAGTGGAGAGAGGAAGAGAGGATAGAGAGAGGTAGAGGGAGAGGGAGAGGGAGAGGAAGAGGGAGAGGGAGAGGGACTAGGGAAGGAAGAGGGAGAGAGGGAGGTGATAAGAAGACTGATATATTCTCGTCTATGATTGGCCATTACTTCGGTAGAATGAGATGAAGAATGAATGGATTGAAGGAATCTTCACTAGAAGAAGACAAATGATACAAGGAAGGAGAAGAAGAAGAAGCAATATGAAGATAATGAGAATGAAAGGGATAGATAGAGAATAGATTGAAAGAATTGAACATATTCATATTGAACTATTCATTCATTATCTAATTATAGTCTATATATCATGTTCACCCAATTCATTAGAGAAGAACCAAATAGAGATTAAGATAGAGATCAAAGATCAATGAGATACTGTAGATTGAGAGATCAAAGATCAATCAGATACTGTAGATTAAGAGATCAAAGATCAATGAGATACTGAAGATTGAGAGATCAAAGATCTATGAGATACTGTAGATTGAGAGATCAAAGAGTAAAATAAGACAAATGAGAATAGAAAGAAGGAAGATAGAATTGAATGGAATAAATAAGGGAATAGATAGACGAACGATAGGCAACGTCTTCTCTTTCTATTCAATTGACATACTTGGTTTCTCTCCCTCTCCCTCTCCCTCTCTCTCCCTCTCCCTCTCTCTCCCATAGCATCCGTTCCTTTTCCCTTTAGTGTATTCAGTTGAATCTCTTCCATCCATCTCTACTCTATTCATACTATTACATTATGAATAGTGAGAAGAGTTAATCAATATAAGAGATCAAAGATCAAAGATCAATTTATATCATTCATTTTAATTGATAATGAGAATGAGTAGTCAATATGAATGAATTGAAGTAATCAATAAGTGAAATGATGTGTACTCAAATGAAAGATACGAATATGAAGAGAATAGAAGAGACCACAGTCATTTACGATGCCAAATGAAGTCACGGAGATAGAGAGAGAGATGGAGAGGGAGAGGGAGAGAGGAAGAAGGAGAGGGAGAGGGAGAGGGAGAAGGAGAGGGAGAGGGAGAGGGAGAGGGAGAGGGGAAGAGGTAGAGGTAGAGGTAGAGGTAGAGGAAGAGGGAGGGAGGAACAGGAAGAGGGATAGAGGAAGAGGGAGAGGGAGAGGGAGAAAGAATGGATGGATGGATAAAGAAAGTAAGAAAATGGAGATATCTGCGAAAATATGAAGGAATGAAGAAGAAATGGAAAGAGAATTGAAGAGATTGATATGATATAGAACTTATTTATAGAATTATGAAGATATTTTATTATATTATATGATATTGATCGAATAGAATGAATAAATGGAAATATTAAGACAAATTAGAGAGAGAAAGAAGATGAGAGGGGAAGAGTAGATATAATGATAATATTGATAGAATATAGATATGAATAGAATGAGTTTAGAGGAAGAAATGATATGAATAGAGAAGAGAAGAGGATGATATACATGGAGAAAGTACAAATTATAGTGGAATGTTAATAGGAATGATCATGATGGAGAGGGTGGAGAGAGGGGAAGAGGGAGGAGGGAGAGGGAGGAGAGGGAGAGGGAGAGGAGAGAGAGGGGGAAGGGGGGATAGAGGGAGGAGAAAGAAAGAAAGAAAGGAATGGGGAAACAAACCAAGGGGTATTTATGTGCACAATAGCTATGTAGAAAAGAAGGGAAAGAAACAAAAAAGAGAGATAATAAAATAAATGAATGATTAAATAATATAGATAAGGATAGTGTATTCATTAGTTAGTTCCCTTAGTTCCCTTATTAGTTTGAAAAGATGAAATAATGGAGATATGATAATGAGTGATAGATTAATACATGGATTCATTCTATCTCATACATTCTCATCACATTTCCATTCTCAGAATCACTATAAGGAAAGGACAAAAAGGAATGCAGTATTTAGATATAATACATACTCTGAATGTAAGGGATATCATCCTCTCCTTACAACTCCACTTTATCTATTCATTCATTGTGATCATATGTGGGCGGGCATTGCTGCCGGAAATGAAAATCGGGGGGTCAGAGGCAAAAAATGGAGCATTTATACGTCATTTTGACTGCTTTTTTTTGGAAAATCGGGGGTGTCGGGTGCCAAAATCGGGAAGGTATTGCCGCTAGCGGCAGTGGTGCCCACGAATGATTGTGATCAAGAGTCCAAATTATTTTCCAATCAATCCAAGCTTCAAATCTTGGATCTATTTTTTAAATCGGCTTTGCACGGAAGTATTTTATAATTTCATGTATCGTTTCCCATACCTTAATCTAATTTGAACCGAATTGAACTGAGATTATTCCATTATTAGATAAAGTGATTAGTGATATAGAAGAAATAGAGGAGAGAAGAAGAGGCAGAGATTATAGAATAGACATGAATGATATACATAATATATACATTGATTCATTCTAATTATATAGATTATCCATACAATAAATCAATATTATAATCACATATTGTGATACCACTAAGACCTTCTAATTAAGCGGAGACCAGTATATTATCGAAATGATCAAATATAATATATTGAACGAATAGAAACGATATTGATATGAATAAATAGACTAAGAGAATATATTGACTTAGATGATATGTCTATCTATCTTCTTCTTATTCATTCATTGAATGAAATGAATCGTTGTGTGCTGTTGCCCACCTTACGATATAATGTGTGTGGGAACGGGAGAAAGGTAAACTAGAGAAGTAGGGTAGGGAGAGGGAGACGGAGAGGGAGAGAGGGAGAGGGAGAGGGAGAGGGGGAGGGAGAGGGAGAGGGAGAGGGAGAGGAACAAGTAAAGGAAAAGGGAGAGAGGTAGAATATATAGGAAAGTTGGATGGTTGAGATGTTGAGGGAGTAGAAGTAGAAGGAGGAGTGTGGGATGAAGAGAGCTCCTTCTATATATCTCTCCCTCTCCCTTTCCCTCTCCCTCTCCCTCTTTCTCTCTCTCTCCCTCTCTCCCTCTCCCTCTCCCTCTCCCTCTGCCTCTTCCTCTCTCTCTCCCTCTGCCTATCCCTATCCCTCTCTCTCTCCAAGAGGACAATTTGAAAGGACGCAAATTGAGTTATCGACCCCTTCTTTCATTGAGAAGAAGAGGAATAAGATGAAGAAGGACTTAGATGAATGAATAAATGTCTAATAATGAAAGAATACACAAGGAATCATTGAAATTGTCCATATTGTAGTTAGTGACAAATGAATATTATGGGTGGTCTACTGATTATAACAAGATAATGAATAAGAAGAGGAAAGAGAAGGTAGAAGAGAAGAGAAAAGGAAATGGGAGATATAAGTGGATTGAGAGTACTAATGAAAGAATAGAACAAATTGAGATGAAGGAAGAATACAAAGATATCAATATCATAATATTTAATTATATAATAAATATAAAGAAGACTAGGTGATAAATGTAGGTGTTTGAAGATAAAGAAGAGAATGAATGTGATAAATATTATAATGAAGGACATATTGAAAGAGATTAATATTATGAGATAGAAGATATTGAATTGGAATGAAAAGACAAAACGGATATGAATGAAATAGAGAACGAAGCTACATTGGACTTATTCCTTTTTAAGGGAGACAAGAGAAAGAAGAGAGATATAAAGAGAGACTCTCTCTTCTATCTCTCTCTTTCACTACGAAAGAACCAAAATCGATTCGTGAGAGAGACATAGCCTTCTGAAGAGAAGAACGATGAAGGTGAAGAGGGATAGGATGAATTGCAAGAAGAAGAGGAAGAGGAAGAAAAGGAAGAAGAGGAAGAAGAAAGAAAAAATAATGATGAATACTATGAGATAGTCTTCTAGTAGACACAATCGATCATCATACACAGTCAAAGAAGGACAACAATCACACGACCTATCTACTCCTCCTTATTCTATTCATATCGAATCATTTTCACTCCAATCAACAATTGTGTCAACTCAAGTGGAACATATCAGTGCAAAATAACGAACGAACAAAGGAGTATATCAGGTGAACAAAACGAACGAATAACTGCTATACTTTTGAAAGATCAATGAACTAATTTTTTTCTGTGAAAAAAATCGAATACAATGGTGCGTCTTTAAGCTCAGCGAATAGTGATAACTCAAGATAATCGATAAAGAAGTTAAAATTTGGAAGATGAGCTCAAAGTTTGATACTACTGCTTACAGTAGAAGAAATTCGATTGACAACTCATGCCAACTCTCATATGGAAAACGTTTCTTACTGTAGGAATTCAAATGTACGTTGCAAAATTAGCGGTGACTGTTTTCGCTGTTTTTTTGCTTTGCAAAATTGTTCTAACGCAACTTATCAAATGTACATTACTCTCTTTATTTAGATTTCTATAGCGTACTCTTTCCAGATGTCTGATCTCAAGAAAGCAGCAGGCGATGACTTTAAAACCTCCGAAGAGGAGCACAGTGTGGTAAGTTTTTTTTGTTTACGACTAGTACTGGTCTGGTTTGTGCCGCCTCGTGACTGTGCTCATTCTTTCCACCATTCGATCATACATGTATGAATGGGTAGCTCTTTAGAAGCCTGTCGGTGATGGAGATAAGGTTGTGACTGGAGTTCCACCCGAGATGCTCGTCCGTCACCCACTTCAATCGAGATGGGCATTGTGGTATCTCAAGTCTGATCGGAATAAGGAATGGGAGGATTGTTTGAAGGTTTGTGAATTAAATTGGTTATTGCGCTAACATGCTCGTTAACAATAATGCTTCAGATGGTTTCCACTTTCGATACTGTGGAAGACTTCTGGGCACTTCATAATCACATTCAGACCGCAAGTGGACTGAATATGGGATCTGACTACTATATGTTCAAGGAGGTAATAATTTAAATATTAGTCGCAACGGTCAACTTTGTACTATGTTGATGATTTTTAGTTCTCTTCAGGGAATAAAGCCGATGTGGGAAGACGACAGTAATGTGAAAGGTGGAAGATGGCTCGTTGTTGTGGACAAGCAGAGGTTAGCGGTTTTCCTCAATGGTGTAGGCATAGAATGAATACCAACCATTACTGTCTTACAGCAAAAATCTTGGGAAAGTTTAACTTAGGAAACTTAGAATTCAGTAATTTCACAAATTTCTTTTGGAGTTGTATCTTTCACATAGTAATGAACAATTCGACACTGAAAATGCAGCGAATAGTGGAAATGTGTCCCATCATATGGATTAGGGATAGGTGCCCCAATGAATTTTAGTAGCGTAGTACAGTGTCAAGCAATGCTTTTTTTCAGACGCGCACAAATGCTCGATCATTATTGGCTTGAGTTGCTTATGGCCATCGTTGGAGAGCAATTCGAAGGATTCGGTGAATTTATCTGTGGAGCTGCTGTTAATGTACGACAGAAGGGTGATAAGGTGTCTCTTTGGACTCGTGATGCTACTCGTGATGATATCAACTTGAGAATTGGACAAATCCTCAAAGCTAAATTGGAGATACCCGACACTGAACCTATCAGGTTAGTTTTTTAATGCTGGTTGAATCATTTTAACAATTCTTGCGTTAACACAACGTGCCTACCATACATCGGCGGGCATTGCCGCTGGAAATGAAAATCGAGTGGTTCGGGTGCCAAAATCGGGTATGGTCATAGGTGGGCGCGAGAAAACGAATATTTTTTTGCGCTCAGCTTTGCCTTCCCATCAGGGCCTTGCGCATAGCCTTGCACCGCTAAAATTGGAAAATTTCCGGTCGAATTTGACAAAAAATAGCCGTGCGGACAGCCTTTCCTCCCCCTTCCCCCGGTTTGCGCACAGCCTTTCCCCCAGCGTGCCCATCTATGGGTATGGTTGATTCAAAAATTTCATTTGGGAGTGAATTTTGCCAAATCGTTTTCAATTTTCGGTGAATTTTGGCTAAATCGAGTGGGTTTGGTGCCAAAATCGGGTGGGTATTGTCGCTATCGGCAATGCCGCCGGTGCCTACTTAAAAAATCATACGTACTTGGTGTTTCTGTAGGACATGTAAGATACACATGGCAAGTGTGACAAGATAACAATTATGAGGAAAATTCTGAATCCTTAAGCATATGACATGAATGATTTTTTGCTACTTAAGGTACGAACTTCACAAGGATTCATCAGTCCGTACTTCCTCTACAGTGAAGCCTCGTATAATTATTCCCTCAAAGGAAACTCAAGCTGTCCGTGGGAATTAAACTTTCCTTGCTCACTTGCCAATTGTTGATTTATCCCTTTCCAACCTGTACACTTGTCCATCCATCATCTTCTTTTCTTCCTAGTAATTATATTGTAGTGACAGTTTGGCATGTTCTTTTCCCTTTGGTCTATTCATTCTTGTTCCTTTTTACATAATGGGATATCCATCCCACTCGGACGGTACGGCGTTACTAGCTGTTAACCGCTTCCATGGCTCGTTCTGCTTTCTCGCCACGATTATCGTCACTATGAGTCAGTTTTAGTGTCTTAAGTAAGAGTATTATCATAGTTGATTGGTATCATAGTGGCTTGTAAAGCAGAGCGATACCGTACGAATTCAGGGTTTTGAACTTGTCCGTGTTTCCCTTCCATCTTGCTAGATGCATCTGGACCTGCCCAGGGAAAACAATCGCGTATATTTGATTTTGTGTATCTTTTGTTTAGCTAATTCCATATTGTTTCCTCGTAGAGAATAGTTATATATCGCAGTGATTTAAATCTATCCCCCTTTATTATCAACTATTGACCATACCAGTTCCTACTTTATCCAGTAATCTCATCTCAGCGTAGTATCGGTGTTTTGACCCACTCAAAACCGGTAGTCTATCATGCTTTGAATCCCTATCGGCTCCTTTATTCCATTGTACGGATAAGTCTTGTGCTTTCAACGAAACCTAATAACATCACTCTCCGGCACTCCCCCCCCCCCTTAACTTATTCTGTTCTGTCATGTAGATGATCATTCCGGTTCACTGATAAATTAGGTGATCAAAGAAAAAGTTTATTGAACGAATAATCGTCCTCAATTAATTATTATTCCTAAACGAGAACAAACGGAAAATAACAATCTATTCAATGCTGATTATGCTATGCTACCTAGTTAACTTTGTACAAGGAATAACTGCTATCAACCAATAAACATCAAAATGGACGAGGAGACCCTGAGGGTATTACTTAGATGGATTATAAACTGTGAGGATACGAGTAAAATGGTCCAATGCTTGTTCTAATGATTCAATAGAAGAAGCAGATAAAGTAGGTGATGTGATTGGAGTGATAATAGCCTTCTCACGAATAATTGATAGACAATTACGAATTGAATCAGAATTAGCTGATTCTACTGAAAAGATTGAATGAATGATATTGTTATGATTATTCATAGGGAATAACTAACACCATAATGGGAATGGAGTCTCATTCTTCTTATTAAGATAATGACGAATCGTTTCACGAATGAAATCACTTTCTGAATGAATGATAGATTATAATGATGAATAAATGAATGAATACTTATTCCTACCTTTACATGGACGAGGATTATCGATTAATCTTGATAGAACTAAATGATATGATTGGAAGAATGGACGAAGAAGATTAGAATAGAATACAAGAATATCACGAGAATTTACTGAATCACGTATCTAAATATTATCGATTGAATATTGCACAAAGACAATCAATAAATAGTCAAATTCCCTCTATGCATAATATAATAATATAATATAATAATACTTTAATGAATGTTTTGTGTGTATCTCCATTGACATTAATCAACTGAACAGGTCCAGTATGAATATTTCCAAATGATGACATATCTTGTCCAATCAATGTATCCAATAGACGATCACGTAATACTTCACATGGCTACAAATCATCTATTCACATGATAAAGATCAAAGATCAAAGATCAAACCTTGCAGAATATAGCCTCAAAGTGCATCCATTCACATATATCACAAGCTTCATCAATAATCTCATCTATTGATATGATATCATCTGGACGATAAGGACAAAGGGCAAGGCCTGATAATGAGAGAAATCAATCAATCAATCAATCGATAATCATATTAGATCAAGAGAAAGATACCAATGGCAGCTTTGAGTGCGAGATTAGGTAAAAGTGCATTTCGAGAATATGCGAGACGGACCAGAGATCTAAATGTGAAGTAATTAGGATGGAAGAGTAATGATAATTACTGATAACAAACCTATGAGTAGGAACAGGTCGAATGAATGTATCATTCAATTCAATTGAATCACTAACATAGTTATATGCATAGTTGAGTACTCTTTTACCTGTTGATCTACCATTCTCCCATCCTACTACCTATAAATCAGATTAATGATAATAATGATAAAGAAAAAGATATGAAAGTGTTGGATATTGATAATAAGAGATGATATGAACCTCATATCCTTGATGAACTAATCTCATTGCCAACCATTCAATATCTCTCTCCACATCTTCTCGTTCACCTCCTTCTCGATACTGTAATTATGATACTATTGATTGATTTGCAATAGTCACCGTATACCTTGCATAAGAGTACTGTAGCCAAAATTGAGGCAAGATGAATGGATCCAATGTGTGCGGCTTCTATAATGCAAGAGATGAATGAATGAATAATGAATGATATACCATATAGAATATGTATTCCAATTCCTCTTACAAGAGCACGATCTATTCCTATTGATGGAGCATTCCATGGCAGAAGTTCACTGTAATCATATATAATATGAATAGATGAAGATATATAATATAACAAACCGATAAGAGAAACTATTAGGTGATCTCTTCAATCTAGATGGTGGAGATGAACGAGTAACACAACTAGATATTGATGATATATACTCCTGAATAATCTATATTATTCATAATCAACATCCTATGAATACATATAAAATAATATCTTCCACTCTGTTATACATAAACATTTCTGTTTCTTTCAAATGTAAAGTTAAAGTTGTTCGGATTAGTGATTCATGTATAACTGACGATATGCATAATATATAAGAAAAAAAGATATTTTAATATGAAATGAAATGAACTAACGGATAACAATACAGGAGCTCCCATATTCATTCTGACTACTCCACATGGAAGCATTCCAAATCCTTTTACCATTCCCTTCAATACCATCCATAGATTCTCACGAACCTATAATGATAAAGATCAAAGATCAAAGATCAATTTATATTAGAGGATATACTTTAGGAATTCCCATTAATTCATTAAGGAAAATTCCTTCAGCTACTTGATCATACGTGATAGATACAGGAACAAGATAACAATCATTGATTACACCTTAATTCATTATATCTTGATAGAGATAGAAATAATATATAGTATACCTTGTTGAACAGCTTCAACTACATTAGAGATAAGTCCATTCTTAGGCATTAATGGCTTTCCGAAACGATTTCTTCAATGTATCATATATGTCAAGTCAATATAGTAAATAAAGAACCATTCAAAGAATATTGAATGGATGGTAGATCAATTGATACCTCGTTCCTTCAAGGAAGAACTCCAATGAGAGATTATGTTTCAGTATTTCATCAATGTATGAATGAAGAACACTTCTACAATCAATCAATCAGTCAATAATAAATATATTCCAGGGTTGTGCATTTTCCGTTTTCTGATTTTCCGATTTACCGAGAAAAGTCGGAAAATTTTCCGAATTTGTAAAAAAATCTTTTGAATCTTTTTGTTCTCTAGAAAAAAATCCAATTTTTCGATGATTACGGTATTCGGGAGAAAACACATTCAAAAAATTTTATCTCCCCATATACTGAAATACTCGTTTTATTCTACATTTTCAAAAAGTGAATGTTAATCAATTGCAGTCCCTTGCCATTAACATTCCGATTCTTGTCTATGAGCTTTAATTCTTGATTTCTTGTTCTGTGTTTCTGTTTCATGTTCCGTGTAGCCATTCTAATTTTCTGGACCTCGATAAAGCAAAAAATCGAGAAACTCACGAAAATTTGAGTATTAAAGCGAATTTAGATTTTTCCTAATTTTCCGAGAAATAATTTTTCCGGAATTTTCCGAAAAGCTTTTTCCGCACAGCCCTGATATATTCCATAATAGAATACGGTATATACCTATACAATTGATCTTTTCCTCCTTCATCATCTGGAGCTAATCGACGTCGAATAAAGAAAGCTCCAGTTGCACGAAGAAGCCATCTGACAATACATCATATGTGGGTAATGTGTATATCAGACTGCCACTGAGAGTATGACTAGATCATAGGTCGAAAAGTATGTTACAAAGTACCAAGCATGACCGGATTTTGACCCAAAATTTCACAAAAATTGAAAAACCTGACCGGATTTTGAACCAAATTAGCCAAAAATCGAAAACCCTGACCGGATTTTGAAAACCAATAACCTAGCTATTCGACCTATGGACTAGATGCATAAGAGCTCAATTGTATTTGTGTACGAAGATGGATCCACATATGTAATATAATAGATACAATGAATAGAGTATATTCATGAGATATACTAAACGACTCTCATAGTCTCATCAATCAATATGTCTCTCCATCTATTATACATCAATATCTAATTGAATGAATCTATCTCTCATTCATGACATATTCCCCGTCTTCTCTCATTACTTCAATGAATCAATGAATACATACCCAAATCCACTTAGATTGAGATTATCTCCTGATGCTATATGTGGAAGACGAAGTCCAAAATGCCAATTTGACCATCTTAAATACTAATTTATAATTAGGATTAAGATATATTTTCAATATTTCAAGTGCTGTTTGTGCATCCAAAAAATGTGATATTGTGTGCCACTTGAATAGATCAAAAGATGAACCATATATATATATATATATATATATATATATATATATATATATATATATATATATATATATATATATATATATGAATGGTTCAGTATTAGATATAATAACAAACGTAATGAGCAGATAATCAAGATGAGATCTATGAAGTGGAAGATAAACCAAAGGAATTCCTGTCTGAAATAATCAATACTTATCAATTGTCATAATTACAGTAATCACTTGTTTCTATCTTAATTTTAAAAGGTTGTACATTATTTGACGTTAGTTATACGTCAGAATGAATCAAGTAATAGAATGAACAAGGAAGATTTCCTTCTCTCCTCTCCTCTTTCCATTCTATTCACGTTATATATCGTACCTCAAAGTTTCTTGTTGCAGTGAAAGTTTCAGAAACATAGTGAACGTTTTTGAAGCGTTCTGAAAGTTTCACAACGCTTCAATCCTGTTTTTTTAATCTCAATTCGAGTGTTTGTTTCTATTTTTCTCATGTTTTCTTTATATATGAGTCATTACCAACATATTATGATCAATACATAAAAAAATATTAACACTAATAACATTATATATGAATTTCCTGGGAGCAAGTGAAAGCTCAGTTCACGATAAGTGAAACTACCGTGTGCTGAGCAATTCTGATTCACGGTTCCGGCTCATGAGAGGAGGAGTGAGCAGGGTGGGCAAACTTTGTTTTATTCTTTTATTTTATTTTTCTACGTGAAGTTGCTTTTGCTGTGCACATATTATCTTTCAACTGTTCGAATACTCAATAAACCAAATATTGATTGGTGAAATATTTATTGATCAATCGATAAACACAACAATCTCGGGGAGAAATATGAACGGAAATCCAAGGTATGCACAAAAATCAATCACTAAACAAGTGAGGATTACGCTACAGTCCAAATAAAATTGAGTCTCAAAGCAAGGGAATGTGGGTGATTACGGTAGGTATGAGACTAGGGCTTCTTCACGACCGATACCATACTGTGTTTCATCTTACGACAAGTATCTTCATCAAGATCAGAATCAATATATGGAGATGGTGAACGATGTCATGAGTCATTCTTTCTTCTATCATCATCTGAACCAGATACCGGTTCCTGAATGAATTATTGATTGAATTAAGGGTATGGTACATCCGCAAACTTTCAATAGAGACTACTTAACAGTATAAAATTAAATCGACAGACCATATGAGAGAATCATTTTTCTAATAAAGTAAATGAAACAATAGTATGATCAACCACGATACCTCCTCGATCTTTCTATCAGCTCCTACTTTCTTCCTTTCATCTCTTCTATCATCACGATTAGATGGACCCGAATGATCCTACAATCGACAATTCATCTCTCACAATTCATGTAACAAAAATTCGGCACTACTGCAGAAGCCCAGATTGGGGACGGCGCCTAAAATAGGGGGCAGAAGTCGTATACTCCCCAGTTTGACTTTCCGTTGATTATCTCACACTCTTTGCCCCACATCTTGATCATTCTCTCCTTATGGTGTAGTTTAGAGCAAAATCAGCGAAGGTTTATCCCGGTTTAGGATAACTTCCAGTCTACCACGATTCATGCCTTTGAAGACATTCAGGAAATCGGAATGTTCTGGGATATCACGGTTTAGGGATTCGGAGGCTAAACTATTATTACCCCAATAATATCTGGCTCGATTCGGCCCTGGCTCCGCCCCAGTTTGGGGCGATCTTGGCTTCTGCAGTAGTAAAAATTCGAAGTCATATTGTTGACTTTATTCAATATTCATAGTATAAAGATACAAACCGCCGATCGTGCGACTTCAAAGGAGATTCCCGTATGATGAGACGAAGGAGTAGTCCAGAACTGTAATATAAAATCACTCATTAGGCAATTTAGTACGAAGAACCCAATTATTTAATCATGTTCACCTTTTTAACCGTCCTCCCCATATCAACTACCATAGTTCAACCAATATCTTACACAATAATTTGCCCACATCTATGCAATTTCTGGATGGACTGATGAATATATAAATACGGAGAATATGTATTGATGAAATAGCGGTACGTGATGTAAAACAGTGAGCATTGTACAATGTACTGATGTAGACCTGGACAAGTGAAAAAAGGAAATAAAAAGAAAACTAAGTGTACTCACCGAGCTTTGCTGTAGTCTGCATAGACGGTGAAGCGAGACGCTGAGAGAAGCCCTAAATGGAAAATAATGAGTAAATCAATGATGAAAGGTTCCGCACAGCAATATGCTCAATTCACAAAGTAAATACTAAAAACAGGACTCACCAGATTAGATTCAGCTGCCCCGTAGCGAGAAGTGTGGATTGGAGTTGAAAGACGACATCAGCGAACGATTCCTGGACGAACACAACCATTGAATTAGTGGACTAACCGCGTCTTTTTAATGAATACGAGTGAAATTGTAAGCGATGAAGACGAGAAATGCGAACAAGTGAAAGATAATATGTATGTGCGCAGCAAAAGCAACTTCACGTAGAACAATAAAATAAAAGAATAGAACAAAGTTTGCCCACCCTGCTCATTCCTCCTCTCACGAGCCGGAACCGTGAATCAGAATTGCTAAGCACACGGTAGTATCACTTATCGTGAACTGAGCTTTCACTTGCTCCCAGGAAATTTATATATCATGTTATTAGTGCTAATATTTTTTATGTATTAATCATAATATGTTGGTAATGACTCATATATAAAGAAAACATGAGAAAAATAGAAACAAACACTCGAATTGAGATTAAAAAAAACAGGATTGAAGCGTTGTGAAACTTTCAGAACGCTTCAAAAACGTTCACTATGTTTCTGAAACTTTCACTGCAATAAGAAACTTTGAGGTACGATAATTGATATTGACATATAATATAACTTAAGAATCTAACCTCTTCAGCCTTTTTCAATACATCCATTTGTGAGGGAACAACGAGGAGTTTAGAACAGAATTTACGAAATACCTGAATGAATATCCATTATTATCTATTTCTTTTAATAAATACTTAGATGAATGAAAGATATAATTAAAAATACCTTGAACAACAGATATCCACATATTCTACAGATGAATCTATTGAGAGATGCTCGAATCTCACAAAAGTATTGACCTGCCTATTACAATTATTCATTTAATATTATATAATAGAGTTATATACAATAATCAACCTTAGCTTTCAGTTTCCTCATTGTCATCTCTGGAGTAATAGAACGAGATATCATATCATTTACTCTGCAAATAATCATTATCACTATTTCATAGTATCGATACAATTCCAAAAGGTTCAATTTCCTCTCCTTTCCTTCATCTTGTATGACAACCCATTAGTTCACTCTCAGTCTCACTATCCTCCTAAATTCCTATTTTATTTTCGCTGAATACATGTCTTTCTTCGTAAAACGAGCTCTGGTACCAAAAGAAATTAGTAAACAAACAAATTTAGACACCGTTGAAGCACGATTAGAGGAAATTGACACCAAAGCTCATCATAGGAAAATAAAAAATCTTTAATCGGAAATAGCCTAGGCACAAGTTTTCATACATTTTCAAACCCTCACAGTGTGAGGATTGACCCACTATATATGGCTCATTTTAAGGGTCAACCCGCTATATAAAGCTCATTTTTTTACGTGAAAGATTAAAATTTAAGCGAAAAATAACAATTTTTCTAAATCGACACACTATATAAAAATAATTCGATGAGGCCACCGAAAATGTACGCAAGTTTTCATTAAAAGCATAATAGGTTCTTTCCTAGAGCTTATACGACAGGGAAAAAGGATTAATTTTAGTTTCCCTTGATTTAGTGAAGATTGATTTGATCTCCCCATTCCCCACAATCATTTTATTTCGACTGTTATGATTTGATAATCTACCGTTTCCATCTTCTCTTTATATTTTGTTCCGTGTTTTCTCGTAATCGCATAAACATTATTATTTTCTTTCGAAAATATTTTTGATTCAATAATAAATCTATCGCGTATTATAGATTCCCATGAAAGCGGAGATTCATTTTCTATCTCTTTTAGCAATTTCACCCCGAATTATTTTCGAAAATAAATCGTGGAGCAATCATTTTCGAAATCTACAGTAAGACATGAAAAGAAAGGAAAAGGTCTGATGTGGATACATTTTTTTAAATAGTATATATATATATATATATGAATGAACCTGTTAGCATTGAGAACTTCATCATGCATAGATGGATAGTAATGAGGAATTGAACGACTCCATGTATAACGAAGATCACTACACCATCTACAATATATCATATATTTATTATCATATCAATATCAATCTATCAAATGAATAATGTACATCCATTACTTGAGTGTGAACATATTGGAATAATCCCTCATATTCCTCTATCATCACTTATAATCATCCCCAACCATATGAACACACTAATTATACTATAAAAGTCATCCCTCTTATCTACTAACAATCAAATGAACCATCTAATACAGTAATCAGTGGAAAAGATCGATCGATCGATCGAGTAAAGTACAGTACCTTGAAGGTGGTTTGACACCAAGAGCTAAAGGCCATGGTTTACCTCCAAATGATGAGAATTCAAGTAGATCAACATAATCAGAAGCAGATGGAAGAGTTACCTATGAATATTGATTGATTTGATCTAATAAACTACAGTATGACAAACCATTGAAGGACTCAATGGATTGAATTGATTGGTAGAAGAAGAAGAAGAAGAAGAAGAAGAAGAAGAAGAAGAAGAAGTGGTAGACATATCTCGAGGGTAATAAGAAGAAAAAGAAGTAAGAAGGAAGAGGAAGGTAAGGGGTAGGAAGAAATGAACTTGTCTTTCTCTATTGTCCTTTCTCTTTCCTCTCTCATTGACTACTTCTATCGTTCATTCACAGATTCAATACTATTAATATGGAGAAGAAGAAAACATAATACTATCTATTGAGTCTCATTCCAATGTACTCAATAGTAGGTACATGATTACTATGGAATAGTGTAGTAGAGTCAATTTGATCTTATCTATAAACAAGGGAGGAGGAAGTTGTTATTGAGAAGATTGAAGGATAGATAGATGTATGATACCTGAGGGAAGCATTTAGTACATGATTGACTAGATGAATGAGATGATGAATGATTGAATGAAAGAGTTGATGATATACGAGGAAATAATGGAGATCTCTTATATTCTGATTGAGACGTCTATAATCAATACTCATTATTATACCATTCTTGTATTCTTTAACCATCTCACAATCCCATTCTGTCTTAGTCAGACACTTTCAATCGACTATGTTCCAACACCAACCAAGGACTAAAAGTAAACAACTGTTTACTCACATTGATATCTTATCACTAAGTAAACACATATAAAATGATCATTGATGGAGAAAGCTTAGATAAACAACAAATACCATTACAATCTATAACAATCTTCCTTCAATGATCAATTCCATGTGAACATCGTTATATCGATCAAGTAATATAGAAGTTTTTTCTCATCTCTTCATTTCATCAAACTCTTTATGGTACATAAAATGAATCGATCCTCTGAGGTCAGACAAATATATTTTCAACATTACTTTCAACACATTCAATACCCAGAATCCCTCCACTACCAATCCCATTCTCCCATTTCATGAAAATACGAAATACACTGTTTATATACAATTATTTATTAACACATACAGTATATGCGATACAATACAATATAATAAGAAAGCTAATAAAAGAGATCTTTTTAATCGTTTTCTCAGATTTTTAAAATAATATTAATAAGAAATCAAAACTATCGTCTGATACTGCGAAAAATGGGGGCATAAGTAAATATGGAAAATCGTGAATCATAGAATGTAATAGAATAAATATGATCGGATGCAATAAACACATTAAAAGATTTTTCATTCAGAATGATGACGACGACGTCTAAATCCTCCTTCATGACGACCTCCTCCGAAGTGTTCTCCTCTTCCTCCAAATGGACCAAATCCTCCTCTTCCACCAAAGTGACCGAATCCACCTCTACCTCCAAATGGACCAAATCCTCCTCTACCTCCGAATGGTCCATGACGATGATGTCCATGCCATCCTCCAAAATGTTCCATTCCTCCAAGTCGACGTCCTTCTCCCCATCCACCATTCATCATTGATCTTCTACGAGGACAACCTCCATCCATCATTGATCGTTTACGATGACATCCTCCTTCCATCGAAGCTCTACGGGGACATCCTCCATCACGGAATCGATAAAGGAATGGGAATGGAGGCATTGAATGACGATTAAGATGAGATCCGAATCGACCATGATGTCTAGGGAATGCAAATGGACCGAAGTGATGATATCCCTTATGATGATGATGATGTTTATGTCCAAATGGATGACGATTGCCGGATTTCTTCATCTTCTTCCACATTTTCTTTCCTTTCTTACATTTCCTCTTCTCTCCATCAGAATCAGATGAGGATGATGATGATGAAGAAGAAGACGAAGAAGATGATGAAGATGAAGATGAACGTGAACGATTACCTCGTGAATGAGAACGAGATCGATTTCCTCTTGATCGTGAACGAGAACGAAGACGTGAATGACGACGACCTTCAGATGATTTGATAAATGATAGAACAATGGCTTGTCCTTCGAAATGATCGATAGCTGCTTCAAGATCTTCTCCACTCTTCAACACACAAGTATCTCCATCAGCATCGATATACGAAATCTTCGAAGCATTTCCACCTTCCGATTCAATTCTGGATACAAGAAGAGCAAGAAGTTCATCAGGAGAATCAGCAGATAAAGAGAAACGAGTGTAGTTGTCTTGGCCGGAGCCAATAGGAAGCTTGAACTGAACTGTAGTAGACATTGTCTGATACTACTTCTAGCCCAGTCCTCCTTTAAATACTCCATTTTCGAAAAGGCGTTCAGAAATACATCATGTGCACGCCTCTTAAAGATCAAGAGCAACGAGAGAGGGAAGGAGATAGAAGAGACGAGAGAGGGAAGGAGATAGAAGAGACGAGAGAGGGAAGGAGATAGAAGAGACGAGAGAGGGAAGGAGATAGAAGAGACGAGAGAGGGAAGGAGATAGAAGAGACGAGAGAGGGAAACTATTGCGAAATACATCTGGAGCAGTCTCAACAACTGAAGAAATACATCCCGAGCAGGGAATAGGACCAATAATATGGAGAAATACATTAACAAATCTTGATGAAATAGCATTGTCACAGGAAAGATAAAATATTAGTGATAGGCAAAGGAAAATAACATGTGAACTAACTTGTAGTGATAGTTTTTGAGCGTACTTTATATATTGATAATACAAACCATTCATTTCAATACAATGAACCGATCAGTATCAGAATTTTTATAATAACCCCTTCAAAATACGAACAAAACATACGTAATTGTTGGAGAAGGGCGAAGTTTCGCTAAGGTTTGTCATTGTCTTCATAGATTCCATTTAGTTGGAACAAGTGGCATGCCTTTAATTTCAACTCGTTAGTAAAGTAAATCAAAGAGAAGATATCAGATAGACGACAAAAAAATGCGTGCGATCAGCACAATAAGAAAAATGCTTTTTGATCAGCCAAATTACGGTGGGAAATGCCTATCGTTAACTGATTTTAAAAATACTTTTCAAGTTGACAGTATATACTAGTATGCACAGTCAAGCGGAAAATATTTTAATGGAAACCTGATTGTCCAGTAAAATATTTCCCTACATAAAATTAATTCCATGGAAAACGCGTTTTCCCGGAACATACGGTGGTGGCCATTGTCTTGACTTTCTAATTATTCAGCCTCCGTGAGATATTTTCTATTTTCTCCATTCAAGAAAACAGACGAAATCAAAATTAGTGATTGAAATGTATGAAACCCACAAAATCGTTGTCATCGTACATTATTCTTGCTTGATAGATCTTCATTTATTGTATTCGAACTCACATATTCAACCATCATAAATAAGTATTCAACGCCATATTATTTTTGTTTAACTGGCTTTCATTCTTCGGTCGAAACTCTGTCCCCGTGTCTCCTCTTATTAAAGTTGATCTTTGATCTTTGAACAAATTTCAACATTCGCAATTCATTCTCTCTGACCAATATATTCCGTTCTACAATCAATCAATCACTAATGAATCAGAAGACAAGTGATCTACCCTAACAAGAGTGAGGTTAGTCCCTTCCCATTTCTTGATCAAACAATCAATCTGCCACCTTTAGATCACCTATCTTTCTTGGATCACCTCATTTCCTATTCTAGAACATTTTCTCTCTCTTTTTCTTCCTCTTTCTTTTTCTCTTTTTTTTCTGATCAATCTCGAAATCTCCATTGCGTGTACACTAGAGATCCGCAAACATGCATTTGAACGACCGGTTCGGTATTGTTCGATATTAAAATGAAGAAAAGTCATTCAGCCGATTTTGATAAATAATACCGTGCAATTTCGTGCATTGGGGCATCATTTCCAAGCCATTTTCAGGCCTTATATCGGTTGTTTTTAACCGTTAATTCAATGGCAATAAATGAGAATGAGTCGACTGCGCGTCTTTACACGAATAACTTTTTAATTATCATATTAATACCGTGCGCACGATATCTTATTCATTAATTAGTGAGAAATCATTTCTGAACGACCGCACGTTTGCGGATCTCTAGTGTACACGTCCCCACGTAGTCATGCCAGTAAAGATTCCATTTAGTAGTCATATTTCGCTTTTCTCGCACAATCTCCATCTCTTCAACCTATTTATCTCTTACTGATTTATCTTTTTCTTTGTCTGTCTAGACTTTCTATTGTATTACCATTTGCATATGAACCATTATCATATACTGCGCAGATCTTCACTCTGGTTTGCTTCATTTCAGTTTTCGGTCGTCATTCCTCACTCTCTTCTTTCACCACTTTCATAATTAATCTTTGATCTTTGGACTCCGTACCTTTCGTTTCCATTAGCCATATCCATCTCTGCATCCTTATCTTTCTCTCACATCTCCCTCTTATACTCGCTCTTGTAATCTCAATTCCCTTTGTCATCTGGCGTAAACCATCGATCAATAATGTTTATGTGAGAGATTGAATGAATGGAAGTGATCCACCTGTCGATATTTACCCTATGTATATCTTGTTGTATTGCATCATACCATTTCTGTTGCATTCTTCTCTCTTCTAACCCTTGCAACTTCACTCTTCCTATTCACATTCAATAGTAATTCAGAGGCTGTATCCATCAAGCTTTATAAACAATTTTTCGATAAACTTGACGTCATACACAGACTTTAGGCCATGGATACGGTCTCAGACGATGTGCACAATGTCTCCTTCCTATCCATAATTGTGGTCCCTCAACTCTAGCCATGTCTTCCTATGACTGTTCTTTGGCCTACGAGACAGTGTGGCCAGTATCGAGAGTGATTTCCATTTGTTTGCATAAATTGAAATCCATTTCAGAGCCAGCATCCGTATAGATGAGAGGCCATCATTGAAGTCCTCTGCTCATCGACTCATTCTCTCGTCGATCTGCCTAAGGTATCGTACTTGATTTGATTCATTTGTCTCAAACATGCCATTTGACGGAACCTTTTAATTTAATAATAATTATAATTATAATAATTTCAAATTGTACATGTGTGATTGTCCCTTCGCATCGTCATAACAAGGTCGTCAAGAATGATATCGTCACCGCCTTACATCAGAAGAAGGGCCGTATTCGTTGAGGATCCTGAAGAGGATCAACTCAGCTTCTCTGAAGGTACGAGACTCTCATGAATTCTCTTTGTTATGTGTTCAAGCCGCGAAAAGACGAAAAGTTCGTAAAGCTTGGAGATTTTGTCCATCTTTTCTTTTTATGACCATCATTTAGAATATAGTTTCCCTTCGATACATAATTGTTTTTACCTTTGTCAACATCCTACTCACTAATAACCGTTCGGTATCGTTGGCGGAAATCTAGGTGAATGTTGATACAAAATTAAAGCTCAAATCGTTGAATCTCGTTATTTTTCGGTTTTGCAGCTCGATCCTTCACGATCGACAAACGCTTTCGGAAGGTCGCTGTCCTAGCCGTTTATGGTCTACTCTGTGTTCTTCGGACGTCTTTCGGCGTATTCCAGCACTATCTGGATCTCGTTTCCCGAGAAAAATAAAGATTTTGGGGGTGTTAATGTTTGAATGCAGTATCCAAGCCCGCGAAGTTAAATGGGCGGAGTCAGCATCGCTATATAAATAAGGTTCGCCAAAAATGGGCGGAGAAATGCATCGCTTTATACGTACGGGAGTGGATGAGTATATGTAGATCGTTTGATCTGTCTTCAAATAGGGAACCATGGTCTAGTGGATAACAAGTCGAGCCGTCCATCCGATCGGTTGGTCGGCAGGTAAGTTCGATCCCCGAGATGGATTACCAAAAGAAGGCCTCGCCCAACATTACCCATCCCTTTTTGCCATTTTCTCTTGATTCATTTACGCTGTCCCTATGATAATGTGGAGTGTATTAACTTTTTTCCCTAAATGATAACAATTGTTATAAATATAAAAATAAATAAATAAATAAATATAAAAATAAAAATAAATTCTAAAAATAAACAGTAAAAATATTCCAAAATGCTATTTATGTATTTGAATGAAATGTACTATCAATGATTGTCAATGATAAAAATCGAAGAGCAAAGACTGAAATTGACACGGCGGTTCAATGAAGAGAAATCCCTACATTTAACTTTGGCTTGAAGGCTCTTGCATTACGAAAAATCGGCAAAGTTGATTTGCACTGGCCGGGATTCGAACCTACGAGGTTCGGTTCGCTAAACAAAAGCTCTATCCACAAAGCCATCTCGGCATGTCTCGCGAATCGTAAAACTCGATGATAGATCTAGTCAGAAGCGAGCGCCCAGATACACCGTAATCAACTTTCGCGCTGGGAGAACCTAGATGTTTTACTGCTTATCATCGCTCAGTTTGCGATACTTTCTTTCTCAGGCAAGAGCTTCTTAGTTACTATCATTGAGCCGCCGTGATTGAGGAACACTGTCATATAGTAAATCTTTCACCTCTATCAAATTGAATGAAAAGTTATCGATTTGCTGTGATACTTCGAAGTTTGCAAACATCTTTCCATTTCACTCTCCTTCATTAATACGAAAACATCGAGAAAACAGGTTTTCACTCTTTCAAGAGGAGTCATGTTTCCAGTAAGGAAAACGCGTCTTCCGAAAAAAAAAGGAATTTGAACTAGCATACGGGAAAACGCGTTTTCCAACTCCTTTTGTAAAACGCGATTGTGCATACGGACTCTGAATAATTAGTCAATCTGGATTATCATTGCTGTATATCTTATTTATGTTTATTATTAAGACATATTATATTGAAAACATCTTTATGATAAAGATCCGAGTCCTCTCAAGGAGTGATTTTTACAAATTTGATGGTGAATTAACAACATGTAAAAGCAAAAAACGAAGAAATTAATTATGAAGATCATTAATTGGGAATATGAACTATCAAATAATTAACTACGGTAGATTCGTAGATTGTGTAGAGAAAAGTATGAATGAGTTGAATGATATCAATCGAATAATCAATAACGTAGATAAGGTTTCGTCTTGACGATGTGTCTATCGAGAACATCCCAGAATTTAACAATACGAGCCTGAAATGGAATATGAACAATATATTTAATATATTCATAAAGAATAATGAAAAATGGATAAAATATAAATGAGATAATACGTACCTTATCAAGATGTCTCTTTGTTCGATTGAGTTGAATTACAGTCACACTCCATTTAGCTATATTAGGATCAATCTGATATCATATTCATTATTTAATCAATAATTATAGATATAAACATACCTTCATGTCATCATAAGCAATATGAAATCCAGCAATATGAGCCAATATATCAGTGGGATTACCATTAAATTGCCATCCTTTGAATTGCCATGCAGGACCCTAAAAATCAATAGTTATAACTAGGAATACTTAATACATTAACAGTACAATAAATAATAAAACAAACAAACCATAGCGAATACAGCAACAACTCTTTCCCATTCTTCATTTGTTAACTTCATTGGATTATCTACTACTCTATAAGGATATAATCATTATTGATTGAATACAATACAATATCGATTGAATGTTGAGTACTAACCGATAGGGTACTGTAACATCTCCTTTCCTTCGTTGTAAAAGACATTCATTCTCTCTTCTCTGTCCTGCAGCCTTTTTCTCTTCGGTCGTTACGAAATGAATATCCTATAAAGATATCATTATTAAAAGAAGAATATATAGATCTTGAAAGGGAGTATCACTTATGTAATAGCTTATTCATACTTTGCGATCAGGGCTGTTGACAAAATATTTTCTTCTAAAAGCAGAACACAAATTTCTGTTTTCAAATAGGAGAGGGGAAAACAGATTTTCCTTATTTTCTCAATGTTTTTTATTAGTTTGGTTAGCCTCCAAATGGCCAGAAAACAGGGAAAAATAGAAAATTCAGAAACAGAAATTCTATATGCAGGTAAGCAAAATAAGGTTAATAAATATTAAAAATATAAAGATATAAACCTGAAGTATATCCTTGACATTATACATAGTTATAAGTGACGAAGTAGCAGATGGAATAATTATAATTGGGGTTCGAGATGTTCTCTTGTGAGGCTTTGAACTGAAAAGACATTCAATCATATTTAATAATATATTAGGATAAAAGATAAAGGTGTATCATGTTATTCAAGGTACACGAATGATTTTAGTGATACCTATCAGGAGTAGAAGGAGTAGTCATATTATTCCTTGGAGTAGATATAGGTTTGAGTGGATTAGATGGAGTAGTTGTAGTTGATGGAGTAGAAGGAGGAGGTCCACGAGATGATCCAGGAGTTGATGTCTTTTGCATGAACTATAATCAATACGATTAATAATCATTACATACTATATTCACATATCATGTAACACTTTGAATATTATTATGAAACTATACTCATTATCATGCATAAGGCGATAGTAACAATATACAATTAATCAATAGTTCGGTTTAAATTAATAAAAGTAATAAAGTAAATAAACGAACGGAAGTGAGAGACTGTCCTACGAATGTAGCCTGAGCTGCATCTACACCGAATTCACTTGCTTCTCCTCAAATAAATATATTCAGTATAATACTACGATATGTTGTCAATGCCATATTTCCCAATTCAATCAATATATCATCTACAGTATAATAATTCATATGACTAAACAAACCAGATTGGAATTGTTCTTGATCGTATCTCGAATATCCTGCCGTACGTGATCGATTAGCTGCTGCTTGACTGAAAACATCAATCAATAAATGGTGAAATCTAGTATTGATTCATTCAAAACATCAATCAATAAATTAAGTAATCTAGTATTGATTCACTCAAAACATCAATCAATAAATTGGGTAATCTAGTATTGATTAACTCAAAACATCAATCAATAAGTGGAGTAATCTAGTATTGATTGACACAAAACATCAATCAATAAATGGAGTAATCTAGTATTGATTTATTACCGTGCAGCTTCAGTAGCATTCTTAGGTGGAGCAGAAGATGGAAGGGGAAGATTCTTTGATCGTTGTTTTGCTTCTTCACGAGTCTTCAATTCAATTCAATCAATCAATGACATAATGATAATGAACTATAAGAAACCTTGAGTGATTGAAGTAGATTAAGTATTGAATTGAAGTTCTTTGTACTTGCTTCCAGACAATTCGCACGTGTTCTCCATACACGTTCTCTATATACACAAACAATAGGATATTCAATGAATTGTTAACGATACCGTAGATCTCGATCCATTGATACTGACGTCTCTGGTGCTGCCATCTCACTGAAATCGAGATAATCAGTAATTTTAACCATAGGTCGATAGCTAAGTTATCGGGTTTCAAAATCCGGTCAGGTTTTTCGATTTTTAGCAAATTTGGTTCAAAATCCGGTCAGGTTTTTCGATTTTTGTGAAATTTTGTCTCAAAATCCGGTCAGGTTTGGTACTTTGCAACATACTTTTCGACCAATGATTTTAACATTCGAAATACAAATGTTAAAAATGGAAAACGTACGAATCATCAAATGTATGAGTGATATTCTTTCTTTGATTATTCTTTCTCTTCATTCTCAATGCAGCAATCTTATCAGCAGTCAATTGTTCATTCAAATCACGAATTTCTTCTGTTTCTTGTTGAGTTTGTAGAGATGGACCATCATTGAGTAGATGATCAATACGAGGACTATAATACAATCATTATATTATACAATCAATTATTGTCCTACATATATAATTACAAGTACTGTAAATGATATACATACGCTTTAACAAGAGATGGATCAAGTTTCGGTTTCTTTCTTTCAGGTCCTTCCATATCAGCGAACATTGATAAAGGAATTGTAGATGAAAGAGGAGCAAGAGGATCATGATTTGATGGAAGATTTGTACGATCTCCTTTTAGATAATCAAGCATTTCACGACTGTAATTACAATCATCATAATATATAAGAGATAATAGAATGGATTTACCGATCAGCTCGAGTAACAGCCATAATACCAGCTCCTGATGCATTCTTTACATAAATAGCATGTTGAAGTTGTCGATTGTCCCATAGATAAAGAATGGATTCAAGAGTATAGTAGATTGTTGTCTCAAAAGTTATTTAATAATAAGATTAAATATGCGACGAGAGAGTACCTTTCCGTACTGATACAGTGAGGTCTTCGCATCCTTAGCGTATGCTACATCATCGAAGATAACGAAACTACCGGATTCCTGCAATAATATCAATGTTGGATATCCTAATAACACTTGAAATACAGAATTTGATCATTAACTTATAATGGTTAATTTACCAAAGACAGAATAACTATTTGAAATCATTTGAAATAACAAGGGCATATTCAAAAAAAAGTACATATATCTATCTATAAAGAAGGAAGTTATTGTAACAATAATAGGGCTTGTAGCAATGGTATACATGATAAAAAGAGTATATTTGAGAAAAGAGTTCATATGAGGTATAATTAGACTCACAGTGGTAACATCCCGTCGTCCTCTTCGTCCAGCTACATATTCTTGCAATACAACAAGAGGATCCATCGTGTAGTCTAATAGAAGACCTTAACATATAACGAATATATTGCTATATATTATATGGATTAGAACGGCTAAAACGTAAAAGAAAAGCGAACACGCAACTAAACGAAGCACAAGATGGAAATGAGGGAGAAACTCATGGACAAATCTTGTTCATACGGTACCGCACCAAATATCATGAACTAATTTAGGTATCGGATTGTGCAGTTCAGTTCTGTCTTTTCACAAAATTCAGAAAGGCGAGAGCCGTAAGCTATTTTGCGGTCGCTCTTGTTTTTGCTTTCAATGAGTTTGTTTTTTTTCCGATCGATATTTCCTTGAATTTTTACATTATTTTTTTAATGAGTTATACATTGATCGATTCACCAGATACTAGACTTCATGTTAATACAACGTTTCATGCTGAATTGATTGTGGAATTTGTGTAACATGCAGCGAAACATAGTCTATTCCGTTTTCTCGCCTACTTTGCTGAAGACATATCGATATTACTTCTATTTTCGAAATGTATCAAGTACGATTCATACATGGCTCGCTTCACCAGATACTAGGCTTCATGTTAATACCCCGTTTCATGCCGAATTGATTGTGGAATTTTTGTAACATGCAGCGAAACATAGTCTATTCCGTTTTTTTCCGCTAACTTTGCTGAAGAAATATCGATATTACTTCTATTTTTGAAATGTATCAAGTACGATTCATACATTGATCGATTCACCAGATACTAGACTTCATGTTAATACAACGTTTCATGCTGAATTGATTGTGGAATTTGTGTAACATGCAGCGAAACATAGTCTATTCCGTTTTCTCGCCTACTTTGCTGAAGAAATATCGATATTACTTCTATTTTCGAAATGTATCAAGTACGAATCATGCATGGTCCGATGAACCAGATACTAGGCTTCATCTTAATACCACGCTTGATGTTGTATCGATTGTGGAATTTGTGCAGCATGCTGCTAAAGATAGTCGATAATTACGAAGAGTTATGTGGAAATAAAGTTATTTATTTAATGTAGAAAGTGTCGTTTTGTTTTGTGATGGTCTGCACTGTATTTTTACACAATGAAAAACAATAAAATGCAAGAAATAATCAATGAATCGATTTTTGACAGAATAAATATATATCGTGACCCAGCGCATGACACAACTGCAAGGGTGGCATACTGTAGTTTTCTTAACATAAGCGAATATTAATTAAGCACCGTTTTCTATCCTTATATTTTATTTTTGAGTTTTTTCTTGTTTCCCATTAGAATCGGCATCATCGATTACGTTGAAAAATGATACAAATATAGTTTTACTGCACTTTCGTAATGTTCACGATACGGTCCCTAAACTAATTTTATTTCATTTTTATAGAAAAAAAACTGTATTTTTTTTCGAATTTTCTTGTTTAGTTAATTCTCGGATCAAGAGGTGTCTACAAACACTGGAAACATTGTGATTACTCAAATCACATCTACAATCAATTACAAATCATTAAAGGCCATATATGGATATATCAGATCATATTCTTTATGATATTCACACCATTTCTCATGTATTCTTCATTTATTTATTTATTCATTTTTGTTGTTTTGATATTTTACTGTAAACTTCAGTAACCGATTTAAAAAAAAATCATCATATGAAGAAGTATTGGAAAAAAAGTTATCTGTGTTAATTTTACCTCTTTGACATACCGGACGTTTACTCAGATAAAGTTAAACGAAAACGAAATTTCAGACGATTTATAAATACCGCCAACATTTTCAAACCGTACCGATATTGGCTCCGCCCATTTAACTGCGCGGGGATGGATGCCTAAAAAATACTTTCCCAGCTCCAGAAAACTGGCCCTATTGGGTACGGTAGCTTGATCACTTGATCACGGTAGTTAACAATGGTAGACCTTTAGTTGCCATAGGCCACCTCCCAACCGATTTATGATCTTTTGCCTAAACGGTCACCTCCCAGTGTGTAGTGTGCCGATCAATGCATTACTTACTAAGGAACATTATTATATCACTCTTATGATTGAACTACTGAACTACAGTGTTTAGTTTGTCAATATCTCACGAATTCTACAACATTCTTTTCCTGTTCATAAGAAATAAAATTCGTATAATATTTATGAATAAATCAATAGTTTCCGTATCTAAATACACGGAATGGTCTATCGGCAGGTATATTTGGATTATATCCAAGTGTTGGATATCTCCAATATCCTTCATCATATCCTTAATTATATTAATTATATTGATTAAATATAAATTGTTAATACCTATCATATTCATCTTCTTGAACAATCTGTCATAATATCCTGTTCTTGCAAATGCGGAAGGGTGCCCAAATTTAGTTATTTCTAAAAATATCATTAAATAAATATTACTGTAATCTATCATCACATGATTTGGTGTCCTGAATTTTTCGATAAAGTGTTCAAATGTAATGTAAAATGTAAATGTAAACTACCGTACCTTCTTCTTCTCTACATCTCAATCGATAATTGATCCGTTCCTGTATACAAGGAGTCCAATTTGCATTAATAAAATGCATTGAAATAATATAAAATAAAAATATAAAGAGTGAGTTCATGAGAGGTTCTCAATGATATCTAACACTCTCTATCAATATCTTTTATCTGCCCATTTCTTGTTTTATTTTCTTCTCTCCATTCACATATACTATCTATTCTCTTTCCACTTCATCTCTCAATCCCCCCCCTTGCCCCCCCCCCCCTCTCCTTCTTCCCCTCTCTCTCTCTTTCATCCTCTCCTTCTCCCTCTTTCCCTCCCTTTACTTCAGATATATCCATAAAATGGGACTGCAATTACACGGGAGACCAAATCCGACCATAGAAAACTCGTATATTCATACTCAAAAGGTGTACTACTATATATTCCCCCCCCCCATTGTTCATCCTTTTAAAGGTATTAACTGTATATATCATGACTTAATTATAATATTATCTTTAGATAATGATCTCAACAATACAACGGATAATGAAATAAATAATGATTCAGAATGTAACAGATGGAGTAGCTAATATTTTATCGAGTAGATCATATTTCTTCTACTATCTAATCAATCATTTCATTATTCTCAGCTGATAAAGTTCGAGGATGGAAATTAGTTCAGAAAAGTGTTCCACGTATAATTGAATATGGAAGAAGTGAAGGAATTCTACAAGCAAAGCCAGAGGTATACTGTATATGAGGTATACTGTAGTTCATATCTAATAATCGATTGAAGGTTGGATTCAATATCTCTGGTATTGTTCTTGCTGCACAAGAAGAAGCTCATGCAGTGAAAGAAACCAAAAATGGTGATAAAGTAAGTGATTGATCTATTTCGTATGGAATGAATCGATATTGTAGGTTAATCTACCAACTAATGATATCACTGTTATGCATGAAGCTATTCCATTCCTACCTGTACCTGTTGCCCTATTTTGTCTTCTACTCAATATTGTCATTCCCGGATCAGGTAATCAATAATCATAAATACCGTATCTCTTATCACGATTCAGGGACAATCTTATCTGGAGTTATGGCATTGTGTATGGGACAACCAAGGATCAATATGAAGGTATACTGTAGATCGAAACTTCCTTAACGTTTTATTGATTGATCTTCAGGAAGGACGAAAATTGGTTACTCTTGTTGTAAACTTTGTCGTAGGTATATCACAATTCTTCACAATAACATTTCTGTTCGTCGGATGGTTTTGGAGTATTGCATGGGGAGGATTATTGATTATCCATTCTAGTGAGTACTGTAGTCTACTGTATTCTTACTGTATTATTCATTGAGTGCAATATCGTGAAGCTCTTCAACAACGTCGACAAGAAGCAGTGGCAACAGCTGCAATAGAAGCATTGACCAAAGATTCTATACTTCATCGAAGAGATGTTAAAACTCTTGTAAAGACTCATAAACAGAAAACAAAAGATGCTGCTAAGAGATGAAGATCACTATATCACTTATTTATACTTTGTTAAAGACTAATTGTTTACTGTGTCATATAAATATCTACTACTCGATCAATATTCTGAGATGCTGATAACTTTGCAATATAAAAAAATAAGATCATGTAATAATTACTGTACTGACGATGAAGGCTTGAATGCTGATACTTACAATTAAAGATTAGTAAAAGTTTTTATGTAAATTAAATGGATAAATTTGCTAAAGTAAAATTAAAATAGTAAAATACTTAATAGACCAGGCAAGAAAGAATACGAAAAATAGAACTAACCATAAACAAGCTCTCATGTCAGGGCATACTGTAAGTACAATCGTCAATTGATTGCTGTCCAAGATTGAATCGCATTCCCTCTTTTAATATGTTTTAATCATTTTTTTGCTTGTTTTCAACAACTAAATTTTAGTTTTTTTCAGTTATGGCCCTCAGTACAATACCAAGCGATCATGAAGAAACATTCGTATGGCAAAATATGCGTCAGGATTATTTAAGAATCAACCTTGAGGTTCGGACACAACAAATTTTAAAGCTGAATTGTGCCTAACTATAGACTAGTCTATAGTACACAATGTTAAATTATTATTATTTTCCGGATTACATCGAAGAGAGATCATATAATTCGTGTGTTATTATCCGAATGGCCAAGTGTCTACTCAGTTCGTTAATCTCTAAACCGAAAGAGTTCCAATATAGTGTTGGAGGAGTATGTCAACTTGCTAATATCGCATACTTCTTTGATGATAAAGAAACAGTTGATAGGGTTAGTATATTATTGATTCATTTGTATGATCTACAATTTAGATTTTAATGTTGATATCAGATCATCTCAAAGGTTCACCTAGATGGTATCGATTAGAATTTGCAGAAAAGGTATTATGATTGATGAACTTATTACATCTTTATATATTGTAACTTTAGATGGTCCGTCTTAGTGCACCAGTTTATATTCTAACCTCATTCCTTAATATGAATAATCTGGAACATAAATCATTACCCAGAGTGATACTTACCCACTATGCATACAGCTATAATAAAGAACGTAAGTGCCTCTTATCCCTTTAAATGGTTATTATATTGCTTAGTTTATTTCAGCTAGTTACTGTATGAAACCTCGTTTCTTTGGATGGGGAGAAAATCGATTATCTAATCTTGGATTCGCTTCTCGGACTACTGTAACTGAACATAAATCAATAGGTCCTATTGGAGGGAAGAAGGTACGATTCAAATATACATATTTCATTGATATGGATTGTAATAATAGGTTGTAATGTGTAGTATTGGATCGAATCATTCATTATTCATAACTGAAGATGGTAATATATGGATGACAGGAAGAATGAGACATTATAGTGGAATAGAAGATTGTCAAGAGATTGCATTAGAACCTGTTATCATTAATCTTCCTCTAAGAGATCTACAAGGATGGGTATATCATTCATCTATTACTATCATATTGAATCTATTTAAGGTTTGTGAAGAAATGATTGTATCTGATCAATCATCACACTTTATATTATCTTTCCATTCTAAACGAAAAGGAGATAGAACGGTATTCATACAATTTCAATATTAATCTCATGATGTATCTTTGAGATCAAAGTTCATGGAGGTCGAATTGAAGATAAATGGAAGATTCCTTATATGGAAGAGATTCATAGAAATACAACGAAGAGTATTACACATAATGGTGAGATAATGAGACTATTATGATATACACACGTATATATTATATTTAGTGATCAGTCAATTGATATATGGCGATATATGTTGTGGTGAAATGAATGTGGGGGATATGGATTTGAATAGAGATACGTATCGTATATGTGATCAAATCATTCAAGTAATATAATACTCTCTATTATCTAATCTATTTATCAATATCTTCTTTCTAGCCTTGTCTCTCTAAAGGAAAGTATCGTAATCTTCGAGAATGGAATATTGAATGGAGAGATAGTAATAGAAGAAAGAATCATATACCATTCTTCATTGGAGAGGTATACTGTACCATTCTTACAGTAATCCAATCCATATTGTAGATTATACCTGGTTGTGAAGATGTATCTATATTCTCGGTTGATGAAAAGAGTACCAATATTGTATGTGGAGTAAACACTAAAGGGTTCGTAGAGTAGATCAATCAATATTCTAATCAATAATAGTTTCTAGCCAATATACGTTTCCTGTGAATAAAACGAAGTTAGAGTATGTAAATACAAATGATATAGAGTATACTCCATGTATTCGAGATATGGATACATTAAAGGAATCATCACCATTATCATATGATGAATGTATTGATGATCTTATTGAAGTATTCATTCTATTCTATTCATTATTAATCAATAATATTCATTCAGATAGGTCCAGATACATTCTATCCATCAGCTCTAATTGATTCAATAGTACCTAATGGTATACAAATAGATGAATGTATTAGATTATCATTAAGTACTAATCAATATATCACTTCACCTCATGGTGGTCTCATACAGTTAGTATATATTCATTCATTATATTCATCTATGTCATTATAGAGTCTATCGTGATCTAATCTCTCGTGGATATTCTATTGTCAAATTCACTCGAGTATATATATCATTCGTTTTTGTAATTCTGATCTTTGATCTTTAGCCTGACGATGCAACCGATGATTCATTCTCTGAGAAAGTAATCGATGATACTCTTTCATTGATTCTTCCTTTATTTGTTAATGGTCTCATAGCGAAGAAGGATTACTGTAGTGAAGGATATATTGTATACATAAGAGCTAAGGTTGAAACTAATAATGATATCATATAATATAAAATATCTTTGTAGGTAATCATTCCTGAATTCCGTCCAAGTGAATCATTGATTGTGAATAGTTCTGATGGAAAGGAGGTTATCATTAATAGGTTCAAATATCTTATATATTCTTAATTTAGTTAATCTTATTTTGTAACAAATAAAAGATATTTCAGTACGTTATGGAGACTTCATAGTGAATATTTCTCTATGATTACTAAATATGATACGACGACATATACATTTGATGTAATTATTTTATTTAATCGATTGAATAAGTAGTACTGTATATATTTCAGTTCCATAGTAGTCTTATCAAGAATCTTCAAAATGTTATGATTGATTTGAATATATTGGAGAAATATGATACTCCAATGGTATACATCATGAATACAATATAAATATAATATATATTATATGATTTAGTTATTGAATCTAATTGTCTTCTCTGATTTCTTACAATGTCATGCCCTTTCGAGAGATATCATACATCATCTCATTTCATGTGGTAAGAGATCATTCATATATTGATTGATAGATAGAATACTTCATTGTAGCCACTCATCTTGATATCAATGATATCATAAATGAAATACTTCGAATGGAACAATTGATTGATTATTTGATAGATGAATTATCAATGAGACCATATATCATTCTTAATTGGACTATTTCTTCATTACCTAATGAGATATTCTTCGAGTTTGTTCATTAATCAATTACAGTAATCTTTATTGAAAAATAATTTAATAAACTGAATTTAGAATATGTAAGAGACTTCATCGAATTATTTCACATCATTCAAAAGGAGGTGATAGGAGTACTGAACTTCCACACAATATTGGTTTCCTTCTTGTATGTTTTTATTCTTATATCATTATTTCTAATTAATTATAATCAATCAATAATCTATAGCCTCTGGAAGATGATGTATGTCTTGATCTACTAAATGAAGGATATATTCCGTATGATAAGAAAGTGAAGGAAAGATATGATTCATTATTCAAAGTATATTTATATATCTATATCATATTCTTAAGCTCATCATTGTAGAGTCTTCGTATCCTTTCATTAGATGGTCAATTAGGAAGTCGATCTTATATGCCACAGTATGATATACAGTAATACAATCAATATCTATATCTACAGTAATCCATTCAGAATGTCTGCTCGACGTCCTTCCTTGTCTATTCCATATGAGATCCCTGATACATTCTGGAATGATAAGAGGATGATAAGGAATAATAATGAAGATGAAGAAGAAATTGTGAATGAAGAAAAAGAAAAGGAAATATTTGTGAATGAAGAAAAGGAAAAGGAAATATTAGTGAAAGATGAAAAGGTGAGAGAGTATGTGAGTAGCTACTGTAGACTAATTGTACTATTATAGATTGATATCAAATCAACTTCTCCAATTTCTATTCAATCAATGAATATTCATGATAAGACTACTCCTTCATCATTTACCAGTCATTCAATGGAAACTAAAAGAACTAATTGGTTCGAATAATTTGATTTTGCTCATAATTACCGTAATATTTAGGTCACTACCAGTTTGTTCTCCTAGTCCATCTAGTTTAGCTGCTATTCAACAGGAACAACAATCTATACAGGTATAATCAATAGTAATAAATATACCGTAATCAATAGTTTACATTTAGAATTCCTCACCTTATACTACTAATTTTACTCCTAGAAAATCATTTACATCTTCATCTTCTTCTACACCGGTAAGTTAACTCTAATAATTATTCATTTTCTCATTTTCATATTTGAGTTATCTGCATTTGTAAAGAATAAGGGAGGTCGTACTCGAACAAAATCAATACCTTCATCGACTCATTCATGGAAAATAGATACGGTATATCGATTATATCTATTCTCTTTAGTATTGATTATATTATATTAAGAGTGGAACAAGTCCTCGTCCATCTAATCTAGCTGATATTATGAAACAACAATCGGAATCAAAACAAGGTTATCATTTACAATATAAATCATAGTTAATTCTTCCTTTATTGATTGATTTGTTAGGTATTCGTAAACGTGTAACTTCATTAAGTAGTGTACAGATTGAGACTGAGAATATCACTAAATTAACCGATCTATATCAACTCCAGGTATACTGTATTCACTTAATAATCGATAATGACTAATTGATCTATTTTAGATATCTCCATGGCAGATTGTAGTAGTAGATGCAATTGATGTCAATAGAAAAGAAGATGAAGAACCCAGATGGAATGCAGACAATGATCTATATATTGATTATGATTGATTCATTCGTTCATCATCCACTCTAATCATTCCTTATAGAAACAATAGATAGTAGTAGAATAACTTATTCAGAGTATTTGGGTAGAATCGGATTGTGTAGACTTAGTCATATCTATTTATGTTCCTTTCCTTATCATTCTTATGCTCCTTTACGGAAATCCTTGTATGTAATTACATGTAAATTGATGTCAACGAATAAAGACTCTAAATATATATAATTTATGTGATGGATATCACAAAAAAATGAAACCTTTGATATTTCTGCTACAATAAATTTGTTCTTTAAAAAAAGTCAGTCCATGTTAATTATGAAATGTGTTTGTAGCATACTGTACTAGAACCGATCAAACTTTGACTTTTTAACGGTTCTGAAGGGCCGAAAATTATGAATTAAAATTTAAATTAAGTTTATTTTATTTCAGAAGTTCGTTAAGTTACATGAAAGTGTAGATTGTTTACATCCTATTTGGTAGCTTGAACTGACGGAGTTTCTCAACTCAATTCGTTCTATCAACAGTTTTATCATTGATTGTTCGGTTTGCAGAATGAGTGGAGTTCTCAAGAAGATCATTGATGCGAAGACTCTCAAGTCTCTAGTTTCATCAGGTGCCATTAATAAGGTGCAGGATCTTATTTTTCATTGTTTTTTCCATCAATAATTAATCAGGAAGGTGTTCGTCTATTTGATTGTACATTCTTTCCTACTCAACCACCTGATTGGAGACGATTCAAAGAGGAATCATATGGTCGATTTCCTGAACTTATTGATGCTGGATCAAGGTAACACTCTTCTTTATAATGAATAACACTGCTATTCGACCTGTTCAGAGCCTATTCAGTGTACTCAGATTCACATATTCCTGGATCAGTTCATTGTAATCTTGGAATAGCTACATATCCATCATATTATGAACGGTTCAAGTATTATCCTCATGATGTCTTTGAACAGTACATTCAACTACTGGGATTGAACAAGTGAGATTACATTGAATGATGATAAATCGATAATGGTTAATTGTTATGCAGAGGTGAACATGTAATTGTATACGGTAGAGGAGCACAAGGAGGAATGTTATTTGCTGGGAAAATGGCATGGATATTAAAGGTATGAGATAAAATCTTGATTGATTGACAATATATTGATTGATATTGTAGTCATATGGACAAGATAAGTTGTCACTACTTGATGGAGGAATAGAGAATTGGACAAAGAATAAATATGAACTATCGAATACTCCTATCAAACCCGAGGTTAGTTTTCTCAATCTTTCTAAACAATTTTATTTTATCATCATTTCACTTATGATGTTTCATAAAAGAGTAAATAATTCAGAAGGGAGATTGGGAAGCATTGGATCTATTATCTAAACATAATATATTCTTTGATGAACTCGAAGCAAAAGATGAAGATGGAAAGGAATTGATTGATAAGATTGAACAGGTTTGGATTGAATGAATGAATGTTCATTGAGAGTATCATCATTATGACAATTGTAGATTCGATTCATTGATACTCGAATGAAAGAACAATTTGATGGAACTGAAGATACTGGATTAGATCCATTCAGTATGTATATCCCTTAACGTATAGAGAACAACAAGCTTTTTTTTTGCGTCACGTTTTCGCGAACACCGTTGAAGCTAGCGACCTGCGGTTTGCGGCATTAGATTCAGCATCGGCGAATTAAGAAAACTTTCGGACAACTTTTTGAAAAAATGCCTAAAACTCATTTAATTATCGATTGAAGCGTTAAACGGTCAAATGCCCTTATTTCCGAGATTATAGCTTTAAGCTTGTGTTTTTCTGCGTACGTTTACCAATTAGCATAAGGGGAACACGATGCGAACAACCTCCGATCGCAATTTCATCGATTTACGCCTTAATTTTGCACTTAAACATTTTACACGCGACGCGTGTGCGACGCGTCGCGTGTGCTCGCTTCATTCGACAGAAAGCCAATTCAATCGTGGGGTTTAGTGCTAAATTGTGATTTCATTTCTTCATTCATAGTATTCATATCATCACTATACCTTCAGGCGATCACTGGATGGGGGCCATTACTATAATATAGTATTATCCCATATGTATAGAAGTTAAATTGCGATTTTTGAGGCAGTTCAGTGCTCAGTTTCCGCTTAAGTTAGAGCCTTGCGGTTTGCGACATTAGATTCAGCATAGGCGAATTAGGAAAACAATCGGACAACTTTTTGAAAAAATTCCTAAAACTCATTTAAATATCGATTGAAGTTAAAAACGTTAAACATGCTTTATTCCGAGATTATAGCTTTATTCTTTTGTTTTTGTGCATACGTTTATCAAATAGCATATGGAGAACACGATGCGAACAAACTCCGATCTCAATTACATCGATTTACACCTTAATTTTCCACTTAAACATTTTACACGCGACGCGTGTGCGACGCGTCGCGTGTGCTCGCTTCATTCGACAGAAAGCCAATTCAATCGTGGGGTTTAGTGCTAAATTGTGATTTCATTTCTTCATTCATAGTATTCATACCATCACTATACCTTCAGGCGTTCACTGGATGGGGGCCCTTACTATAATATAGTATTATCCCCTAACGTATAGATGATTAAGTGCGTTTTTTTGCGTCACGTTTTCGCGAACACCGTTGAAGCTAGCGACTTGCGGTTTGCGGCATTAGATTCAGCATCGGCGAATTAAGAAAACTTTCGGACAACTTTTTGAAAAAATGCCTAAAACTCATTTAAATATCGATTGAAGTTAAAAACGTTAAACATGCTTTGTTCCGAGATTATAGCTTTAAGCTTGTGTTTTTGTGCGTAGGTTTACCAAATAGCTTACGGGGAACACGATGCGAACAACCTCCGATCTCAATTACATCGATTTACACCTTAATTTTCCACTTAAACATTTTACACGCGACGCGTGTGCGACGCGTCGCGTGTGCTCGCTTCATTCGACAGAAAGCCAATTCAATCGTGGGGTTTAGTGCTAAATTGTGATTTCATTTCTTCATTCATAGTATTCATATCATCACTATACCTTCAGGCGATCACTGGATGGGGGCCCTTACTATAATATAGTATTATCCCATATGTATAGAAGATAAATTGCGATTTTTGAGGCAGTTCAGTGCTCAGTTTCCGCTTAAGTTAGAGCCTTGCGGTTTGCGACATTAGATTCAGCATAGGCGAATTAGGAAAACAATCGGACAACTTTTTGAAAAAATGCCTAAAACTCATTTAAATATCGATTGAAGTTTAAAAGTTTAAACATGCTTTATTTCGAAATTATAGCTTTATTCTTTTGTTTTTGTGCATATGTTTATCAAATGGCATACGGAGAACACGATGCGAACAACCTCCGATCGCGCTTACATCGTTAATACGTTCAAATTAGGTAAAAACGAAAACGAGGTTATTCATTTGACCTAACGAACCACTCACTGCACCACGCGTTGCGCGTGTGCGTTGCGTATGCGTGTCTCACTTTCGAAATCTTTCACTAAACATTTTCTCCAACTATGAATTGTGCTGTCGTGTTTCATTTAACGTTTTACGATTCATGATTTTGATAGTTCATCTTATCTACGTATGCGTCAGCGTTCGTGTCTTTCGAAATCTTAGCTTTAGTTCCCGTGATACTACTCTGATACTACTACTGATACGTGGTACTACTCTGGTGTTTAAATCCTTGCATGATCACGAATAGAAGTATAATCATGCATGATTCGACATTCCATGCATGATCATGATCATGCATGATCATGATCATGCATGGAATATCCGTGGTTCGTGATCATGCATGGATCTTCCGTGTTCATGCACGAATTTTCCGTGATCATGAATGGAATAACAGAATCAATGCATGATCTCGGATAATCCATGCATGATTCGAGTATATTCCATGCATGATCATGCCATTAATTGCACGAATTTTACTTGGATCATGCAAGGATTCAAACACCTGACTATATTTATCTACTTAAAGATTCTATCGATTCAGTTACCACTCACACTTAGCAAAGTTCATTTAGTTAAGGTAGTGTTAGCGTTAGTTCTCGCCACACTATATTGATCTACTTATACATTCTATCGATACAGTTACTATTCATTTAGTTAAGGTATTCTTAGCGTTAATCTTAGCAACTTCCCATATATATATAGAAGTTCATACGCCTCGAAATCTTTCACTAAACATTTCGTCCAACTATGAATTGTGCTATCGTGTTTCATTTAACATTTTACGATTCATGATTTTGATAGTTCATCTTATCTACGTATGCGTCAGCGTGCGTGACTTTCACAATCTTAGCTTTAGTTCCCGTGATACTACTACTGATATGTGATACTACTCTATGGCCGTATGCAAGAACCGTTTTCCGGGAAAATGTGACGTCATTAGCGTAAGCGGAGGCGTTTTCCAAAAATCCTTCGCCTACGCTAATGACGTCACATTTTCCCGGAAAATGGTTTTCCCGTTGTTCTTGCATACGGCCACCGGTGTTTAATCCTTGCATGATCACGAATAGAAGTATAATCATGCATGATTCGACATTCCATGCATGGAATATCCGTGGTTCGTGATCATGCATGGATCTTCCGTGTTCATGCACGAATTTTCCGTGATCATGCATGGAATGACAGAATCCATGCATGATCTCGGATAATCCATGCATGATTCGAGTATATTCCATGCATGATCATGCCATTAATTGCACGAATTTTACTGTGATCATCCAAGGATTCAAACACCTGAGTATATTTATCTACTTAAAGATTCTATCGATTCAGTTACCACTCACACTTAGCAAAGTTCGTTTAGTTAAGGTAGTGTTAGCGTTAGTTCTCGTGACACTATATTGATCTACTTATACATTCTATCGATACAGTTACTATTCATTTAGTTAAGGTATTCTTAGCGTTAATCTTAGCAACTTCCCATATATATATAGAAGTTCATACGCCTCGAAATCTTTCACTAAACATTTCGTCCAACTATGAATTGTGCTATCGTGTTTCATTTAACATTTTACGATTCATGATTTTGATAGTTCATCTTATCTACGTATGCGTCAGCGTGCGTGACTTTCACAATCTTAGCTTTAGTTCCCGTGATACTACTACTGATATGTGATACTACTCTATGGCCGTATGCAAGAACCGTTTTCCGGGAAAATGTGACGTCATTAGCGTAAGCGGAGGCGTTTTCCAAAAATCCTTCGCCTACGCTAATGACGTCACATTTTCCCGGAAAATGGTTTTCCCGTTGTTCTTGCATACGGCCACCGGTGTTTAATCCTTGCATGATCACGAATAGAAGTATAATCATGCATGATTCGACATTCCATGCATGGAATATCCGTGGTTCGTGATCATGCATGGATCTTCCGTGTTCATGCACGAATTTTCCGTGATCATGCATGGAATGACAGAATCCATGCATGATCTCGGATAATCCATGCATGATTCGAGTATATTCCATGCATGATCATGCCATTAATTGCACGAATTTTACTGTGATCATCCAAGGATTCAAACACCTGAGTATATTTATCTACTTAAAGATTCTATCGATTCAGTTACCACTCACACTTAGCAAAGTTCGTTTAGTTAAGGTAGTGTTAGCGTTAGTTCTCGTGACACTATATTGATCTACTTATACATTCTATCGATACAGTTACTATTCATTTAGTTAAGGTATTCTTAGCGTTAATCTTAGCAACTTCCCATATATATATAGAAGTTCATACGCCTCGAAATCTTTCACTAAACATTTCGTCCAACCATACATGGGCGGGGTACCTGGAGCTCAATTCTACATGGGGCATTCGAACGAAAATCGTTCAGCCAGCTTGCAGATGCCATCCTTCCTAAATCCTTTCGGCCTCGAGTCAATCCATGACTCGAGTTCGGCCTTCTTATCGATCTTCTTTCCGGTGAGGAAGGACTGCAGGCTGCGGAAGGCATGGTAGTCGGGAGGGGAGATGTAAGGGGAGTACGGTGGGTGAGGGATGTGGTCGAAGCCCAACTGCTGTAGCTTGGCAGAGACTACTTTCGCCACATGGGGTCTGGCGTTGTCGAAGAGATGTTGCTTCTGGAGGCGTGGCGGGAGGGAGTCTCTTGCCCACCTCCTCCAGTTCGTTGCAGGGGTCCCTCGCGGTCACCATGTGGCCCTTATCCAGGACCCTCCAGTATACGGGGCCGTGGGAGCAATACCAGAAGCTGAGCAAGAGCTTCTTTCCGTGCACATCGCGACGAACGAAAGTTTGCACTGGTTCCCCAGGCAAGACCCAGACGGGGGTCTTGGCAGGGTTCTTATAGAGGCAGTACTTCACGTCTTGGGTGATTATGGAGTCCAGACTCCTCAGCGTTGGGAAACGGGAGAGGTTTGCGAGACAGGCTTTTTCTTCTTGCAAATGGTCAGGTCGTGGGGGACTTGGTTGGGAACTCGGGGATTCTTTCCATGTGTGGGTGGTTTTGAGAGAAGTGTGGATGGTGGCCGCCAATTTGCGACAGGACATGGCTGGGTTCCGCTTGAGGGCTGCGAGTACTTGTGTCCACTGTCACTGGGCGACCCGACCTCGGCTTGTCTTGCACATTCTTGTCGCACAAAGACAAGCGATAGAACCACTTGTGGACTGTCTTTAGGCAAGGGACATAATGGCCATGTCTTTTCACCTGTTCCTCTTGGGCAGCCTTGCTCTTGACACCCGAAGAGGCCACGAATAGACTCGCGGATGTGGGTCTTACAATTAGTGGGTTTTGGAAACAGAGCCATGCTGCAAGTAGAATGAATGTTATACAATGGGGCAAAAACATAGCAAAGTGTTAGAGGTATTCAATGATGGTGCGAACCCGATACACGAACAACACGTTAATGAGAAACATAGGTGGGCACGTTGGGGGAAAGGCTGTGCGCAAACCGGGGAAATGTAAGGTAAGGCTGTGCGCAAGACCATTTTTGGGCAAATTCGACTGAAAATTTCCCAAATTTTGCGAGACAAGGCTATGCGCATGGCCCCCATGAGAAGGCAAGGCTGTGCGCAAAAAATATTCGTTTTAACGCGCCCACCTATGATGAGAAAACTTAATTGGAAGAAAAAATTTACCGTACTTATGACACACCCTAATAGTATTATATCCCTTAGTATATAGAAGTTCGTTTTGCCATTTTCCAAAACCGTCTTTCATAAAACCTCAATAACTCCCTTCATACGCAACCAATGAAGGTGTTCTTTCTTTTAGATTGTAGCCAGATATCTTGACTACCTTTTGCTAACGACCTTACCACCATAACCTTTACCGTAACCGAGTTTGTTCGCGATAACGACGGAAGAATAACTGTCCCCGCTAAACCGCAGCCCCCGTTAAAGATGGTGCCCCATGTAAAATGAGGAATTTCCAAATATGTGTGGAATGCCCACTGTAAAACATAACGTTTAGGTGAATTTTTTTGGAAAAAAGTGAAGGCCCCCTGTAAAATTAGCCATTTTTCGTTCGGATGCCCCCTGTGGAATCGAGCTCCAGGTATCCCGCCCTTGTATGGTCTTAGCGTAAGCTCTCGTGATACTATATTGTAGTTTACAATAATAATGATAATATATTTATCGCATTTTGGAGAAGTGAGAAAAGAGAACAATAAAAATACATATTAAGACAAGAAGTTGCGACGATATAGTTGAAATAACCGGATTGCAACTTTTACAGAATTACTAAATACATTCACACTTAGCAAAGTTCCTTAAGTTAAGGTAGTCTTAGCGTTAGATCCCGTGATACTATATTGTAGTTTACAATAATAATGATAATATATTTATCGCATCATGGAGAAGTGAGAAAAGAGATCAATAAAAATAAATATTAAGGCAAGAAGTTGCGACGATATAGTTGAAATAACCGGATTGCAACTTTTACAGAATTACTAAATACATTCACACTTAGCAAAGTTCCTTAAGTTAAGGTAGTCTTAGCGTTAGCTCCCGTGATACTATATTGCAGATTACAATAATAATGATAATATATTCATCGCATCTTGGAGAAGTGAGAAAAGAGAACAATAAAAACACATATTAAGACAAGAAGTTGCGACGATATAGTTTAAATTACTGGATTGCAACTTTTACAGAATTACTAAATACACGAGGAGAGGTCGATGCTACAATAGTTCGATCTATATTGATCTACTTAAAGATTCAATCCTTTTAGTTACCATTCACACTTAGCAATGTTCCTTAAGTTAAGGTAGTCTTACAACGTTAGCTCCCGTGATACTATATTGTAGTTTACAATAATAATGATAATATATTTATCGCATTTTGGAGAAGTGAGAAAAGAGAACAATAAAAATACATATTAAGACAAGAAGTTGCGACGATATAGTTTAAATTACTGGATTGCAACTTTTACAGAATTACTAAATACACGAGGAGAGGTCGATGCTACAATAGTTCGATCTATATTGATCTACTTAAAGATTCAATCCTTTTAGTTACCATTCACACTTAGCAAAGTTCCTTAAGTTAAGGTAGTCTTAGCGTTAGATCCCGTAATACTATATTGGTCTACTTAAACATCTTCCTTAGCGCTAAACAATTACCATTACCAAATTACCATTATCAATATATCTAACTTACGCGGGAGCTGAGCACTGAGCTGCCGAAAAAACGCTTATAGACTTATATACATATAGGACGGTTCTGCATAGGCTAACTTTGTGGCTCGATGATTTATATATTTACTATCTAATGGAATTGCGATGGTATATATATATATATATGGGGGGGGGGGGGGTTCGGGGGGTTTCCCCCCGATAGCCGCGCCGATAGGCGCGGCTAGTACTTACATATATATATCTATTATAATTATATTGAACATAGAGATATTATGTGAAAGGTCTCATATTAAAACAGATTTGAATAGATTACCGTATTCATCACTGTAAGAGTAATCTCATGATCTTAAAAAGAGATTTTTTTAAACTTAAAAACTAGCGCCAGGGATAAATCCTAGATTGGGTAAATTAATAATAGAGTAAAATATATGTTAAAATATATATGATATTTACGAATGGACAATTTCTCTGTGTTACTGTAGTTACTCTATATGATCTGTATTCACTACGATATCATCATAAATAGCTGAGGTTGTATTGTATTTCAGTTCCTGGTTCTCATATTCCTGGATTTGTGAATGTTCCTTCAATGGAATTAGTCAATGAAAATGGATTATTAAAGAGTGAAGAAGAAATTAAGAGGAGTTTGTTATTTAATATCATTTATTCATTTTATTCACCATTGACAAAATCTCACTAGGGAGACATTTTGGCATATTTGTTCTACTTGGTATCTGACCATGTGAAATTTGTAATGTTCTCTTTAATATAATAGATGTTATAATAATATAAATTAAGTGTATCCTTCAAATGATTCTCCAATGGTCACTATTTGTAATCTTGGAGTTCAAGCATCATTTCTATCATATGTAATCAATAGTGTTGATGACAAGATTACACCAAGAGTTTATCCGGTTTGTTTCATCATTACATTATTAGAATATATTCGAGATTAGATGACTTAACGTTACATTTGTAGGGAAGTTTGAAAGAAATGGAGAAACGTGATCCTAAGAAGATATCAGCTGGAGGTTCTCATTCATCATCCAACTAATACATCATTACCCTAGATTCTGTTGTTAGATTGATTGTTGTTATGAATATTTGTTAGATCCAAAGATAAAATATCTTCAATTGAAATGCGATCTACACATAATAATAAGTCATAATAGTTAAATAATTTATTAAATATACATGTATGGTTCATCAATATATCTACACGTTAACACAACAAGGATAGAGTATGTTTCACTAATCAATAATGAATAAGTGAATAGATCTTCTCTTCTCTTATAGATGATTATTCTCAATCAATTCATATGTAACTCCATAAGACTTCAAGTAATCAAAGATTCGAGTATCACGGAATGCAGATGCTGTAGTGTATACACCACCCCTGAATATAAGTATCGACTTAGTATCGATTTATCAGATTGACTTATGATAAGTGTCAAGTGACTCACTGCTTAGGAAGTTTCTCCTTATCATCGAGAATAGATAGAGCTGCTGATACAACACATGCTGATGTTCCAATGTATCCAGGATCAGGTCCACGACATACTGCTACACCCTGAATAGTCAGAGGATTACGGTAATTACTGTAAGAGAAACGATTACGAAAGATATGGGTACTGTAGACGAGAATTACTTAGATAAGAGTATCGTAATATAAAATAAGATTACTGTAGATAGAAAAGATAACATACAGATTTCAGTGGTTTTTGTTCATCAACTTTTTCATCTTTTCCCCATCCACGACCATAGAAATAATACTCGAATGATGCTTCCTTCATCTGTTGTTTAGTTGGACCAGAGTTCTGAATCGAGAAGATATGAATAAAGGAAAGATCAAAGATCAAACCTTGAACATATTGAATGAGCATAGATCTGGATATGCTTGGAGAAGTTTTCTTGTAGGAGGGAACATACAGAAGATAGCAAAGATAGTTAACCAAAGAGTGACAAGAGCAGCATAGAATATCGATCCTGTTAAGAGATTATGGTGTATTGAGAGTACGGTAGAAGAGATTATGGTGTATTGAGAGTACGGTAGAAGAGATTATGGTGTATTGAGAGTACGGTAGAAGAGATTATGGTGTATTCAGAGTACGGTAGAAGAGATTATGGTGTATTGAGAGTACGGTAGAAGAGATTATGGTGTATTGAGAGTACGGTAGAAGAGATTATGGTGTATTGAGAGTACGGTAGAAGAGATTATGGTGTATTGAGAGTACGGTAGAAGAGATTATGGTGTATTCAGAGTACGGTAGAAGAGATTATGGTGTATTGGGAGTACGGTAGAAGAGATTATGGGGTATTGAGAGTACGGTAGAAGAGATATACCAATAGTGAAATATGTTGAGATAACAACTGGTTTCTTTCCATTTACATGATAGTCATAATATTGAGAACGTTGAACGATTGACTGCAATTCTATTCATTATCGTAATATTAGATATATTTAAAGGTTGGAAGTTGGAATAGACCTTCTTCAACTCAATAGATACAGTCAATGCACTCACTGCCATATTATATGAAACATTAATATTTTAAAACAGTTCTTTCAAATAAACGGGACATCATAATATTATTGATTATCCTCCTAATGTATACATTACCTTATCTGATCCAAGGAATGGAAGTGCCCATCCAGAGAGAGATTTCTCGTTCACTTTCCATAGAGCTCCTCTGAAAATGTTCCCGTAGCCTTAGATATTGATTGGGTTACGGTACCTCTTAGGTGTCTTATACTTTGCCTCAGGAAGTCTATCAGGCATGATAGCTCTTCTAAGCTTTCCAAGATTATCAGTTTTGATAGAAGAAATACCCAATATAAGAGTTTGATATGTTCCAGCATTGAATGAATAACCCTTAAAACATAATCATGATATGGATTCAATATATATTACAGTATTCTCTAGATACCGTATACATACCGATGGTCCTCTGTTATTCTTGACGAAAGTCTCAACATAAGCCAGTGTTCCACCAAAGTTTCTCTTGAGGAAATCTGTTCCGAGATCACAAGGAATTGAGTCCCATCTGGAATTATCAGATATAATCAATATATTGATTAGAGTAAAGCTTTATAAAGTATCCCTCACCCACAAGCTCCTACAATATATACTCCATTAGCCTTTGCTTGTTCTCCAAACTTCATTTCCATTTGTTCCAGGAACTACAAACGATCAAAAATTAGGAAAAATCATGCGTCATCAATTTCATGAATAGTCGATTACGGTAGCACACCACATTCGCGCATCATAGGTGTGAGCTTGCGCATTTCATTTCATGTAGCGCCTTCTGGGTGTCAGTCAATCGATACTTTTAAGTCAATCATTTATTGATGTTTTTCTTCTTATTTACTTTTTATAAGTTATTTTGACAATTTTTATGTTGCCAGTGACTGAATGGACTCGATCTATGATATGAACGATTGCGGAACTCCGAGGTTTCAAGGTGAGAAGACGTATGTTTTCGTATGATTCATTTTTTGTGAAGTTTTTTGTTTTCTCTAATCGGATGTTAATTAGCCAAATACCGAAGATCTCGTTTTGGAAACGTACATTTATGATGAAGTATGTATAACGAGTAAAAAGGTCTTTGACTATTTAAAATTAAACTACAAATAAGTATAAATAAGAATGTAACCGCAGGTTCTCCAGATACATCCACATGATTTGCTCCATTCTCTACTGCAGCACGAACAACTGGTTCTCCATGAAGACGATACTGTAAGTTATTACTCATTATTGATCACATTTGGGTGTTTCACTTTTATGTTTTTGTCTTGTACGTGTGTTCATCAAAATATGAATGGATCATAGTTCATTCATTTGTTATTGGAGACTGGTATAATTGATGTAGACATGATTGGATAGATGTGTACTACAAACAATGGAATGGAGATGATTGATGGATCATCCCATCTATTCATATGAGTAACTACTATTATATCTATATATGAGTGCGCTTGCGAAAGAATCGACCATATCCAGTGGAGGTCCGGCACAGTAAAAAAAATCAAAATTTGGGTATCGGGGTTCTCGAGGGTGCTGATGACGATGGACATGTTCATTTTGCACCTAGAGCCACCGTTGAGGCCAGACGACGTCGCGTTGTAATCTCGTTTTTCGACTTGAAAAGTCGTTTCTCTTCACCCGATGGTGCTAAAATTACAAAACTATGCCCCAAGGTGCAGAATTTCATGGCGATCACGCCTGTCCAATTCATTTTTTACCCAAAATTTTCATAATTTTCATAAGTGGAATTTCTCTCAACGGCAAAAGTGTGTAATGCAACCTACACAGATCGGACCGGACTGGCTTCAGTATCACATGGAAAAAAATTCAGCCAATTTGTGCCCGCGACTTTCGAGAAAATCAACTTTCAGTGTAGTCATTTTGCAGTTGAAATGGAGGCAAGAGGCGAGAGAGTGTGGTGGTGTGAGAGAGCAAAGGAGGTAGAGGAGGAGACACCCCCTTCCTTTCTATGCGGCTCGCCTCACCTGCCTCTCTGCTCTCTCACACCACCACACTCTCTCGCCTATTGCCTCCATTTCAACTGCAATATGACTACGCTGAAAGTTGATTTCCTCGAAAGTCGCGGGCACAAATTGGCTGAAATTTTTTCCATGTGATACTGAAGCCAGTCCGGTCCGATCTGTGTAGGTTGCATTACACACTTTTGCCGTTGAGAGAAATTCCACTTATGAAAATTATGAAAATTTTGGGTAAAAAATGAATTGGACAGGCGTGATCGCCATGAAATTCTGCACCTTGGGGCATAGTTTTTTAATTTTAGCACCATCGGGAGAAGAGAAACGACTTTTCAAGTAGAAAAACGAGATTTCAACGCGACGTCGTCTGGCCTCAACGGTGGCTCAAGGTGCAAAATGAACATGTCCATCGTCATCAGCACCCTCGAGAACCCCGATACCCAAATTTTGATTTTTTGACTGTGCCGGCACTTAGTCGATTCTCTCGCAAGCGCACTCATATATCTATATCTATATTCATCATTCATCTACTATTACAATATATACGAGTTCATTTCACTTTAATTGAGAGAGACATTATATATTAGTATAGTACTAGGGTTATTTAGTCGACTAAGTTACTAAGTTACTAAGTAATGGTTGAAACAGTGAGGAATAAAGGACCGAAATACACAATACAAACTATTCTATTAATCTTAAGTGTGCCAGATTAACGACACTATAGTAGTTGGTATATAGCTAAAAAATAGTCACGAGCGTGACGCGTACGCAACGCAATTGACAAATCGCCAGAACGTAAAGACCTACCCCCCCCCCTTTTATTTTTTTATTACTAATCTGGTTAAGTTATTCTTCAAACTAACCTACTAAATTATTCAGTTATCACTCTAAAGCTTCCGTAATAGCAAAAAAAAAACGTTAGGTTGAAGAAGAACCAAGAGTTGGCAAAAATATGCAAATTGATCTCATACAAACAGTGAAGCGAACGCGAAGAAAATGTTTGTTTCTGCCATGTCTCTCTCAGAAATATAAGATTTTTATATTGAATTCTTTGAAGATTTCCCGTTGCACAATTTATGAATTGCACCTATCTACCGTACACCGTATGAACTATATTGATTATTGATTAATGTAACTGAGTTATTACTAAGCTGGTTAAGTTATTCTTCAACCTAACCTACCAAATTATTCCTAAGGAATTAGTCGCGTTCCACAGTTCCGGGAAGGATTTTTTCAAAGGCTAAATGGATAGAGCTTGTCGACAGCTTTCGATTAAGCTCTTCAATGGCGTATTTCGTTGGCATTTGGCTGAGTGACGTCCAAAAAATGCATTTGAATGCTCGTAGATCATATATGAGTGTTTCAGTCTGGCCCAGTGGACGAGTATAAAATCTAATCTAATGGGATATTCAGGAACTCGCTTGGGATTTCATCGAGAAATATCGATCACTTGGTCAGAGAACGAGAGTCTGGACTGGAACATTGTCTCATATTTACAGTATCCGTCGGTTAATCTGTACCACGAACCATCGGAAGGGACTCCTTTCGATGGTTTTGCTGCAGCGAGAGCAGAGGCAGGCCGTATCCATAAACGTTGGCAAACCGCTGCAAACGTGATGGCACAAGCGTAGGGGTAGGATCTGTGGCAAACGCCTCCGCCTACGGTTCTGACGTCACGTTTGCCGGCAAACGGTTTGCCAACATTCATGGATACCTATACCAAACGAACTTGGGTGAGCGATTCGACGTCAGATTGATCAGCTGCACCATTCTCCAGCATAATAATAATACTTTATCCTGTCAGCATATTATATGCCGAGGGGGGAATCTTAAAAAAAAAACAGGGGGAATGTTCTTATTCACAAGATGTATCCTTTCGTATCTGAGAGAATTCATTTCCATTATATATTACAGGGAAATCCTGACAAGGAGCTGACAATGGCAAACGCAAAATAAAGAAGTTGCATTTTCACATTTTATCTGAAAGTATTCGAGAAATACACATTTCATCTGTTGAACATTTTTCCATAGCTCTACTGTGGGCCGTGAAAATCGCATCGGAAGGAGCCTCAACGACGAACTTTGACGTGAGCTCCTGAAGAGATGTTTGATCTATCATCCTTGCTACTATGGATTAGGGATGTCCTACTGAATTTTTTGTATCACGATATCTACTTTGAAGTATGTGAAAAACGCTAAAAAAATCGGCACTTTGTGAACTTTTGCGACAATTTGTCAAAAATATTCCACTTTTTTTTTCGTTTTGACGGTATGAAGAGGGAAAAATGTGTGGAAAGCAGTAAAGCAAATGTTCTTACTTGAAAAATTTCTGAGAGAGACATTGTATGAGTTCAGTTTGCATATTTCTTGCCAACTCTTGCTTCTTCTTCAACCTTATACATTGTTACATTTGCCTTACGTGTCTAAGCTGTAACCCCCTCCGCCGCGTCTCCGTCGTTACGACGTAGGCACGTAAGGCAAATGTAACGATGCACAACAGTTTTTGCAATTACTAAAGCTTTAGAGTGATAACTGAATAATTTAGTAGGTTAGTTTGAAGAATAACTTGACTTACTCAGTAATAACTCAGTTGCATTAATCAATACTCAATACAGTTCATACGGTGTATGGTAGAGTGTTTCAGGGTTTCTACAATTCTTTACTATATGAAAAATAATATAGTGTTAACTCATTTATAGTAATCAGTACTCGTTAATCTGGCATACTGTAGATAAATGCAATAAATTGTGTTTCGTCCTGCAGTCCTTTATTCCTTACTATTTAAAACGTGAATTAGTAACTTAGTAAACTTAGTAATTAGGTGTTCTTAGCTATATACCAAATACTATAGTATCGTTAATCTGGCTACTGGAGATAAATACTATAATTTGTATTGCGTCCTTCAGTCCTTTATTCCTTACTGTTAAAACCATTATTTAATAACTTAGTAACTTAGTAGACTCTCTATAGTGACCGCGCGCTCGCCTCTCCCCCATAGCACTCTATCTCCATAGTGACAGCGCGCTCGCCTCTCCCCCATAGCACTCGCTCACTCGTCACAGCTGTCGAGCCCGCCCCCGTGGTCTACTGGTTAGCGCTTGGGTCTTCGAGTCAATGTGTCGCTGGTTCGACTCCCGGTCAGAGCAGTTGTCTTTTGTCAATTTGTTCTGAGCTCTCCTCCTCTCCCCTCTTGTCAGAAAGTGGGAGAAGAAGGACATTCCTTAAATCGCGGACATTTTCTCACCGAAGTCGCTTATCATATAGTACTAAGTAAGGGATATATAGTTAGTCTTATCGTCTTAGATCATCCATCCTCTTCCATTCATCCCATTCATTATCTCCCTTCTCTCTAATCAGCTGTTCCATTCAAATGGACTATCCATGAATAATGACTTCTCTCCCTCTCCCTTTCTGTTCCCCTCCTCCCCTCTCATTTGCATGTCCTTTGTTCAACTCCGAAACGATCACATTTAATGATGAGAGTAGAAAGAGTAGATGGTATGAAGAATAGAAGGGGTATACAATGAATAGAATACAGTTAATGATCATCAATAAACAATTGAATGAGAACACACATTTTATGATTCTCCTTCTCCCATCTAAACGATCATCATATGTCATTACTAATCGAAACGATTACCATAGACTATTACTGTAGTTCAATCTAGTCACATATATGATTGATGTTTCATTTGCTTCTCTCTCTAATGTATTCTAATCGAATCTACAATGAAGAATTTGAGGAGAGTGATGGAATATCGAATTAGATTGGAAGGAAGAGAGAGTGGAGAGGGAGGTAGAGAGAGAGGGGGAGAGAGAGGTAGAGAGAGAGGGGGGAGAGAATGGAAGAGGGATAGTGATAAGACTTAATCATTTAGATATAGATAGAGTTAAAGTTGAAATGTTATCATTGATTATTGGTCATCATTGACCCTCTTATCACATTTGATATGTTTATAAAGAAGAAGAAGAAGGAGAATGATCACATGAATGAAAACGGAAATGAAGAGATGAAGAGTATTACTATCTATCACTTTTACAGTATATCAGATATAGGGTTCAAGTCGAGATTTGATCTTTGGTCTTTATCTTATAATGGTATTTGATCTTTCATCTCTGTACATTGTTCACAGTGGGAAGTCTCTTCTATTCACACACTTGGATTCCATTTTCATATGAAATATAGTATAGATTGAAATGATTGAATGTGACAATAGAGATAGATATCATAATATGATAGAATGATTTACTCCATCCATTCATTTATTGATTAGTGATCTACATGAGAGTATTGTGGTAGACTAACAAGTTAGGTTAGTGAATGAACCCATTAAAGAAGAGTAAAAGAGATTCTAGAGGGAAAGACGTAGGGGTAGAGGGAGAAAGGAAGAGGTAGAGGGGGGGGGTCTAAATTGACGTCGTAATGCTAATTTGGACTAGATTACGATACATTCTTTCTTTCATTTTATTCGTTAAAAGTTCTTCCATTAAGAACTTATTTGTAGTTTTAGAATGAAGATATCGAATTGAATTAATGAATGATCAGACAAAATGAGAGACTCTAGAGGGAGAGGAAGAGGAAAAGGGTCTAGAGGGAGAGGGGGGAGTTTAGAGGGAAAGGAAGAGGAAGAGATTTTAGAGGGAGAGGAAGAATTCAATGAATCCTCGCAACTAAACCAGTTCTTAAGAGATACTTACTAGTAATTGCACTCTTTCTATTATTTTGGCGAAGAAAAAAGGAGATGAATAAGGAGGAAGGAGAGGGAGAAGTAAAGGGAGAGGGAGAGGGAGAGAGAGAGAGGGAGAAGGATGAGATGGTGAGACCAAGGTTATCCATTTATAGTAGAAGACATCACGTAGAAGATGAAGAATTGACAAAGTAAGTAAAGATGTATAGACATTGTATCTATCTAAATAGATCCAAAAGTAATACAGAATACTAACAATATGAACCTTAATCTATATTATCCATATCCACACAGTAGTTGGTTTACTCTAATCATCTAATCAATATCTAATATCTATCGTATACTATTTATGATGTTTCAATTACAGTATACATAGATTACTTACAGGACCAACAGCATTGATTATAACTTTAACTTGTTTAGCCATAGATGAAAGTGTTGATTCATCTCCAGTATCAGCTATGATTATTGGATAATCTTTCACTGATGGAATTCCTGAATGGAAATTAGAGATTACTGTAGATTAATCATTGTCTCTCATTCATTATTGATTATTAATTTAAAATATTCTATTCGATCCCTCATTTACATTCTACTTATAAACGGAGTTGACGATCCCCTCCTCCCTCTCCCTCTCTTTTCTCCCTCTCCCTCAATCTCCCTCTACCCCCTTCTCCTTTCTCTCTCTACTTATCTCTTTTAACTATGGCAGACACATTCCATTTTCTCACGCAAGTGAAGAAGAAGATAGACGTTATCAGTACTAGAGATGAGACACTTTGACTACAGTACCTATATCAATACCTCTCCCTCTCCCTCTCCCTCTCCCTCTCTCCCTCCCTCTCCCTCTACCTCTCCCTCTCCTTATGTTTATCTTGCCGTTTTATTTTCCATCTGCATAATAAACACACGGGCAATAAAGGACATCTGGAGGTAGAGGGAGAGAGAGAGGGAAGATTGTGAGAGATGTTTATGTGATATATAATATAATATTTCATACAATATCTAGTCTATATATTCCTCTTCTCTTTAATATATGATTTTCATTTGAATAGACACATGATCATTCCATCCCTATCTACCTCTTCCCTCTTCCCTCTCCCCTCTTTCCTCTTCCCTCTCCCCTCTTTCCTCTTCCCTCTTCCCTCTTTCCTCTTCCCTCTCTCCTCTTTCCTCTTCCCTCTTCCCTCTTCCCTCTTCCCTCTTCCCTCTTCCTTCTCTTTCTATTTCACTTGAATAACTATTCTCTTCTCTATTCAATCAGTCGTACACAGAAATTGAGAGCACGTCAGAATTATGAGATGGATGGGCGATAGAGTGGAAGATATTGGAGGGGGTGGAGAGGGAGAGGGAGAGGGAGGGGTGGATAGAGAGGTAGAGGGAGGAGGGGAATGGATGGGGAGGGAGAGTGATGGTATTACTCGAGTAGTACTCATATTAACTAGTCTTCATTCTATATTGTTATTCTTTTCTATTCATTTATTCTTTAATATCAATAATATTATACCAATATCTGTAGCAATCTCATCCAATGTTGACCTCAGTTTAGTCTCACTGCGTCCCGCAACGGCTACCGTCTTTCCCTCAATTCAAAAGATTACTGTAGTCATTATTGATTGTTTATGATACCTTGAATAAGGAAGAAGTAGCTATAGCTCGAACTATATAGGATCCTGTGAAACCAGTTGCACCGTATATTACGATATCGTATCGAGACATACTGTAGTTTGGGGATACAGTAAGTATTGATTGACTTAGAATACAAGAAAGAGAGAAGATACAATGCATAAAGAGAAAGGGACATGGTTTCAATAACTATGGATTGTGGGAAACATATTTGAGATGTCTACACAACAACCATAACATTTGAATTGACGAAGTAAAGACTATAATAAGAGAAATCAAGAACTTCATCATCATAACATATTGTGTAGCGGTGGTTAATCTCCCGACTAACGTTCACAAAATAACGACTTCGATTCCCATCATGGATCGATACTTTGCAAAGTTTTACTGGCGATGTCCGTCCATGAAATGATGTGGTAGGGAAGAAGAATATACGTGATGGAAGAAGAATATACGTGGTATTGATTGAATAAGGATGAATAAGAAGATATTGATCGATATGATAAGAAATAGGAAGAGAATGAATGAGTAGTAAGGAAGAGATGAATAAGAAGAAGAAGAAGAAGAAGAAGATAGATAGATAGAGTGAGTGTTGGTGTTTACGGGTTGGTTGTATAGATAGATTAGACTACAAAGTATTACATTCATATTCCTTTCATATAATGTTTAGATTGTAAACAATCGATATTTCATTTAGATCTTTGAGTCTTATGAGAAGAAAAGAGAAGAGAAGATAAGTACTCTTTCCCTTTTCTATTCAATAGATTGAACTCGTGAGAAGAGGAAGAAAAGAATGATAGAGACATTCAAAAGATATTTGGAAGAGATGGAAAGAACATTCGAGTCTATTTTGAATAGACGACACTTTACCATAAATAGTATGGTAATTTGTTTGACTTCTCAATCTCTCATTTTCTTTACAATACGAGAAAGATGGGAAACAAGTGAGAGAATCAATATGTTTTTGTCATCTAATCATAAATATATAATATTGTATTGAATAGATAGATAGATCGAATACTTCTTCTATCTTATCTATTCAGTCATTAGCTAAGTATCTATCGATTTGAAATGGAACAAGTTTGACAACCAGTATACTCCTCCCTCTCCATCTCTCTCCCTCCCTCTCTCCCTCTCCCTCTCCCTTTCCTTGTAAGTCCATACCGGTCGAATATATGCACTAGTCGTATAAGATCTCTTGGTCATCTGGTATTGAATGGATTAGAAGGAATAATCATAGTAGTAATAGTAGAGAAGATGAGAATAAAAGTGAAGAAGGACGAATAAAAGAAGAAGAAAGAATATATATGAATAGAATACCAAAGTAGTATCTATTATATTATTATTGGTTACTATCTTTATTTCCTTTATTAACTACTATTCATAATATTGATATCTATCTCAACTAATCATTCACATCTTTCATATATTCATAGATACTATATACTTCATCTATATATCTATTCATCATTGATATATACTCTATATAATCATTATACACACAATCAATTCTCTTTTCATTCAAACACTTCAATATAATCGTATCCCTTTTTGTCCTCTAAATCCATCATTTGATTGTGTGACCCAATAGACTACCCCACTCTAATCCATTATCCCATTCATTCATTCAATCAATCATTTATCGATTGATTCATTGTATCAAGTGTATTCAAGATATAACATCAATTGTATTTATTCACATTCTCTCTGATTTCGAATACGCCGTTGAATTATGAGAGGAAATAATAGATTACAAGCAAAAGAATGGAGAACGGTGAGATGAGAACCGGAGAGAAGGAGAATGAATAGGGAGGGTACAGGGGTAGAGGGAGAGGGAGAATACAGAGGGAGAGGGAGAGGGAGAACCAACTACCACAAAAGAATGATTATATAGTATGAGAGAGAATAATGAATAGAGGTAGAGAATAGAAGAAGGCTTAGATGGGATATAGCCTATTGAATAAGACAACCACGAGATTGATAAAGGAATAAGAGATGTAGTAGACTCATATGGATAATATCAGAATAGAACACACGATATTTCATCTTTCATTTACATTCTAAACATATTTGTATTCGTTCACTTTCTATTCTGTATTCCCAATGAGTAAAACATCACAAACAGGGGACAAGACCAGGGAGGACGTGCAAGGAATGAGAAGAGAAGAGAAGGTATGAGAGAGATGGGTAGATCACTCCCTTCTGAATACTCTTCTTATTCATCCATACACTATAACCTCCACTGAGAACTAATCAATATCTATCCATTCAATATATCTATCATACAATATACTACGGTAGGGTACGGTAGAATATAGTAGATAGAAGTATCGATTAGATAGATGGTAATAGACTGATGGGTATGATGTGACATCACATACAGTGACTACTATTATGGTATACAAATGAAACACGAAAACGGATGGATTGATCAGTCAAAGAAGAGGAAAACTCGTGATGAATTAATGAATGCATGTAAAGCTGTCAATTGTAATGTATGAATCAATCAATAAATGAAGGAATAGAGGATTCAATCAAAGAATCAATCAATAATGATGAATCAATCAATAAAAGGAGGGAAAGGAAGGGGACTGATTGGATGGAAGTAATCATCAACGTGTTAGATTAGTATACAAGTAGTATGAGGTATGATAACAACAACAACCCGATTGAATCAATAGTATATATATCACCAGTAGATGAGAACTCAGTGAGGTCATAATACATAGATTGAATAAGAAGAAGGGAAACATAGGCAATGGGAAACCCCGCGGGAAATTGGAAATGTATACCAGAGATGAAAAGGAGAATGATGAGAAGTATGTTGCATTGTGAACGAATTGTGTAACCCGATGAAATAGTAAATGGAGAAGATGAAAATGATGATTGAGATGATAGAATGAGGAGAAGAAGAGTGATCTACCCGATTACATGAAGAGAAATGAATAATAGAGGAGACAACCGAGATTATACACCACTGATAATGATAAAGTACTATGAATGATCCCGTTGTATATGAGAGGGGATGAGGAGGAAGGGGATGAGATGGAAGGAGAAGGATGGAATTTGCACGTCGATCCACAATGAATGGTCATGAGAGTGAATGTTATACTGAGAGGGAAGAAGATGGAATCGAATACAAATAATATAGGAATATAATAGAAGGCCAATGACATATATCAACTATTGTACATTTAATGTCAATGAATACTATTGATTGAGAAGAAGAAGAAGAGTAGTACCAGTACTCTATTCAAATGAGACAATGAGAGACAGGGATGAGGATAAGGACGGGAATACGGTATATGACCAGGTTTGATCGATTCAAGTATGCACATGAGTACGGTAGGAGAGGAATACAATAGCCCGTTTCGTATTTGTAAAGAGGGATCTTGACTGGAAGAATGAGGGTATACTGTACATGTTGGTTATTGATTAGCTACACGGTACTAAAAGGTAAAGGGGGTAATTGAACCAGTTAGTGAAAAGGGAGATAATGAGCCCTTATAGGGAATTCATATCTGACAGTACTAATTGGAATCAATAAACTACTCTATAGAGGAAATAATAAAGACACAAATGACTGAGGTATTCAAATGAAATGAAATGAATATACAATTAAGAAGTGTATTATAATCCTCTACATATATTCTATCTATATATATGTGTATACTAGTAGAGGAATGATAAAGGCCATAAAGATGTACCGGATGGAATTGGTGTGTCGTGTGTTCTGATTCTATGAGTGAAAAGGGAAAGGGAAGGGGAAGGGGAAGGGGGAAAAGAAGCTAAGTAACGAATAGTGTACAATAAATATACAATGATTGCTGCATTAGCTGCTATACGGGCGGGCAAAAGGGAATCTGTACTACAAAGGACTTGCCTCACACCCGAAATGGATCTCACTAGACTAGTTCAATCTATTACAAGATAAATGGGAGAAGTCTACCGTATACTTCGAATGGTATCGATTTGAGAGCACTCTAGGGAAGAAAACAACAAAAGGAACAAAGAAATACTACCGTATATCGATCGATTGGAAAATGAATCAATGAAGGAAGTACGGTGTATTGATTGTTTGCCGTAGTAGAAGATTTGTTAGAGATCTTAAATAGATGATGGTGAGGAGATTAAAAGAGGATGGGGTTAGTATAATGACTTGTACAAATGAAGAAGTGGCTAGTATAAGAAACAATGAACAAATAAAGGGAATGATTATCGAATAACAAATAGATAGAATTAGAATAAATTGAGAATATAAAAGCAGATGGGATGGTGTAACTGGTGGTGTGTCTTACTGTAGATGATGATGATGATGGTGTAGATGGTCGACGATTCTCATACCTCGATTCATGTCTTCTTCTCCTCTATGCTTCTATGGGTAGAAGATGGAAGATATCACGAGTAGAGATAGGAGATGAATATAGATCTCCTTTCCATATATTGGATGAGAAGAATGAATATGAATCATCTCCTAATGTTTCATTAGAGAAGTCATCGTGATACGAAGACAATAGACTGGAAGAGGGATACGACCAGTTGAATACTGATGATGAACATGGAGATGATGATAATGATGATGAGGATGATGAGGATGAAGACATCCAATCATATTCCTATAGATTGAATAGATGAATGAATGGATAGATGATAGATAGAGGAGTACCTGTTGGAATGTGTTATTATCATTCCATTGCCACATCATTTGTTCTTTCTTCTCTTCATCTATCTCCATATCTACTTCATTCTTCAATGAATCTTCTGCTATTGCTTGCCAATGATCAACTTCCATTGATACATCTACTATTGGTTCCATCAATGATACATACAAATCTTCCTCATCCAACATATCAAGATCACGCTGAATAATCAATTTTGTTATCTACTGAGGGATAGATGGACTCATCATTACCTGAAGGACCTTCACCGAATTATAGACAAGGAGATGTTTTCGTAGAGGAACATTGTTTCCTTGAATCTTAGAAATAGAAAGATCAAGGAGTCGACGACGTTCTCTTCTTTCATTCTCTCTTTCAATTGATGATCGAGTTGAACAACTGAAGACATTCAATGTTAACCATGGGTATTCCCTCACGGGAATGGTTAACTCACTTGGATCGAACTGATGATATGGATTCAGCTGAACTCGAGAGAGATGAACATCGTTGAAGACCATTCTCTTCCAGATGTGCACCACTACAAATGGTTTACTATTGATACTCATTCTGAGTGTATGTATCTTTCTCTCATATGGATATCACCCATTCATTCTCTATTTGCATTAGAATAGACCGGTCCCATCAAAAGAAGAAAGACGATCAATTCTTCTCACTCTATGACCACACTGCGCAAGGAACAAGAAGAAAAGGGAGAAGAAAGAGATAGAGAGAGAGTGGAGACAGAGACAGGAGGGAGAGAGATCTTCTTTCTCTTTTCTCCTTCAACCGTCTCTTTATTCATAGAGTGTACACTATAAAGAGAAAGAGAGATACTAATCCTGTACCCTATACCGTCTCCCTCTATCGCAGTAACACCAATGAATGAAATAAGGATTTGACTGCGTAGAATTACTGAGTATCATCATGTACTCACATAGGAATGGGCGCAGAAGGAAGATGTTGGGATGGATGTTGTAAGTTGGATGAAGATGGAATGGAAGAGAATGGAGATGTAGATAGACACAGAGACAGCATCACCAGTATATACACGTTTAATACTCTAAATGATATTGATAGATGAGATGAAGACTTGAAGAAGAATGAACAAAGAATCATTCAAGTAGATTGTAATTTGAAAGGTGAATTGAATAGAAGAAGAAGAAGAAGAAGAAAGGAGAGCAAAGGAAGTGAATGAACAATGGTTAGAGGGGGGGGGGGGGGGAGAAAGGGGGACTAGAGGGAGAGGGAGAGGGAGGCCGGGTCAAGACCCATCTATGAGAAGAAGAGAACATCTGCAGATGGCTCAAGGGGGTGAACCATTGATTGAACAGAAAGAAGAGGAAGTGGAGTGGGGAAGAGGAAGAAGGAGAATGAGGAGAAGAAGAGGGAGAGGGGTTAAGGTGTGCAAATACTAAAGAGAAGACGAGAATTGTATGTATCGATTGAGAAGTAGAAGAAGAAGAAAGAGAACTAGGGGAGGGAAGAAGGTAATGAATGAAAGAAATGAGAGGGGTGACTAATATCGTGTCTTTCCTCCCACATCTTACATGATGAGAAGTCAGATAAGGAGAGGGAGAGATGGAGAAGGAGAGGGAGAGATACGATGAAGAAGGAGAGGGAGAGATACGATGAAGAAGGAGAGGGAGAGATACGATGAAGAAGGAGAGGGAGAGATACGATGAAGAAGGAGAGGGAGAGATACGATGAAGAAGGAGAGGGAGAGGGAGAGGGAGAAGTAGAGATGAAAGTATTGTAGATGAATGAAGAAGAGAAGTAGAGGTAGATAATAAATGAATATTGTATTCTTCTACTATTATAACTTGTTACTTCTTTTATTATTACTATAGAAGAAGAAGAAGAAGAAGAAGATAGACACCATCCCCTCCCTTTGCTTTACAATGAACGAAAGGGGGGCGGAGAGCTCTCTCTCTCTCTTATTCTTCCTCTGACTCTCTATCCTTCCCTCTGGTTGTCTGTCACTCTAACCACTCTCTCATTCTATCCTCGTCACGCGCTCGTTCCTGTAAACAGGCAAGATGAGAGAGACTAGAGGAGAGAGTGTAGACGGTTAGAGACATGATTAGAGAGTGTACAGAATGGAGAGAGTGAGAGAGAAGACTATAGTAGTAGAGAGTACAGATGGTTAGAGAAGAGGATGAGAGAGTAGGGAGAGAGAGGAGAGTTAGAGAGAGAGACGAGAGAAGATATGAATAGAAGAGAGTGGAGATGGTTAGAGAAGAGATGAGAGAGTGTGTATAATAGAGAGAGTGTATGAGAGAAAGAGAAGGAAGAGAAATAGAGAATAGATGAGAGAAAAGGAATAATGAAGAGAATGGATTGAATGATGAAGAAGAGATGAAGACAAGAATAGATGAAGGGAGAGAGAAGGAGAATGATCGTTAGTCCACAATGGGGTCTCCCTCTCTCTCTCCCTCTCCCTCTCCCTCTCAACCTCTCTCCCTCTCTCTCTACCTTTCTCCCTCTCTCTCTACTCTCTCTCTACCTTTCTCCCTCTCTCTCTACTCTCTCTCTCATCTCTCATCTCTCTCTCTCCCTCTCCCTCTCTCTCTCAACCTCTCTCCCTCTCACTCTACCTCTCTCCCTCTCTCTCTCTACTCTCTCTCTCATCTCCCTCTCTACCTCACTCCCTCTCGCTCTTTCTACCTCTCTCCCTCTCTCTCTACTCTCTCTCTCATCTCTCTCTCTCCCTCTCTCTCCCTCCCTCTCTCTACTCTCTCTCTCTCATCTCTCTCTCCCTCTCTCTCCCTCCCTCTCTCTACTCTCTCTCTCTCATCTCTCTCTCTCCCTCTCTCTCCCTCCTTCTCTCTACCACTCACTCCCCTCTTCTCAATTTGCAGTGACGATGAACGGAGATGGTCGAAGAAGAGAGAGAGAGTAGGAGGGGGGGGGGATTGAATTCGAATGAAGACTAAACCTAGATGGATGGATGGTTTATATTGAAGATATTGAATGAAATGAGTGACATGAAGATGATGAGTACTTCATTCATTCTTATCATGGAGAAGGGAGAGGGAGAGAACGGATGATAGAGGGAGAGGGAGAGGGAGAGAATGGACGATAGAGGGAGAGGGAGAGGGAGAGGGAGACTCAATGTCTCTTCCTCTTCTTAATCTTAGATAACAAGAATGCCTGTCAATTTCTCTTTTCTGACTGAAGATTACTATGGGATAGAAGGGGGAAGTTGAAGGCCATTCATCCATTCTATCTTTCCCTCTCCCTCTCCTTCCCCCTCTCCCTCTCCCTCTCCCTCTCTCTCCCCATCCCCCTCTTTCTCTCCATCTTCAATTTCTTACTCTGTAACCAGAATCCCGCGTGATGTGATTTTTGCTGAGATTATAAAGATAAAGATTATATATTCTATAACTCCCTCCCTCTCCCTCTCTTTCTCTCCCTCTCCCTTCTCTCCCTCTCCTTTCTCCTCCTCCTTCTTCTCTCCCCCGTATTCGTTAGTATTTGATTTCCCTTGTGGGATTTCTCACATGAGACGATAAGCAGATGATAAAGATAGACTGAAGATAAGAAGAAGATTGACGTATCTAACATTGAATATACATGAGAAATAGAAGAGAGATAGAGGAGATAAGAGGATTGAAAGATGAGAGATGAGGTCCTTATCATATATATTGTATAATATTAAGTGAATCGAATAAATATTGAAAAGATGATTTGAGTTGAATGAATGAAGAGAAGAGTAAGAAAGAATTCATGCAATACTAATGAATCCTTTCTGGAACCTTCCATTCCTCTTCCTCTTCTTCCTCTTCATAGTGAATGGTTGTCATTGTCAACCATTCAATACACTTCATTTACTCTCTCTCAATCTCTCACTCCAACCATTACTCCCCATTCAGTTCTATGATTATTTTGAATAGTATCATCATATTTATTGTCAGTTCTGACTGAATACACTGGGTATGACACAAAGCTAATCTGAATAGATTACTGTATTACTCACTCTAAAGTTTGGCAAAATGCCAATTTTAATTTAACATGGTGTTTGTTGTCCTTAAATTAGTATATATTTGAAGTAAATTGATAGGTGAGTGATGAGCGACGTCGTATCTCTCGAGATTACAAGTAATGCTACTGATTTCCCCTATGAAAAGAAGTTTCCTTCTTCCATTTCTCTTCTCGATTTCAAGGTATATTTCACTATTTCATTCATTCATTCATTATAATGATTGTATTTGTAGAAGAAGTTAGAGTTGGTAGTGGGAGCATTGGCAGAGACAATGAAGGTGAGTCAATCATTCATTCATACCACCCTCCCGTCTCTTCCACCCATCCAATCAATAATCATTGATTGTATTCACACTTCATTCATCATTATCTCTTCTTCCATACTAAAACAAACTTTAGATCAGAAAATAGTGTATAGAAAATACTAATATTTGAGTTATTTATCTATTATTATTATTATCACTATTATTATTATTGTTAAAATGCTTTTGTCTCATTATGAGTTTGTGCGGCCATAGAGGTGGAACCCACGAAAATGTACGAAACACGACAACCTTTTTCTATATTATTTAAATCTGTATGCGTATTGTAGGTAGAACTTCGTGATTCAGAAGGTAAATTCATTGGATCTTTATCGGATGATGGAAAGTCATTGAGAGCTCTCGGTGTTAAGGTACTTTTTATTATTTATTTATATTATTTTCTCTATTTTATTATTCGTATGATACGTTAGATAGTGTGAGATATAGTCGATTATTTACCAATCGAAAGAAATAATCAATAATGTATACTTGAATGGAGATTGGATAATGGGCCATTTAATATAATGGGAATGATACATGAATGGAGTGTAGTCAACATAATAATCGTATTCTATTATGTAATATATAATTATATTATTAATAAATGAACAAGTGTCCATCCATGTATTCATTCAATGAAAAGGTCATGTTTTTCTATCGACGCTTTCTTATGAAGAGAAGATGAAGAAGAATGGTGTGACGTAGAAAGATGAGAGATTGGAGAGGACGAAGAAGGAGAGGGAGAGAGAAGAGGAGGAGGAAGAGGGTTGGCCATCTATCACCCAAATACAAGCAAACCAAGCATTTTGGGGGAATTTCCCGAAGGGTTAGAGGGAGAGGGAGAAGAAGAAGAGGGAGGGAGAAGAGGGAGGAGAAGAGAGAGGAGAAGGAGAGGGAAAGAGAAGATGGAGGAGAAGGAGAGGGAGAGAGGGACTCGTATGTGAGGGGGTGGTGGAAATAGTGAGACTAACATCGTTGACGTCTATCTGTAGAGAAGGGAATTAATGATGGAGGAGAAGAAGAAGAAGATGGAGATGATGTCATGAATGAATGAATGATAGAGTATAGATATCATATGATATAGTCATTCATTATATTGAATGACTCATCATATCTATACACCAAACGTGGGCACCACTGCCGCTAGCGGCAATACACCCCCGATTTTTGCACCCGACCCCCCGATTTTCCAAAAAAAACACTCAAAATGACATATAAATGCTCCATTTTTTGCATCCGACCCCCCGATTTTCATTTCCAGCGGCAATGTCCGCCCACGTATGCTATACACTACAAGATGTTCATTATGAATCATCCATTCATATATCCATACATGGGGGGTCCCCCTTTAAAATTAATGCTTTTAGAAAATATGGTGGAATGAAAAATGAAAATGGAATGTCCCCTGTAACATTAACCTTCTTTTTTTTCCATTCGAATGCCCCCTATATAATCAAGCTTAATGCACCCCGTCCATGTATGCATATATTATTTAATATATTCAATTAAGTTTATCTTAAACATAGAGATGGAGTATCAGTATAGACCATTTGATAAGTCAATTTCAATATATTATATTATAGGATGGAATGCATATCTATGTAGTTGATTCAACTGGAGCTAATGAAGATCTCAAGGTATTGATTCATTATTTTCATCATTACCGTAATCCTCATTATTCTTGTCAGGACGCAAGTATGATTGAGAAGTATGAAATGAATGAATCTGAATATGATAAGAGAGAAAGTGAGTCAATCTCTAGTTATGGTATTCACAAATAGAATATAGTAGATAATATGAATAATATATTATTCACTCTCCATTCTAATATCATTAATATTTACTTGTCATAATTAAATTAGGCAAATACTAATATATATTAGAGATAATGGAATATTAATATGATATGAATTATCTATTCGTCTCTTTCTAATATCTTATAATATATTACATATGTCTTTATTTCTCTTTGAAGTTTCTTAGATGAAAGTCTCAGTCACATTTATTTGAGAAGGACTCCCATTGCTTACATTTTAAATATGAGATAAAGAGAATGAGAAAGAGTTGGAAATATGATCTTTGATCTTTGATTTCTTAATATCAGATAGTGTTCGTCAATGGAAGAAGAAGATGATGGAAGAGAAAGGAGGAGATGATATGAAAGATGATGAAGATGAAATTAAAGCTGCTCAATCTATTAAGGTATTCATAATATACATGGAATTAATCAATAATAGAGAAAATAATGTGATGATATAATATATTTATAATACACAGACGATATACATATTGTTGAAGGATTAAATGAGAAAATGATATGTTTAATGTACATAGGTCGAAAAGTACGTTGCATACTACGAAGCCTGACCGCATTTTGAATTTTTTTTTTGAAAAGCCGACTATTCGACTCATGATAATGTACCTAATATTCATATCTCTTATCTTCTTATATTCAGATTCGAGATCGATGTGAGATTACGGTAGCTGGACAGATGACTCGTCGCGGTCGCGTCGCCTTTCTCGGTGAAACCAAGTTCAAAGAGGGAATATGGGTAGGAATACATTACGATGAACCAGTTGGAAAGAATGATGGAAGTGTTCAAGGAGTACGGTAAGTATATTGAGTATATACAGTATACCTACAGTAATCTATTCATTCAGTTACTTCACATGTGATAACAAGTATGGTGGATTTGTTCGTCCCTCTAATGTTTCTGTTGGTGATTATCCTGAATTATCGATTGAAGATGATATGGATGAAATATAATTCATTGATTTATTGGTTGCTTAAGCGATGCTTGTACTACTTTATTGATTATTAAATATTAAAAGATCTCTATAATATGGGCATATTGTGTGATTGGTTCATTGCAATTCGCTTTCCGCATTATTTTGTATTCATTTTGATATAAACAATTTCATTACTCGATTCAGACCTTGAGTCACATGAGAATTCTTACAACAAAATGTACTGTGGATAAATCCAAAATGATCAAATATTTAAAATACTTGAAGAAAAATATGATCTACATTCGCGTTACGAAATGGATATTGAGTATAGATTTCCTCATTAATCTATGAATACTTCACTACTTAAAATGAACTTTTAAAACTTCTTCCCCCAATTATATTATCAAAATATATGCTCTTTGATATAGTGATGCAAAATATAATGATATACCATTCGGATGATCTTATTTTTCTAAAGAATACTTTAAACATTCCATTTGAACTCTTTCCAGTCATTTAAAACTCGTGTACAATTTCTGAAGCAAATCTAGAACAGCGTTTTTTTAAAATATTTTATCATAAATTGTTTAACAATGATACCGAATAATCTATAGATACCGTTAAAACGAAAGAAAACGACCCAATTAGGAGATAATACGGAAAAAATTTCCCATTTTTCCATGCCTTAAAAATTAATCGGTTATATTTCCTTGACCATTATTCCAAATGATGTGAATTTTGGGAAACCGAGTCTACCCTCCATTGCATTCCGGCCATATATCCGTATTAGTCTCAAAATCTAAGATTCCTATCTTATTTTATTCAGAAGTCCATCAAGACTACCACTTTAACCTAAAATTCACTTTTTCAATGAATTTCGATTTTTTTTCTTTTATTGTGTTCGTGAGACAACTCTGAGGGGAACTCAAATGTCATTTATCATGAAAATCCACACAGAAAGTAAAAATATGGAAAATGTCCCACAATTCCGTAAAAATCTCCTACCTTGTCGTTTTCTCTCATTTCAAAATGTTTCATCGATCGAAGATCAAAGATCATTTTCTTAGATCTAATTATTTAAATCAAGGTCTTTTGTTGTTTTAGTCATTTGATCGTTTTTAATCTTTCAAAAACATTTTTCATGCAATTAAAATATTTATGTTCATGTTTCATTCAACAAATAAACAAAATTAGATTATTCATAATTAATGAATCATTTGCATATTCATGAGACTTGTGTGCTCATATGAATGGAAAATAGACAAAATTGAATGGTCTTCACTTATCACGGGTCTCCTGTAAAAGTGTAGCAACGCCTGCCACTAGGAAAAAATTTTTGTCTCCGATTTTGATGAAAGTTCTTTGGTAGATGTGGTTGGGGGCCATGAGAAGGCCTAGCTACTTGATTTGGCCAAAATCGCAGATTATCGATTTTTTGTGATCTATGTTGAAAATGATCATAACTCGGTTCATTTTCATCGTACATCGATCTGACAGGTGTCATTCGAACCGAATTCTAATGCTCCCCAAAAAAGTTACCAATGACCCGTTCTCTACGAAGTCGTCTTCATGGTGAAAAATGCGAAAAACAGATTTTTTTACATAAAAGGTGACCTGTTCTCGAAAATTTTCTCTTGGGATCATCCGTTTTATTGCAAAAATTATGTTTTCAAACAACGCACAATATCACTATTTAGTTCGTTGCCCGTATCTCTTGGCCCGGAGGGTCGATTACTAGATCGCTCATGGACTTAGTCGATTTTTTATCATTTTCCGTTTTTGCTCGTATCTCACTTCAAAGTTGTCCAATCACCTTTTCAAAAAAATGGAAATGATTCTCTCGAAATGGAGATTGAAAAGTTTTCTGTTGTCCAAATTGTTACATCATGCCGTTTTCGAGTTATTAATGTAGAACTGCTCCAATTTCGATTTTACCGCTTTCATGAGTTGAACAGAGACCATATTGCATTCGCACTACAATAATAGTTATATTTTTATGTATTATGCATGTATAGCATTTGTTCGTGAATCCCCCTTCCTCTCCTCTATCTGTCAATGCGACTTCGCATTCGGAAGAAGAGTGCACCTTACGACCATGTTGCCAATCAACTGGCTTTGGTTCTCTTCGAGGAGTTCTACGCCGCCAGGAATAAGCTGAGAGCAGAATAAGCCAGAGAGGAGAATGAACGCCAGAACGGATATCATGCCAGATATCAAACAGGGTGTCCCACGATCAGATCAAGAACTGCATTCGGACTCTTCTCGCGAAGAAGAAAGAAGACGTGGGGAAAAGGGCTAGAGGAGAGCTGGAAGAGTTGGCAATGGATTTCATCAAGGACTGGGAGAAGGAATATGATGAAGATGGATGAGGGATTGAGGATGAAGTACAAGTACACGAGGATGATCTGACCGTCTCCTATGATATATGATTGGATATATGACAGTGAAGAAGACTTTGTTCTCGGACGATGCCCCGGAGTTATCTACTACCCTCGTATTTGACTAGTGAAGTTGATATATGCACTGTGTTTGCTCAAATATATTACAGTTTCTATTGTGAAGTAAACCTATTCGTCGAATTGATTGAATTTTGATAGGAAAAACATGTCTTTTCACATGAAAGCGGTAAAAATCGAAATTGGAGCAGTTCTACATTAATAACTCGAAAACGGCATGATGTAACAATTTGGACAACAGAAAACTTTTCAATCTCCATTTCGATAGAATCATTTCCATTTTTTTGAAAAGGTGATTGGACAACTTTGAAGTGAGATACGAGCAAAAACGGAAAATGATAAAAAAAATAAGTCCATGAGCGATCTAGTAATCGACCCTCCGGGCCAAGAGATACGGGCAACGAACTAAATAGTGATATTGTGCGTTGTTTGAAAACATAATTTTTGCAATAAAACGGATGATCCCAAGAGAAAATTTTCGAGAACAGGTCACCTTTTATGTAAAAAAATCTGTTTTTCGCATTTTTCACCATGAAGACGACTTCGTAGAGAACGGGTCATTGGTAACTTTTTTGGGGAGCATTAGAATTCGGTTCGAATGACACCTGTCAGCTCGATGTACGATGAAAATGAACCGAGTTATGATCATTTTCAGGGTAGATCACAAAAAATCGATAATCTGCGATTTTGGCCAAATCAAGTAGCTAGGCCTTCTCATGGCCCCCAACCACATCTACCAAAGAACTTTCATCAAAATCGGAGACAAAAATTTTTTCCTAGTGGCAGAAAGGGCTGATTTTGCTACACTTTTACAGGAGACCCGTGTTATGGGATGACAAACCATATTTCTTATCTATTCTATCTCTTTCTCTAATATCTCTTCTATTCTATTACCTCTCTCAATATGATCATAGCAAAGTTCAATTTGATAAAGAATGAGGTGATATGATACGTTCAATCAATCCACTACTTCATTTTCATCTATTATATTATAATTCGATCTATCACTCTCATACTCTTTCTCTTCTCTTTGTATTCTACTCCTTTTATCTATTCATTCTTTCTATATTCAATACTACTTTTACTCTTTTACTCCTTCTATAACGTATCCATTCATTTCCTCTATAATCTTTCTCCACTATAGTTTAGTTTATAATTTATTTGTCCATATCTTTCTCCTTCTTTTTCTCTTCCACAATATTTTCGTTCCTTTCCGTATCTTCTTTCAACTTGCCATCCTTTTCTCTCTTCGACCTTGGACAAAGGAGAGAAGAGATAAAGAGGAAGAAGAGAGTGAGGTTGAATATACGAGTATTACAAGTAGTATTCAACATATCTTCATCTCTTCTCTCATATCTCCTTAGTAACCATATAATTCGTTCATTTCATTAGAGGTATATGTTTCTCCTTATCTCACCCTTTCATTTCCATTCAATCCAGTTACGTATCTTGTCATAATGTATTTATTCTATCCTGTAATGTATTTCAGATGTCTAGTACATCTTCAATATCTTTATCATCTGATCGATTAAATTTATCAAATGGAGAATCAATCAATATTTGTGATATAATACGAATTGATATGGATGATAGTAAGTGTTGATTGATAGAGAAGTTTGTATAGTGAGAAGAGAGAGAATTCATAGTTTATTCAATTGAATTGAATGATAGATGATTTCATTGATGAATGAATTCTTTCATTCAATGATCTATTTATAAGATAAACATAGAATGGATTCTTCATTCCATTTCTTCATTCAATTATTTTCGTATTTCAGATGAATCAAATAGTTTACTTTATCTTCTCTATTATCCTTTAATCAAAAATCGACGTCAACGAAAAGAGATTCAAATTCCTCTTCCTATTAATCAAGCTGATCATATATACAACAAACTCAAGAAGGAGATTTCATCTAAACCTGCCCGTTTGTTTTTTATAAATGATTATCATTTTATCTGTTGTTAGTAACTTTTTCATTAAAAAAAATATTATAGTATTTATTTGGTTGTTCATTGAAATCGGTTGATCTCATAACGTATATAGAAATGAAACTATTTATATAATTAATTATATTGATTATTAAAATTTCAGCTCATCTTCCATCAAATGGTTCTCGTCGTATTTTAGTTCTAGTCAATCCTTTCTCTGGACAACAAAAAGCTGTTGATTTATGGAAAAATGAAGCTGAAAGAGTACTATCTGATGCACAATGGATATGTACTGTTATAGAGACTGGTTAGTTAATTCAGAGTACGGTAGTCAAATTGGGTCAGATTTATGACTGATATACCGTAATCTCTTCAGAAAGACCGGGTCATGCAACAGAAATTGTAATGAATCTAGATATTGATGAATATAGTGCCATACTTGTTAATAGTGGTGATGGACTCATATCTGAGGTTTCTTTTGTCTACTTCAATCTTTTGTATTTTAAGCCATTAAAGTTTTTTGCGAGTTTTATTAATGTCATCTTTGATCTTTGAATCTTTGCAGGTTTTCCAAGGTTTAATTCTTCGTAAAGATCGTGATAGAGCACTCAAAATGCCAATTGGCCATTTACCCGGAGGAACTAGTAATGCTTTAGCTGCTGCCATTTGTTATGCATGCAAGTTAGTTCATTACTCTACAGTATTACGGTATATCTATAGGTTCACCTTTTTTAGTATGGTTAATAGATGGAAACATTCTTGATTACTGTAGTTGGTGGGTACGGTAGATCTATTGGGTTGCGTTCATGATTACTGTAGTTGGTGGATACGGTAGATCTATTGGTTGCGTTCATGTTTACTGTAGTTGGTGGGTACGGTAGATCTATTGGGTTGCGTTAATGTTTACTGTAGTTGGTGGGTACGGTAGATCTATTGGGTTGCGTTCATGTTTGCTGTAGTTGGTGGGTACGGTAGATCTATTGGGTTGCGTTCATGATTACTGTAGTTGGTGGATACGGTAGATACGTTCATGTTTACTGTAGTTGGTGGGTACGGTAGATCTATTGGGTTGCGTTAATGTTTACTGTAGTTGGTGGGTACGGTAGATCTATTGGGTTGCGTTAATGTTTACTGTAGTTGGTGGGTACGGTAGATCTATTGGTTGCGTTCATGATTACTGTAGTTGGTGGGTACGGTAGATCTATTGGGTTGCGTTAATGTTTACTGTAGTTGGTGGGTACGGTAGATCTATTGGGTTGCGTTCATGTTTACTGTAGTTGGTGGGTACGGTAGATCTATTGGGTTGCGTTCATGATTACTGTAGTTGGTGGATACGGTAGATCTATTGGTTGCGTTCATGTTTACTGTAGTTGGTGGGTACGGTAGATCTATTGGGTTGCGTTAATGTTTACTGTAGTTGGTGGGTACGGTAGATCTATTGGTTGCGTTCATGTTTACTGTAGTTGGTGGGTACGGTAGATCTATTGGGTTGCGTTCATGTTTACTGTAGTTGGTGGGTACGGTAGATCTATTGGGTTGCGTTAATGTTTACTGTAGTTGGTGGGTACGGTAGATCTATTGGGTTGCGTTCATGTTTACTGTAGTTGGTGGGTACGGTAGATCTATTGGGTTGCGTTCATGATTACTGTAGTTGGTGGATACGGTAGATCTATTGGTTGCGTTCATGTTTACTGTAGTTGGTGGGTACGGTAGATCTATTGGGTTGCGTTAATGTTTACTGTAGTTGGTGGGTACGGTAGATCTATTGGTTGCGTTCATGTTTACTGTAGTTGGTGGGTACGGTAGATCTATTGGGTTGCGTTCATGTTTACTGTAGTTGGTGGGTACGGTAGATCTATTGGGTTGCGTTCATGTTTACTGTAGTTGGTGGATACGGTAGATCTATTGGTTGCGTTCATGTTTACTGTAGTTGGTGGATACGGTAGATCTATTGGTTGCGTTCATGTTTACTGTAGTTGGTGGGTACGGTAGATCTATTGGGTTGCGTTAATGTTTACTGTAGTTGGTGGGTACGGTAGATCTATTGGGTTGCGTTCATGTTTACTGTAGTTGGTGGATACGGTAGATCTATTGGTTGCGTTCATGTTTACTGTAGTTGGTGGGTACGGTAGATCTATTGGGTTGCGTTAATGTTTACTGTAGTTTGTGGGTACGGTAGATCTATTGGGTTGCGTTCATGTTTACTGTAGTTGGTGGATACGGTAGATCTATTGGTTGCGTTCATGTTTACTGTAGTTGGTGGGTACGGTAGATCTATTGGGTTGCGTTAATGTTTACTGTAGTTGGTGGGTACGGTAGATCTATTGGGTTGCGTTCATGTTTACTGTAGTTGGTGGATACGGTAGATCTATTGGTTGCGTTCATGTTTACTGTAGTTGGTGGGTACGGTAGATCTATTGGGTTGCGTTAATGTTTACTGTAGTTTGTGGGTACGGTAGATCTATTGGGTTGCGTTCATGTTTACTGTAGTTGGTGGATACGGTAGATCTATTGGACGGGGTTAATGATTAGTGTAGTCTGTGGATGTGATAGACCAAGATACTTGATTATAACAATCTTTTCAGTGAGCCTTTTTCTGCCCGATATGGTTTCATGAAGGAAGCAGCTGTAATGGCAGCCCGTCCATCTTATCGTCCTCTTCGTCTTTTCCAAGCTGAGGTTATCTGACCCAATTGAACTACCGTAATCTATTCAGTACTATGCAGATTGCTGGAATTGGTAAAAAACCAATGTTTTTGTCTCTTGCGTGGGGACTGATAGCTGATATAGGTACGATCATATGAATGACCCAATTGAACTACCATATCACATCTATCAGATATTGAAAGTGAACGATTTCGATGGGCTGGTATGATTCGTCTTCATATTGAAGCGGTTATTCGTATTGCACGTGAGTCATAAATCTGACATTACGAACTACCGTAATCTATCTGATCTACAATAATATCTTTTAGAACTACCAACTACTTGTAAATATCGTGCACGTATTTCATATATCCCTGTTCATGATTCAAATATGAATAGAAAGACAATGTTCAAACATCATGTGGCTCGCAAGTTATTTGGAAAGAAACATTTTAATTATGACCCAATCGAACAGGTACCGTAATCTGTTCGATACAGTAATCTCATTTCAAATATGTAGTATTCGGGTGAAGATGTATCATCGGGTCATTATTCATCAATGAATGAAGCATTATCATCATCATCATTCATTTCTCAACTTCCTCCATTAGATCAACCTATCACTTCATCTCAATTCACTGTTATTGAAGGAGATTATGTATTTGCTTGTCTTGTTTCTATATCTCATTTAGGTATTATTTATTATATATTATATTATTAATGATAATGAATACTCTTTGAAGGTTCCGATCTTCCTTTTCTTCCATCAGCCAAACTAGATGATGGTGATATATTCTATTTGACTTTAATCGATTGGAGGGTTATTAAACATCGATTAGAAGTAAGTATACTGTATCGATCTATAAAATATTATTGATTACTAGGTTGGAATATTGATGGCGACTATAGATGAATCTCGTCATCTAGACTATCCATGCTTCCAAGTAAGAGCAATGGGATACTGTATTAATCAATCAATAATATCTAGGTTATACCAGTTCGTGCTTGTCGAATCGAACCATTGGGTGATTGTGGAGGAAATGTTGCAATTGATGGAGAACCTTTGGGGAAAGGAAAAGCATTCCAAGTATATACCTTTATCTCTATTTAGTTATCCCTTTTCTCATCTCATCAATCTCAGTTTCATTCATTTTCTATTCTCCATTATAATTGTAGGTTGAAGCATTACCGTATACGGCTACTGTAATCGGAAGAGAAGAAGTGATACAATCATCATAATTTTTGTGCTCGTTTAATTTATTGTAGAGTTTAAGAGAATATGTATATTGATCTTTTAAATTTGTCGATGTTATAATACAGAGAATGTGAAATTATGAATTATACAAATCTTATGAAGGACATATTTATCAGATAGATGGATTCATTACGGGAGGGGGGGAATACAGAATGAAAATATGATGTAATCGTTCTCCAATAAAGCATCCTATCGTATACATTAACCCGTATTGTGATACATTTAAGATGGCCTCTTTTCCAATTATTGGCGCCACTTATTAAATACACTGTATTCAAATGCTAGTTGCATCAGGACATCCCCATTTGTTTCCCCCATTTTTTCATCTAATTCAATACCAATATAATAAAGATGCAGTCAACTTCTGGGATAATCGTTTGGCAGGGAAATGAGGTTGAATAACTTTTTGTATAGATTAACTGATTCGTTTAATTTGAACAAAATGTAAGTGATAAGTGTAAGTTTGAACTCAAATCACTTGTCTCTTATGTATAGTAAAGTTTTTCCGCATACTTATTTTCAAGAGGTTGTTATTTTTTTGTATGAAATTGATGCACTATATGAACACAAAAAAATTAGAGAAAAGTATATAAAAGTTTTTTAAAGAGTTTTCCATATTGATTATACGAATAAAATCATCTCTTATCAATTGGAAAAGTTTTTAAAGTTCGCTCACGAATGTGGTAAAAAATTACGAAAAAAAGTCATTGATTGGAAAAATGAAAAAGTTTTCAATGTGAATTATTAGCAACGTACAAAAACAATGCATAAATTCAAATTATTCATTATTGAATGTATAACAGAATGGATTTTGTATATGAGTGGTAGATTTGATAATTTTTTAAAATATTTTTCAAATGAAGAAAAATTAAACTTTTCAAAAAAACGTGCAACAACGAAAATACCATGTAACATATTTCATTTAATTCTTAAAATAAACAGCATGAATGGATTGTGAGTGTTCAATACTGAAAATGTTCTATTTTTGCATCTCACTTTAACAGATCATAGAATATCGTGCAAGAGAAAGAGATGAATGAATGAATGAATGAATGATTGATTGATGATAGAGAATGATTGTAATCTTTGAGTGCATAGGGACTGTAGAGTACTAAAGAGAATGAGAGAAGAATAGAGTATGGTTGAAGTGATTGGAGAATAAGATAGATCGAAAAGATATGAAACTCTATAGAAATGTTCCGATCATTCTATTCCGATAGTTCTTTGAAAATTAGAATCAGGAGATGTAAATATAATAAGTACTTTATTATAATGTAATAGGAAGGAAACACTTTCTGGATATTACCATCCTTATATTTTTCATTTCATTCAGGGGTTTTCCTCAACAATCAACAGGTCGGATTCTACTTTTCTTCTCCTCTTTTCACTGTGAGTCGCATTTAAATTATAAAAAAACGATAATTGTGCAAAAAGTTCAATCCATCCCATAAATTCAAAAAAACTAAACTGACAACAGCAAAGCAATCTAAGATCTGATTACTGGATAATATTAAGCGGAACGTGGTGTTGAGAATATTTTTTGTACACTGAATGAGTGTGACTATTACTCCATTCTATATTCTTTTATTCTCAATTCGCAACAATGATCATCTCTTTCTCTAAGAGAATTGAATGATCTTTCAATGAAATGAGAATAAGGAATGATGAAAGAACCAAAGGAACAATATCACACTTCCTTATAAACATTATTTACTTTTTTCCACTTTCGATGTTTATGAGTAAAGCGAAAGGTTAACACCTCACAAAAAAAAATTTAAAAAAATATCGCTTAAAATTCATTTAACTCAAATTCCAACAATGGAGTTTATTTTTCTAGTACAATTTCCTCTGAAATCATTTAAGAGAATTTTGAATGAACGTGCAATAGAACTGGTAATGAATGTAATGTAATTGAGTGAATGATGAGTAATAAATAAATGAAAGATCAATTTGATAATGAGTTCACTCACGTGGTTCCTTTCATAGACATAATACATATTTTATTCTTCTATCATTTATCTAATCATCAATTATCTGGATATCTACCATGATTTTCATTCTTTGAAATACGGGCAACTTGTCGATTGATTTCCCATTCCATCTCCATTCCAATCTTTATCATTATTCCACTCCACCCTCACACCTTTTCTGAAACCTCTTACTCCGAGAGAGAGTCATGTACAATAATCTCTTGAACCATATTATCATTATCTGTTTCCGTTTCCGTTTCGCCTTGTAGCGTCGATGAATATACCTATCTATCTATTCTTTCATACCTCACTTCTCTTCATATAAATGCTTTCACTCTTTCATTACATTGTCATACCATTCTTCCTCCAATCAAAACGACAAAAGTAGGAGATTGGACGGAATTTGTATTTTTTTACCCATATTCAATTATTATTCAATTGTTATATTTCAATTTTTATTCAATTTGTCCTACTTTCATTGTTCATTTTCATGGTAATTTATATTTGAGATTCATAACGAATAAAGAAAAAGGGGGAAAATCCCTATTAGGAAAGAAGAATCAAAATTAAAATTCGTTGAAAAAAAAAGATTTTAGAGTAAAATTTCCTTTATGATGGAGAGAAGCTTCAACGATTTTGAATCTAAAAAAATCTTAGCTCATGAATTGAAGAAGTTGGATGGATGACTATATCACAACATTCACAGTAATTGGAATAATGATCAAGGAATTAATTCTTTTTTCTTGAAAAGTATGGATTTTCCCGTACAATATGCTACTTGTGGCGTTTTTCTCTCGTTTTGACTGATCGAGGTGTGGAATTGTTCATTGCATTTCTAAGTATTACAGCAACTCCATCCTTATCATCATCTACATACTACGAACGTGTTAAATAGAATCTGATAAAGATCTTAGATAGAATAAATGATAGTTTGATTGAAGTTATTCTCTGATCATTTACTATCATATCTATAATTCTCTTCCTTTCTTTCTCTTCATTCATTCATTCTCTTTAACTTCTCCACTAAGGGTCTCTCGTACCAAAACCGAACTCGTTTTTATTCTCTTTCTTTATCTTCGTTTCTATAGACATTGCCACAGTACATCCATTACTTTATCCATCTACAGTATCCATACATTCCATTCGAGACCTAATCCATTTCAGATGGCTTCGAAGGCACTTCGTTCATGTCTTCTACGTCAAGCTACTACTTCTTCAACCTCAACTAATCAAACTAGATCTTTGGCTATTCCGGTACAAATATACTCTACTTGAACTTATCGTATCCTCAAAAGTATACAGTATTTCTACCGTATCCTACCGTACCTACAGTAATCTTTCCGTATTTCAGGCCGATCCACTTGCCAGATTCCGTCAGTTAGCCGTTCAAACTTCTCCCGAGCAAAAGCCTCGTGTATTGATTACAGGATCACTTGGTCAACTTGGTCGTGGTCTTGCAACGATGCTCAGGTATACTGTATACTAAGTAAGATATTGATTAACTAATCACGCTTTTCAGGTTCATGTATGGTGAAGACTCCGTTGTTATGACAGATATTCGTAAAGTTCGAGCTGATGAAACTGATGTTTGTAAGTTACAGTAACCCGTTAAATCATGGTGAGACTCCAAATCAATCAATTCCAGGCAACTATCAATATCTTGATATTCTGAATGAAGGTGCTATAGATGAGGCCATTGTGAATGGTAAGATACTGTAATGGATACGATAATCGATCAATAACTAATTGTATTGATTGATAGGTCGTGTCAACACACTAATTCATTTCTCTGCTCTTCTGTCAGCAGTTGGAGAAGCTAATGTCCCTTTGGCCCTCAAAATCAACTGTCAAGGAGTACAGAATATCCTTGAAGTTGCTAAGTAAGTAATGATTACTGTAGTCAAAGGGGTCATTCATTTGATTTATCATCACTTAAACTTCCTTTTTTCCATCGTCTCATTCTCTTTCAATGAAAGAATGTTTCCGCACGTTGGTTCTCTATCTCTCTCTATCTCTAATATCTCTCACTTTCTTCATTCTCTCACTAATTCCCACGTGGGACGAACATTCTATTGTAGAATAGAAAGAACAATGATATTACTCCATCATTCGATTAGATCATTCTATTATATATTACACATAAGAAATAATCAATACTGATCAAACACAATAGTAAATGAACAATCAATAATTTAGACGTCATAATCTTAAAGTATTCATTCCTTCAACAATTGGGGCATTTGGACCTGAAACTCCTCGTGTAGATACCCCTGATATTACCATTCAAAGACCAAAGACCATCTATGGAGTATCAAAGGTACTGTAATTCATCTCGAATTGATTTCATTTGATTACTGTAGGTATATGCTGAACTCCTTGGTGAATATTATCATCATCGATTTGGAGTTGATTTCCGATCATTACGATTCCCTGGTATTATTAGTGCAACAAAACCTGGAGGTGGAACTACCGGTTAGTCATTCATTAACTTGATCTTTTCCATTGAGTTGATCTTTGATCTTTCCCATTGAGTTGATCTTTGATCTTTCCCATTGAGTTGATCTTTGATCTTTCCCATTGAGTTGATCTTTGATCTTTCCCATTAAGTTGATCTTTGATCTTTCCCATTAAGTTGATCTTTGATCTTTCCCATTGAGTTGATCTTTGATCTTTTCCATTAAGTTGATTTTCAATTTTTTTCCATAAAGTTGATCTTTGATCTTTCCTTACCAACATGATCTTTAATCTTTTAAGATTATGCAATCAAGATCTTTTATGATGCATTGAAAGATGGTCATCATAAGTGTTATCTTCGTCCTGATACTCGACTTCCAATGATGTATGATACTGATTGTACTGCATCTGTACTATTTGTATGTTTATATATTCATTCATTCAATCAATCATTCATTCAATCAATCAATCAATCAATAACATTTCAGTTCTTGGCCGCCCAATCATCTTCTCTTTCTATGAGAACATATAATGTAACTGGATTCAGTTTCACTCCTGAAGAGATTGCTGCAGGAATCAGGTACTGTAGTATCATTCAATCAATAAATCAATATATCATATTGTAGACGTGTAATGCCAGAATTCAATATAAGCTATGAGATTTGTCCATTGAGACAAAAGATAGCTGATAGTTGGCCTCAAACCCTCAATGATAATCAGGCACGTATCGATTGGGCATGGAAGAATGATTATGGTAACTAATCAATCGATACCGCAATCTAGGATGTCATACTTTTTCAGGACTCGATGAAACAATTGAAATAATGTTTGGATTGATCAAGAGAGAAATGGGAAGGGAAGAAGAACCAAAGGCAGTTAATGTATGAAAAGAAGAATAATAGAATAGAAGATAGATATATTGAGAGATCCCCTTGACTAACAAATGAAAATGAATGATTTACTTACTTTATTCATATTAGATTACTCACACATAATACGGTTACCTTTACATTACTTAATTTCCAATATGAAACATTGCCACCCATGTCATTCAATAAACACTTTTATATTTTTATTTATTATTATAAATGATTACAACAAACAATAAACAATCTATTTAAGAGTTACCTATACGTAAACTAATAAGAAAAAGATCATCTTGACTCCGATTTTTTCTTCTCATCAACGAATTTCTTCAATAATGCAAATGCATTTGTATTCTCAACCTGAAAGAATAATACAAATATTTTAAAGTATTCTCAATCTATTCATGATAAAAACCATTCCAATTACGGTATATTGTATGATAAAAGATGAAAGATCAAACCTCAGGTGGAGCTGGTTTCTTTCCACTAACATAATAGAATAGATCCCATTCCATATGATCTCCGTTTATCATCTATAGAAATAGTCCAGGTTATAAAGAAAAATAAATAAAATTATTTCTAATTATAGCAAAATAAAGAAAGTCTCAATCATTTTGACATTTTAACAACTGGAACATTTAAAATCGTTTGAAGTATGGATAAAATATAACAAACCTTATCATATTCCTCAAGAGTCTTAGCATCCATTATTGATAGATTTGTTTCAGCAAATTCACCAATCAATATATCATTCTCTAATATTCCTCTCTTCTTTGATTGATATAATAGACGAGCTCGTTTAGTTGATAGATCCTACAATATTATTTAGATTTACATATACCAAAACAGTAAGTATACTCACAGAGAAAATTCTCTTACAGATGTTCTGATCTAAGAAATTGACTTCTTACAAGAGAATATCAGAAATTGAATTTCTCACTTTCAAGAGGATTTTTCGATGATATTTCATATAATTAAAAAATGAAAAGTAAGAAATTTGAAATTTAAGTAAATTTTCTGTGTGAGTAGTCAAGATAATGCACATATTTCATGAGTACGAACAACGTGAAAGTTTCATCTCACAAGGGAATGGTCTCAGCTCGCGGAAAGCAAACTTTATGAAATTTTGCATAGGCATAGCTGAACGTGTTGTAAGATCATTGGTGTAGTCCAAAAATCCTGGCGTGCAATGGCCGAGCCAGAAATTCGGTTCAAAGTTTGGTCACATTTGTAGAAACTCCGCCTAAAAGCGATTTTTCGACTCATATTATGTTCCCCGAGTGAAGAGAACAAGTGGAGCGGTGGCATGGTGGCCAATATCTTGAAAATCTTAGGTAAAAAAAAAAATCTTGTAAAAATGGTTTTGAGGCGGAGTTTTGACAAGTGTGACCAAACTTTGAACCGAATTTCTGGCTCGGCCATTGCACGCCAGGATTTTTAGACTACACCAATGATCTTACAATGCGTTCAGCAATGCCTGTGCAAAATTTCATCCAGTTTGCTTTCCGCGAGCTGAGACCATTCCCTTGTCAGACGAATTATATCAAGACGCATCATTCATTCAACTTGATATGACCATTCTATTCATTACAACAACAGTCCCGCACAATCGCCATGTCTAAAGGCGGGCGTGAAGGATCATGGCTGAGGGGGGTGCTACCGTAATCCCACCAAATTTGAATTTCCCGCACGTTTCATTGGCCCTGCGAAATCGATTTTCTAACGAATAAGTTTTAGAACAGTTTTTTTCTCGTATTGGAAGAATTGTATTTGTAAATATTGTAATTATTTCACAAAATACACGAGAAAATTAAAAAAAAGAAAATCCGCAAAAAGCGTTCTAAAACACGTTCGTGAGAAAATCGATTTCGCAGTCAATGAAAAGTGCGGGAAATTCAAAATTGATGGGATTACAGTAGCACCCCCGCCAGCCATGATCCCCAAAAACTCTGTCCAGAGTTAACCATTTTTTTTCGTTTCAACGGTGATCTGCCATTCAAAAAATTTCCCTTCAAGATCATTATTCTTATTATTATGTACGCTCCCAAGTCTGACCTAGCTTACCACTCTTTGTACCTAGGGTGTTCTATTGTTGTCTAGCGTGCGAGGTAGATCACTGCTAGCCTATTCCCATCTCTATGGATTGTCATCCCTGACTATCCATAGTCATTTCTTATCTAGTTTCTTCCCGTTACTACGTTGGTATTACTTCTCTCTCTAATAAAGTCTCTACTCTACTACGTGTTGTGCCTAAGGACATAACATTTTGGCGACCAGGATTGTTTGACGAGCAAACGTGTAAGTGACTTCTTATTTTTTCTTGTTTCTTTTTTGTTGTTTCTTGTTGTTCACTTTCTCTGTATTTGGTAATACAGAGTTAGGCAGATCTGTATTTGGTAATACAGATAGTACTATACTTTGGCAAGTATAAGCAGACTTGTATTTGGCAATACAAGTAGGAAGTTTTCGTACAAGTACGCCGAAGGCTATCGCGAATTTTTTCTTGAGTGAGCTCAGATAATTCGTAGTAAGGATGGCTGGTGTGGAGAACGCTGAAGCAGCTACGTTTGCAACATTATTGGAGATGTTTGTGAAGATGCAGCAGGAACATACATTGCCATACCCTCACAGTGCGAGGATTGACCCACTATATAAGGGCCATTTTAGGCCACTTGATAAAAAAAGGAAGCTAAAAATGACAATTTTTAAGCGAAAATAACGAATTTTATGTATCAACCCACCCTATTTCGAGAATTGACCCACTATATAAAATTGACGGCGAGGGTACCGAAAATGTATGAGCAGGAACAGAACAAGAAGAACAATGAGATACTCGAGAAGTTAGCGAGTAAAGAGAATGTTGTTAATGGAGAAAGGAGCCATAGTCAAGTAACTAAAGGACCATCTATTGAAAGATATTCGAGAGCATTTGAGCGTGAAGGCTCAGCAGTGCAGACGAATACAGCCAATATTGTGAGAGTACCTGAAGATAATAAGGGAAAGAATCATAAGAGTCAAAAGACCGAGAGATCAAAGGCTAATGTGAAATGTACACATTGTAGCAAGAATGGTCATACTGATGAGAGATGCTGGTTGAGGCATCCTGAAATGAGGCCGAAGAAGAACTTCCAGAACAATTCAGTACAAATGAAGGATTGTAATCAGATTGAAGGCAATCGTGTGTATGTGAATGTTTCCATGGATGGAAAACAGATGGAGTGTCAACTTGACACAGGATCTGATCTGACGCTCATCTCGGAGGATGACTGGAAGGAGATGAAGAATCCTGAGTTGATTCAAGCTCCATGTACCGTATCATGTGCAAATGGACAAGGTATGAAGATCCTCGGCAAGTTTCGCAGCAAAATGGAATACTGTGGAATGAAGTGTGACGCATGGATCCACGTCACCCCAAGACCGATTCGACTAGTCGGCAATGATGTATTCTTCAAGCTAGACTTGAAGCGAGCATTCTCAGATGAGAATGATGAAACGGTGATTGCACACATCAAGTCAGGAGACTACGCAGACTGGGTAAAGGATGTCTTCCCAGAAGTCTGTGAGCCTGGACTGGGCAAGTACAATAAGTCTGCAGCGAAGTTGTACCTGAAACCGAGCGTGAAGCCGGTATTCTGTAACAAGCGGCCAGTGCCGTATGCCAGCCAGCAGGTGTGTGATAAGGAGATCGATCGATTATGTGATATGGGAGTGATTTCCAAGGTGGAACACTCGGAGTGGGCGACTCCGTTCTTGCTAGTCGCAAAGAAGAATGGTGCAAAGAGATTGTGTGCTGATTTCAAGACAGGTCTGAATGACTGTCTGGAGGATTGTACTCATCCGCTCAAGCTGCCGGAAGACATATTCGCCTCGTTGAATGGTGGAACAGTCTTCTCCACGATCGATTTCTCGGATGCGTATCTCCAAGTTGATGTAGACGAGGAAGCTAAGAAGCTGCTCGTGATCAATACGCATCGTGGACTGTATCAGTACCACAGATTACCGTTCGATGTGAAACCTGCTCGAGGTATATTCCAGTCAATAATGGACCAGATGTTGACAGGAATGAGCAGGACAGTGGCATACTTGGATGATGTCATTGTAAGTGGAAGGACGAAGGAAGAGCACGACGAGAATCTGATGAGAGTTCTCGAGAGGATTCGTGATTCTGGATTCAGAATCCGACCAGAGAAGTGTGCGTTCGGACAGAAAGAAGTCCACTTCCTTAGATTCATCGTGAATGAATCTGAACGTCACCCAGATCCAAAGAAGGTGCATGTACTCAAGAAGATGCAAGTACCCAAGGATGAAACTCAACCGAGATCGTTTCTCGTTGGAGTTAACTATGAAATTTTCGATCAGAATATCGAGAGCCAAGTAAGATGTTATGCAGGTTGTGAAAGTGTTGCCAAGAATCCTTCGAAAGCTGAACCAATCAAGTGGCCAGAGTCGAGTCGACCAATGGAGCGAGTCCATATGGATTTCGCCGGTCCAATGGATGGACGTTACTACTTGATCATTGTAGATGTTCATAGTACATGGCCAGAGGTCGTGACAATGGAGAGGATTACGGCTGATGCAACCGTCAAAGCATTGAGAGACTTCGTATCAAGATACGGTAGTCCGGAGACCATAGTGTCTGATAATGGAACTCAGTTCAAATCTGAGAAGATGAGAGCATTCTGTATGGAGTATGGAATCAAGCACAGATTCTCGCCGCCATATCATCCGCAGAGTGGACAGGCTGAACGATTCGTGGATACGTTCAAGCGATCACTGTTGAAGATGAGAGGAGAATGTCCAGAGGATGAGAATGTGCAGAAGTTCTTGATGATGTACAGATGCATTCCAAATAATCAATTGAACATGTGTACTCCAGCTGAGATCTTCCTCGGAAGGAAGATGCGATGTCGTCTCACTCTCATGTCTCCCAGGGAGGGAGAGGAGAGAGTAGTGAATGACAAGGTGACACGAGAGTTCGCCGAAGGAGACACTGTATACTATCGTGATCGGGATGGTCCGAATCACGAGAAGTGGTCTGAAGCCGTAGTGCTCAGAAAGAAAGGAAATGTGATGTATGAAGTCCAGAGATTGGATGGTAGTTTGGTAACTGCCCATACGAATCAATTGAAGAGAAGATGGACTGAGGATTGTGATCCTCTGAGTGTATTACTGGAGAGTTTTAATGTTCCCGCCGACAACGTCGTCAAGTGCAACATCCAGGTCGAGCCATCCTGAGCTTACCGTGGTTAAATCCGGTTCTACAAGGCCAGCCCGTAATAGATGCCCACCACCTCGTATGAATATTGCCTCTAATAGTGGTCAATCATATTGATTCGTATTCATCCATTATTGATTCATCTATTATTGATCGTTTAATCCTAATGTAATTCATCACATTATTGATCCTGTACTATATGATTATGTACATATTTATTGTTTTGTCAGATATGCCCTAGTTTATATCTTATGGCGGAGGTATTATGTACGCTCCCAAGTCTGACCTAGCGTACCACTCTTTGTACCTAGGGTGTTCTATTGTTGTCTAGCGTGCGAGGTAGATCACTGCTAGCCTATTCCCATCTCTATGGATTGTCATCCCTGACTATCCATAGTCATTTCTTATCTAGTTTCTTCCCGTTACTACGTTGGTATTACTTCTCTCTCTAATAAAGTCTCTACTCTACTACGTGTTGTGCCTAAGGACATAACACTTATACTAACTAAACAATGTAAATTCAAAAAAAAAATTTTTTTTGAAACGTTTAGATGATTTTTTTTTAAACAACAGTTACAATAAATCGCTCCATTATGAACAGATCATGTACGGCCGAAGCCGATAAAACTAGGAAGTTGTCAGATCTCGCGCTTCAGATAACTATTTAATTCGTTCAGAATATTTTTATAATTTTCTTTCGCTTATGTTTATGATGTCGAAGGCATCAGATAAGTTATATGACCTCAACTTGATTTACTTGAAGACACCTCAAGTTGATTTGCTTGGCAGACTCTTATCTGATGATGCAATGATCACAACTAATGAAATGTTTTTAAAATCTTTTAGGAAGATGCGACATGAGGCGACAAGGGCCCGTCTTTTGACTGGGCGATCGTGCGGGACTGTATATTATGGATGATTGGATAGAATAATGAATACCTCATTAGAAGATATTGATCTTGATTGAGTCAATCCTAATCTTCTCACTGTATATGATGAAGATGAAGGAATCGATGTAATACAACGAAATGATCCTACCGTAACCCGTCGGAGCATCTACAGTAATCACAAATAGAACTCCAATATTTACAGTATTTATTCCATCTCTATCCTCGGTATCTCATAGGTTTCTAACCAAATATTCAATGTCAAAACATTTCTGATAGAAAAAAGCTTTATTCGTCATATAAATGACTAAGAGTCAAGAGAGTTAGAGTATATCTATATACAGGGAGTAAGTATTGATTGATATCGATTGATGATGAAAGAACTACTTGTATTACTATATAGAACAGGGAATGAAGAGAATAAATCTCGATTGATTAAAGAATAAAAGAATATAATCAACAAACAAACAAATCAACTATGAGAATAGATAAAGAGAATAGAAGAACTATATTGATGAAGGAAGAAAAAGATATTAAAGTATTCAAGAGAATTGAGATGAACAAATATAATAGAAGAATGAAAGAACATTCAATGAATAAGAGGTAAGGAAGGATTTGATTGAATCATCATATACAATATGAGAACAGAAAACAAGAATATACAGTAATGATATCGATTGATTGATCGATCGATAATCTTTTAATGCCATTTCATTTGAGTGAGAGTATGAGTAATATGACCAGATTCACCATTGAGACATTTGAGACAAACACGTGGACGAGGATCAAGATGTGATGGACGGCATCTTTTATCTATAATCAATATATTACTTATATTCATACAATCATCATATCATTTAGGCATGCTACAATTTTTGTGAACCTTTCAAGTTTCAAGCGTACTTCATATACTATTGAGTAAATTATGGTAAGAATCAATCAACATATCAACCTTTTGTAATTGGTAATAAACTATTATGATTATATAATAGTTATAAAATATACCATTATCGATTGAAGTAGCAACTACAGTACCCGATGCGTGTTCTTCATTAACTAATTGTTGTAGACTCATTTCAGCTGGACGTTTACGAGATACACTAGACATATTCATAGATACCACTCTATAATTGATTATGGAATGATAAAGGAGTAGATAACAATACGATAGAGATATTTGATACGGTCTATCAACCGATCATGAAACACAAATCAACCAGGAGAAAGAACATAAAATCTTTATTAATTAACAATCAACAACCATTCGTATAGCACCTATGTTTGTTATTCAGATCTTGGTACAATATGAAAAAGTATATAAATATATGTATCTCAAAGTATGGAAAGGATAGATTATGCAATAAGAGTGACCATATATATAATGAAAATGATATGAGTATGATAATGAATGTATTGATAAGAGAATAAATAAATAGAATAGATTATGAAGAAGTATCTATCTGTCTATGAATGTAAGTATATTATGGCTACTCTAAGGAAAACATGATAAGAGACGAGAAGATGAATGATAAGTGTATAATATTGAATGAATTGATTGTATCATCATATCAAAGGATGATAAGATCATAGATAAGAGAATGGAACACATCTTATGGTCATCAATGGATTGAATGAATAATATAATCATAATGATAAGATAATAACAATCATTCAATAGATACACTTACAACTCCGAATGTTTAATCTTAGTCACCAGATATTTCTCCAACTTCTTCAGTTTTCTATCGAGACGTTCATGTTTTGCCTATAAGCAATGAATCACATTTAAGTATATCGATTGAACAACGATTATTAACATGTTTTGATAGATTCATCTAATCTTGATACACATAGGTCGAAAAGTATGTTACAAAGTACCAAGCCTGACTGCACTTTGAGCCAAATTTGACAAAAATCGAAAAACCTGACCGCATTTTGAAAACCGATAACCTAGCTATTTGACCTATGTTGATACCTCTAATTCCGTATTCTCCAATTCTTCAAATGTTGATTTAGCCTCAGGTTTTGATGGATCACGAAGTTTTGCGAGATCTTCCTATAATCAATAATCATATACATATTATTATTATTATTATTATTATTATTATATTATCGATAAAAAAATAACGGTGAGATATAATACTGTATCATGATCTGATCATACATAATGATCATTTCAATATAATAAAGATAATGAAATGGACGGGGTGGGGGGTAGGGTACCTTATGGGCGTCCAACTTCTTCAATTGCTTATCAAAATGAACAAGTTCTTCACGAATGATCTATAATAGAAACAATCAAATTGACAACTTCATCGTTAATAAAGGTAAAAGGTAAAGATACAACCCGTTATTCAAGGCACACGAAGTCCTGCGGGTTCAAGCAGTGATCACCCGCAGGACTTCGTGTGCCTTGAATAACGGGTTGTATCTTTATTCAAGGCCAATTCAGTACGGAGGGCCCATCATTAATATCGTAATTAAAACTATAAAAATACTTACATCTAAATCATATGCAGTGAAGTTCGAACTTTGTTGGGCCTGAAAGTAATCATATCAAAGATCAAAGACCAAAGGCACTATCATACCGTCTGCCATAATTTCTTTACTTTCGGACTTGAGAAGGGAGAGAATTCTTGATTGAGAACCTGAACGAAATGAAGATGATGATTGAATGATATATGAATCAATAGATCTAGATATGAATGACACCTTCTTATGAAGATCTTCATAATGTGCATGAACAGCTCGATTTGCTTCTTTTGCACGCTTATTCTATTAAATTATAGACATTATATTATATCTGTAGTACATACATGGAGATGAGTAATAGAGAATGAATAGACATTACATCATTGATTACTCTTCAAAGTTAATAAAAGATATAGATAGAATAGTAATAACATGAGTAGTATCATTACTCCTCCTAATCATAAAAAACGGAGGAAAAGTGTAATAAAAGAAGAAGAAGAAGTATTGTTGTTTACCTTCATATCAGTTGTGATATGAGCATCATCTTCAGCATCTATGTGATTCTCATTCTTTGACTAAATTATTATTATTATATCAAATAGATTAATCAATCAATCAATAAATCAATCAATGAATACCTTATTGAGATCATATAGAGCTTCATCTAAATGTTTCTGTTTCTTCTCCAATTCGAGAAGCTCCGAATACAATTCTTAAAAACATAATAATTACAATCAGAATCACAAGTATATTTGACAATGATCTTTCTTGCAACAACAATTCTCGAACATCGGCTGTTATAGAAAAAGTTCAAATACTCTCGTATAAGAAGTATTCATCAAAAAGATTTATGCGATCGTGAAGCCATCATTTTGTTTCCATTTTTTTCTAATTCATTAAAATGAACCATGTTTCGTTTGTAACCAAACATATCCAATTGGGTATAAACATAAAATTAGTCTAATTTCACTATTCAAAGTACCTTCCTACAGTTCTTAGTTACATTTTCATATATTAATTCCCACTACATTGTCTTCGAATAAACGAGATATAAACAAGGTTTAAACAGTTAATGTGTATCACATTTGACTAAAATGATATTACTGATTACCTCTGAGTTCATCTTTAGCAAACTTCTGTGATTGTGCTGCAGTCCATAACTTCTGTAGTTTATCATCACTGAAGACAACAGAACTCAAATCGATATCTTCTACTTTCGGTCCCTTATTTGACTTTTGTTGCTTCTGAAACAATAATCATTATGATATTCATTCATGGAATGGACAACTACTGAAAGACAAAGAAAGCATTCAATGGGAGAAAATGAATTGGAATGAAAGTATTGAAGATAAAGAATGAACCTATATATCTTATTCATGTTGTCATTGATAAGAAGGTTGAGACTGATATGGAATATAGCCAATGGCAAACAATAGAATGAAAGCAATAGAAAGAATGAATTGATAAGGACTTCTAACCTTATTCATTCAATGAATAAAGAATAGAAATAATAGATGAAAGAAAAGTAAAAGCTTATGATTTACGTGCAAACTCGATAAACTAATCATCTTCATACTTTTCTCTAACCGATATGATTAAAAAGTGTGAAAAATCTCATGAATTTGTCTATTTATGAACAATGTACAACACAAACGATACGATGTTCTAATACATTAAAACGAACCTTTCTCTTTCTAATGGGAGGCTTACGATTCTTTGAACGTAAAACCTCAATATAAAATAATGCAAAGCGTGCACACTACAGGAGGGTTAAGGGATATGAGTGAATGATGAATATAATATTAATATATTACCTTCTCAAATGCATCCAATACTTGAGAAAGATCGTACTTCTCTAATAATTGTTGAAGTTTACGATCAATTGTAGACGCATCTTCCTAAAAAAATAATCATATGAGTAGACGTAGCGGTCGAAACACAATACAATATTAGCTAACCAATATATATTTTTAAATTTACTTTTAAAGTGCATGCAAACCTAAACTATTTATACGATTCCTATACGGTTCTTTCATTTGTTCTCGAACCAGTATGAGAAACAAATTAATTAAAATGTGAAAAGGCTACACGATTTTTATTAGCTAAATATGTATCCACACAATAAAATAATAATAATAAAACAAACCTTGTTATATTTTCCAGTTTCCTTGTGCTCCTTATTCTCAACGAGAATTCGGTCGAAGCCATCAAGTTCATTCTCAAATGATATTATCATCAGTTAGATTTACAAATAAAAAATAAAGGAACCTCAAATTTGGCAAGTCTTTGCTTATCCAGAATGCGTTGAAGAGCTTTATCGTATATGTAGTTAACCTTTTCCATGCGGAACTTAGTTGATTTAGCGCACACATATGAGGCATATAAACATATATAGAATACACACAAAAGTAAGCGTATACCCGCCATCTAAAATGAGAAATTAGAGCCAATAAAGAGAAACAACAAAAAACATTTGGGGAAAAACTGATTAACTACTATTTTGCTATTGAAACTTTAGAAAGAACACAATAAAGGTTGTAGGACACATGGATGTAACGAAAGGGAGAGAAAATTGAGTAAAAACAACGTCAAACAACAGACTAAATGAGGTTAAATTAAGTTTACGAAAACAACTCAACCTTGATCACAGCACCAAACTACAAACTATAAACTACAAAAAGTACGGAATCTGGGAATTGCTCAAACCACGACCGTGTTTTTGTACACGCGGTAAAGAAACGTGTTTGAATAATTTTGAGCTTTTGACTGTGCATATACACGGCGTATTAAGGTTTCACATTGCTGTGTTGACGATTTGACCGCCGACGTAACGTGAGATCTGTGAAATGGAAAACCGTTTTTTCGCGCGAATTTTAACTGTTCGATTCCAGAACCGAAATTTTAAAAAAATCCCAATTGATTTTACTTCCTGTTTTCATTTTACTTGTTGTGTATGTTATTAAAATTGTATTACGCCTCCCTAACATTCATTTATTTCCTTCCGTCCTACGGCATAAAGCTGTTTTCAGCCCGGGGTTAAAAACTTTCTTGAGAGTTTTAAAAATAGGGGTTGACTCTTATAGCGACAATTCCTTAAGTATCAAGAAATTGTCTTACTGGCCGGCCACTGAAAGTTTTTGAATGTGAGGAAAATTTAGGCATTGATGCGACTTTCTACAACAACTTGATACTCCTTGGCTTATCACTCACATTTCCCTCCATTATTTATCGTTTTGTGATATTCATCTCTAGATTTGTTTCAGATGCCTAAGGGATAAAGATTCGTCATGGATTGGAAATATTTTCATGGTCTGAGGAAGCCCGGTCCGAGAAGAGTTCCGCAAAGCCATTTCCTCAACTATTATTCACCTGGATTCGCTGGTGTACCGGTTAGTTTTGTTCCTATTTCTATGAAATATTCATTAGTCAAGTCCGATAAGTTAGAAATGTGTTTATATTTAGGCGGATACATGGTTAACAGGTCGTTTTTCATTAACCGATGAAAATATTCTATTCGTTGGAAGTGACACAGGATCTGTTTGTGTATTTGATGTTGATTCATCACAAATAAAATACCGTTAGTTCAACAAATAATAGTAATTATGATTTGGAACATATTTTTGTAGATTTCAAAGCTTATGGAGGAGTGGTGATGGATGTAATTCCTGTTCCGACTAAATCTGATGAGATTCTTACTATGAATGGATATGATGTCAAGTATATATTATTCCTTCAATTATTGATTGATTGTATTTAATTCCACATTACAGTATTTGGACTCTCGGTGAACCAATCAAATCTAGTCTATATTTTGGTCATGATAACAGTGTTCGATGTGCTAATTTCGCTCCTAATAATCCTCGTAAGTTATCGATCTGGATACGATATGATATACCGTATACTATATTAAGATGTATTCTCTACGGGAGATCGTGGTGGATGTATTTGTATGTGGGATCGACGAGTCGCTATGAATACACAGAATGGAAACTCATGTAGAAGACCTGTTAAAGTATATAAGAATTGTCATCTTCCCAAAAGTATATTCGATTTAATGAATTCATATTGTTTATCTATTTACATTTAGAAACAAATAATAGTATGAGTGGAAGTGGTCGTCGTAGATCAGAAAGAATAGTATCATCACGTCCTCCTTCTATTACTTCATTGTTATATCTAGATGAATATACCCTGATCACTGCTTCTTCATGTGCTAAAAGGTATTTAGATCAATACGATTGATTAATATAATTGATTCAGTGGAATACGTGTATGGGATACTCGTCGAATGCCTGTAAAAGAAGAAAGTCGACCTCTTTATACTCTAGAAATACCCTACATTTCAGAAAGAGGTACTGTAACATACTTATTGATTGATTGATTATTGATTATCAGGGATCAGTTCAATATCTTTGGATAGATATGGATCATCTCTATTCGCTGCATGTACTGATAATTGTGTATATGAATTCTCTGTTAATTCAGCTAATTTCCATCCAAGTAAGACAATCAATCAATAAATGATCTCTTTCATTGATTTAATTTCAGTTAGAAGTTTCGTTGGAGCCACTATCGACAAAGACTTCTATACTCAGGTGAAAACATTTAATTATTGAAACATATATATTTAAATCTTTGTTTGTTATTCAGATTTCGTGTTCTCCAGTATCTGATCATATTCTATGTGGAAGTGGAACAAATCAAGGAATCTTATGGGATTTACAAGTGAATTTTTAATAATTGAATATAATGCGATAATGGATAATTCATTGTTATTGTAGCCATTCAATTCGTATTCGGATACTCCATTATATCATCCATCTTCAATATCATCAACTTCAATTCAACCATCATTTACATTGAATGGTCATGAAAGGAAAGTATCCAATGTTGCATGGAGTCACAATGCACAGTATGTCACTATTTATCATATCCATACCTCCATTCTACTTTATCTGAAAAAGTGCATAGATCATAACTGATTTTGTAGCCTATTTAAATTCTCCTTTTTATTTTGATATTGATATTACAGATACATGGTAACTATGGATGATTCTCAATTTCGTGTATGGAGACATCTTCCTTCATCTAATAGCGAGGTACTGTATTACATTATCTATCTATAGCATACATGAGGGGGGTACACGGAGCTCGATTCTACAGGCGGCATCCGAACAGAAAATTGTTAAAAAAGGTTAATTTTACAAGGGGCTTTCAAAATTTTCTTTAAATTTCACCTAACAATAAACGTCTTACAGGTTTTACAGGGGGGGGGGGGCATTCCACACAATTTTTGAAAAGCCCTAATTTCACAGGGGGCATCTCCATGCCGACGCCCATGTATGTATAGTATGTATAATCTACAGTATGATGATGAATTCGTTATAGGAATCAATCGAACAATTAGAAATAGGTTATGAGAGAGTGGAACGAGTTATTCCTCCGAAGGAAGAAACTGCATCTACCGCACTCGAATCGTGAGTTATCAATTATTGATTGATGTACAGTAATATCTATGTTGTAGTATATCAATAACCCCTGGTCCTCGTCTGTTTCTATCTCCTACAAAGGCAGGAATGGCTCCATTATTGAAGAGAAAAGTTTGTCAAATTATGATGATTATGAACTCTTAGATTTTGTCATCCAAATTCAATATTTGTCATAACAATCACATTATATTTCCTATAAAGTGATAAAATCTTAATTGAATCTTGTGGATTGATGTTCTTTGAGGAACCGTTCACAAGTCCATTCAAGAAGTCTCAACCATCATCATCAACTCGTTTATTCTCTTTAGAAGATATTGGAAAAGAGAATATTCCACCTGGTGATACAATAAAGATATTGAAGTAACTATTATATCCATTTCATTCTTACTCATCATAATCATTCATTCATTCGATATGTCCCATTAGATAGATTGATTGGAGTATGAGACTCTTCTCTCCCTCTCCCTCCCTCTCGTCCTCTCCCTCTCCTTCCCTCTCTCTCCCTCTCCTCTCGCACATTCCCATATAGACCACCTGTAGAATCTCTTTCTTTCATTCATTCATTGTCCTTCATTCTCATTCTCTCTACTATTCTTCATTTCTTCTCCTTTCACCTTTTAAGTCTTCTTATTCATTTGAATCAATCGATAATCATTTAGATTGGACGATGTAAAAGAGGATAATACAGAGAGAAGGAAGAATAATCCATTCTACTATCAGTATGTACTCTTTTATTTCCTATTCTCTTTCTTATTCTTTCTTTCTCTTTATTAATATAGATAAGATATAATAAATGGTTAAGGTATCCAACGATGCATTTGCCCAATCTCGTATATGAGAGATATATGGAGAAGTTGAAAGGAGGAGGAAGGAAACCAGTCGTCACTGAAACAATTACGGTATTTACACACTTTTTATTGATTTATTCTTTTTTACTAAAGGTCATTCTGTCTATGTATTATTTTATATACTCATTCATACATTTTCACTGCCCCCCCACAGAATTTTTTTTATATATAATGGGTCGATTTTATAGATATGTGGGTAGATTTAGAAATTCGTTATTTTTTGTTTAAAATATAACCTGGTCGATCCTCACATTATGAGGGTATGAAAATGTATGTACTGATTATTTCCTATATGAAAATAATAATTTCAGAAGAGTGGTCGTAAAGTTCGTACAGAGGAATGGTGGACACGGACATCTAATGATCGATTGAGTAAAATACGGTATCGAATCATTTATTGATTTATTCTTGTCATTCAACGATCCAGGCTCTTAGAAAGTGAATAGATAAACGATTTTAGACTATTCATTATTTATTTTAGATGAATCTAGTTGAGATATCATTGGGGAAGATAACATTCTTATATGATATTTGATATATTTGAATACCTTATTCCTTTTAATCTTCATTCATTCGTATCCAAATAGTTCACTTGATCTATCCTTTTCCATTCAAATTAGAGGGATTGAATTCAAGGGCGAATACATTATTGTCCTACTAGATTCAAGGTCTAACTACTATATGAAGTATACACTCGTATACGTAGAGATCATTACTTATATGGATTATTGATTGATTCATGCAATTATAGATTGCCATCAATAGAAGAGTTTCCTGATTCTGCATGGTCTCAAGTTGGATCAACTCTACCATCTCCAAAGAAGTTAAATGTTCGAACTAAATCACATAATGTATCATCAACTCCCAAAGGTACATCATTATCAATTAATCAATCAATATAATCAATATTGAAGGTAGTCGTCGTTCATCAGCTCGTAATATTCTTGATTACTTTCAACGTAACAAGTAATAGATAGTACCATATATTGATCTTTCATCTTTCATCATCTCATTTATTACGTGGTTATCTCATTTCATTCTTTGTACCATCTTTCAATTGTGAATGCTATATCTGTATGATATATTGATTGTATTAATCATTCCACTAGTGATAGATGGTTCATTCAATATTCATTATAAAAATATGAATTAATTGATTGTAACCATCTATCTCTCAGTTATTCTTCGCCATTTCCATTTCCTTTAATCCATTTCATTTGAATCGTTTAATCATATCTCCTAGTGACATTCATCCCTCTTTTCATTACCATTCCCTCGCTTTATCTCTACTTATCTAACTGTAAATAATAACAATCTAACCATATCATTGTTGTTTTTGTTGATAAATGTTTACATTTTATCGATTATCGATCTACAGATTAATATAAATTTACAATAACATTCCATAACATAACAGAGTGTAAATAACAATTAAAACAATCAACAACATTAGATTAGACGAATCTATTCATCTTTTATGATAGCATCTGAATCAACTTGAAAACCTGCTTTTACTGAATTCACTGATCCTTTTGCTTTTGACTTTGGACCCCAGTTTTTACCCTGTAATCCATATATCTTTCATCTCAATAAAATTTAGTAGGTCTTACCTTATTACATTGAAATCTGACAATTTGTTCAGTTTTTTGAATCTGTTGAGCTTTAGGATGAGGAGTAAAATTGATATCGATTCTACAAAAGAACAATCAATAAATTTCAGATACAGTACTCTACACTCACTCTCGTTTCTTGTTCAGAATTGCTTTTCCAGGTGTTCCATCTTCAATCTTATGTGTGGCACTTTCTTCTACCTTAATCAATCAATAATATCAATCAATCAATATTCTTATCTGTCATACCAATTTCCTACACATTTCCCAAATGAAAGAGGGAGGAGCATTTGTCTTAACCGCACGAGGATGACAATGAGAACCAGATACCTATAATACATAATCTAATCGATATTCATCAGATACAGTATACTCACTTCGTATCCCGCATGGAGGATAGCTGATCGTACACTGAGCATCTTAGGTACGGTACATTTGACAACGAGTGAGAGTTGATCATGGACATAATAGAATGGAGCTTCTATTTCCTACAATCACGACTTTTGTTCTCGCCTATACCCAAATAAGCGTCTTTTTCGCTTACTATTATAACTTTTGAGTACCTAACAATAAAGGATGCCCCATTGTCAGGAAAATATAAGTGCTCTTTTTTAAATCGTGCAATGTTAAAATAGAACACACCTCATGAACATTCTGAAGTACTCCAAGAAGTCTCTTATGAGTACCTAATCGTTCATTTTCTGACGTTTCATTCAATCTATAAACATCAATCAATAAATCGATAATAATAGATGAACATACTGTTTGAGTAGAGATGATACAAATGTTTTATTATGAATAGGAGCTGAGTAATATGGTCCCCCTTCATGAAGAGTTGAACCACAATGAATACATCTCAAATATTCACATATTATTACAGTAATCCTTATTTCGGAATAATAATAATAGTATAGATCGATATAAAACCTTACTTTCCATCAGCACCAGATAGATTAGAATGAACAACAGGAGCTACATATCTAACACTCGTTCCTTCAACTACTTTCCTTAGAATAGGAACAGTTTCGAATGATTGACATCCTGTACATTGAAGAACACGACAACATTTACTATAATAATATATTCCGAATAGAGTAAAATATATAAAATATAACTAACGTTGCTGAATCTTTAGCTTGTTTAGCTCCAGTGTGCATTCGAACGAATACACGCACATAGAAATCAACCTCAAAACATCAATCATTATTCATTGTATTGATTAGTTTAGATCTTACAGATATAGCGACGAGAGGTTCAATGTATCGAGCATATCGATTAGCATGAGCATCGATAGATCGAAGAAGAATACGAAGAGCCTATTCAATTGTAATTATCGATTAGATGATAGAGATACAGTAATACCATTTCATGACAAGCCTTGGTCCTGATTGGAATGGAATCATATTTGTTGAAACAAGCTTCAGGAGTATTCCCACACAATACAGCCATATCAGTACATGTGACCATGAGAAGTCCTAGATGATTTGATATTGAATATGAATGAAACGAATAGAATAATACCTCGATCAGAAACTGATTGAACTGCTGAATCAAGGAATGGAGAAGCTGATCCATACGGATCTAGATCTACTGCATGGAATCGTTTATCGATTGCACGATGAGCCATCATTGTAGTACTGTAGATGAACGGATATAGACCAATATGGGGTTATTAATGATAACTAACATTGCATCTCCGAAGTTAGCTGTTACTTTATCTTCTACTCCATTTAATTTAACATTTCTTTTGATTGCTTCAACTGCGTTATCAGAGAAATCATTGGCAAGAATGGATGCCACGTGTGGAACCTAGAAAGAACATATTAGAACTTTAAATGATCTTTATGAAATACACTACCTCTTGAGAAAATCGAAGAGCTCTTAAACCACTAGCTGATAAGGCATCGAGAATACGAATTGAACCATCCTATAAATAAACAAAATATGTTATATTGTTAACTATTTTTCTCATATCCAACCTTATCTTCAATCTGGAACTTTTGCTTTTTCGCGGCTGGTTCAGTTGATGATGGTTGATCATTTTTCTCTTCTCGTTCTTTCATTCGATCATTAACGAACTGACGAAGAACCGTTACTCTGTATTAATTCATGCTGAATAATTCCATAAATGAGAACCAACTTACGTTAAGTCCCGATTGAACTCTTGGATCTCATTGTAGAAGCACTTCCGTTCTCCTTTGAATGAAATCTGAGCCATTCCTTCCTTGATGACGTTCCATTCTTCATCACCACATTCAACTGCCATATTTCTGATCTACAAAATATATCTATTCAAATATTCTTATCAAAATTTCCAACCAGCCGAAACCGAGGAAATACGAGAAGTGGTATAACACGTCTTGAAAGAGCCGTCGTACAAATGCGATATACGAAGAGACAAATTAAAATGGGGATTTGTCTAAAATGAGAAAGAAGAAAATTTTTTAATTTATTATTTAAAATTGGCAAAATTCCAAAAATTAATGTTTTAGAGGTCCTATTACGTCGAACATTTCTCTTCAAGCGACTGTAAGGAAAACAGTCAAACTGTGATGTTCGGATGTAGTTTGTAGTCTGCAACTGCTCCAATCTACATGTTCAAAAATAACGAATGGACAGCGATGAATCTAGTAAGTCTAAGTGAAAATCAGGAATTCAGGGTAAAAATGTGCCTGAAATCAAACAAATATTTACTGGCATCCGGAAAACCTTGCAAATCAGGGGAAAATTGGAAAACCTTAATCATTTTACTGTAGAATTTGAATTCCTGAATTATTTATACTTGATAGGTAAAGTCGTAATTAAGTAAAATAAGTAAACTTGTCCAAATTGTTGTAAACTAGTTGCTACTTAATTTCTGCACTGTTTAAAACTCATCAATTATACGAGTGAATAAACCTTACCGACTTCCGTTTTTACCAATTCAAAATCAAGATTGCTAAACACAGTATGACACGTCACAAACTAACAATGCGCTCATAGTTATTCGGTCGGCGTCAACTTTCCATCTGGCGTGTACACGTTGCCTTAAATTTGTTTATTTTTATAAAAAAGAAATGTTGACAATTTTAATATTTATGTACTGATTTTCTAAAATTGTTTAATTATTTCTTCTTCAGATGATGGGTGATCTTGACCTACTGACTCTCGCTGAGAGTGCAGTTATTAGTCTACTAGGAGCATTTGTATGCCATCATCTTATATTGGAATATATTCCTGTATTCGTTCAACGAAATATGTTCGGACGGGATCAGTGCAAGGTAACCTTATTCCATATAACGAGAAAAGGAGAAATATGTGTCAATGCTTTTTTTGTTTAATCTTAATCTTGTCATGGATTACTGTAGTTGATTACAGAAAGAATCTGGTCCTATTCCTGAACCAATGGGAATTATCTGTGCAGTAGTATGGATGACTTGTCTCTTCATTTTCCTTCCTCTTCCATTCATTCAATGGGCAATATATGAGTGAGTCCAATAATATTAGTAACAATAAGCTAATCCTTATTGTTATTCAAGAAATGAATTTCCTCATTCCAAATTCTATGGTTTCCTCTCTGCTCTTCTTTCGATCTCATCTGCTATTATGCTTGGATTCATTGATGATATGCTTGATCTTAGGTTGGTTATCATTAAAATAGATTCATTCTCAAATGCTTTTTTCTACAGATGGCGTCATAAGTTATTCTTCCCTACTCTATCAACACTTCCTGTGCTTATGATCTATTATTTATCAGGTAATTAATTTGTTTCTATTATTAACTCTATGGTGGATTATTATTCAGGGAATTCGACAACAGTTATTCTTCCTCCGATCATTCGTTCTATATTCTCTCCATATCTTCCATTCACTCTTCCTTCATCTCTTAATATTCATGCTCTATACTATATATACATGGGAATGCTTATTGTCTTCTGTACAAATGCAATCAATATTTATGCTGGAGTTAATGGACTTGAGGTACTTTATAGTCTTTGTACAATAGGAATGATGTATACATCCAATGCAAGTTACAAAACTTTACTTTAGTGACGTTATTGAGCTATTTAGCATTAGTTTGTACGTGTAGATAGCATATCTTGTGACAGATGTGATATATCTCACATGTCACACAAGTGAATATAATAGAATTGACACGTCTTTTGATCGGTTAGATGATCGGCTAGTTTGATTGATAATTAGGATAAGATAAAACAAGTGTGTAATTTGTATAGTACTAACTATTACTATATTTGATTAGGTTGGTCAATCAATAGTTGTGACTGCGAGTGTTCTTCTATTCAATGTCATCCAGGTACAGCATCCTTCATTTCTAATTATTATTGATTTATCATATTATAGTTATATCGTATGGAAGCAGATTCATGGTATCATTCAATATCTATCTATATTCTTCTTCCATTCTTTGCTTGTTCTATCGTTCTCTATCGATTCAATAAGTATGATCATTTATCGATCTTCTAGACTCTTCTTATTGATTACTTTGAATCAATCAATAATTGATTAAGATGTCCAGCTCGTGTATTTGTGGGTGATACATATTGTTATTGGGCAGGAATGACATTAGCAGTATCAGCTATTCTAGGTCATTTCAGTAAAACAATGATATTATTCCTTCTTCCTCAGGTATTCATTATCTATTCATTAGATCATATCATTCATATCATTCATTAAGGTCTTCAATTTCTTATATTCAATACCTCAACTCTTCCATTTCATTCCTTGTCCTCGTCATCGATTACCTAAATATAATCCCTTAACTGATCAAGTTGGAATGAGTTTTTCTGAATTTAAGGTATAATATACTATTTAATATAATTTTTATCTTTAAAATATTAAGACTCACACTCTTATTGTACATTATATGCATTCCTCCATTGAATATGCATTATACATGGGCGCCCTGTGAAATTATGGATTTTCAAAAATAGTATGAAATGCCCTTGTGAAAATGATGTTTATGTGAATTTTCAAAAAATAATTTGAATACCCCCCTGTAAATCTAAACCCCCCCCCCCCCCCTGTAGAATCGAGCTCCATGTACCCCGTCCATGTATGATATTCATCTTATTAATTTCAGTCAGATAGTCTCAACGTGGGTGGTCGTTTCTTTATTGGTCTTTTCTCATTCATTGGATGTTTACATCATGAAGAGTTCGATAAAGATGGAGAACGGTATTTCATATTTACTAAATTAAATTTATTATCAATTTCCTCAATAATACTTAATATTGATACACCATGAAACATTATATCAATCAATCAATCGATTTAAGATGGACTCGTGTCAATAATTTAACCGTAATCAATCTTGTCCTCAAATTTACTGGTTCTTGCCACGAATCAACTCTCACCGATCGATTACTCATACTACAGGTACGGTATTTTTTCTTCATTTGTGTAATCTTTAAAAAAATTTAACTGAAGATATGGCAACATTTGAAAAAAATTCTCACGTGTTTGAATCAAAAATGAATATTCAGATTGTGAGTTCTATAATTGGATTTTTCATTCGTTTTGGTCTTGCTTCGATGTTCTACGATGTTGTTTATTAATTTTCTCTCGTTATTTTAAGTATAATTCGCATAGAATAGATGATTGCTAGAAGAATATTCTTAATTAATGTGATAATAATTGTTTTTTTTTGTATTAACTTATACGATAAGCTTTATCTTTTAATTGTCGATTCATCTATACCCATAGACGGGTTCTAATCAATCATACCAGTTTTTCATTGTATTAAGAATTCTTATTTTTTTATGTACATAAATCTTTTTTGTGAATATGATTAGATATACCAACTGGCATAGTTGCAAGACTACTTATATATTTATTGATTGCAATACAACTTAAAGTTGTTATTCAATATTAGTTACAGTATTCCCTTTGGGATGGAAAATCGTTTGGTAGAAAATAAAGAGAAAGTTATCCTCGTTCATAATGGAAAATTTAAATCATTTGATCTATTAGGATGTCATATTCTAAAGAAACTTCCACAATTTCGTAATCATCGTATTGTAAGGTATTATTCACTCAAACTATTTTGTTTAAACTTATGTATAATTTTCGATCTCGTAATGAGGATTGGTTTAATCGTGCTGATATATTGGTCGGTGTGGGAGGTACCTCTCTAACTATCAGTCCATCTATCTATCAGTCTGAACAGACTAACCATTTTCATGTTATGGCAATTTTAAGAAATTAAAATAAATCCGAATTATGATTTCCTACATTGCAAATAACCACATCCTTCTTTGAGATTATTTGATATTCCTTGTCAATTAATTCTTTCTTCTAATCGATATAAATGAATAATATAATACATCTCATAGCTTTCTTCTCTCATGAAATGAAGAGATATGACGCAGTTAGATATAGAGTGAAAGAAACAATGAGATCATTAACTGGTATTCCATTTGATACTACTCTGTCACATACAGGTTATCAATCAATAAATCAATATTCATTATAATATCGATTGTTTAGGATTGATTTATGCATGTTGGGGTAGGGAATACATCTCACAAATCACAGGAGATCCGGTTATACATATATTCATTATATTTAAAAAATTAATTATATACGTATCATAGATCAATTCCCCTGAAGTCGATAGAATATTCGAAGAAGCTTATCGTAGAGTTATTGATCAATGTGATAGACATTATTGTGATGGATTCCCCGAGGATGCTAAGTATTATCAATTATCGATTATTTTTTCGTCTAAAATACTTTATATTTAAGTTTATGCTTCAAATCACGAATGGGAAGTTTCGTTCATCGATCTATGTTATATCGTCGATTATGGTTTGAAGATGAAAATGAAGAAGATGAATTAGAAAGATTTACGAATGGAATGAGAGTTATTGGAAGAGAACTTGATGATACTGTATCGTTTATTCGTTGGGTACTGTATATCATAAATCAATATTCATATCTCTTCCTTTACAGGGTAAAGTTGATTTATTAGAACCACGTAGAGAATTGTGGAGATTTCGAGATGAGATCAGTTATACGGTAATTAAAATATGCTGTTAAGAAATATATTGAATAGATGAATAAACAGATTGATCTACGAGTAATATCAGATGAAGATATTGGAGATGTTAATATGTTTGATGGTATATATGAATGTATTGGATTGAATATGTCTGATAAAGTTGTGGCTGAAGATGTCTTTCCTGTATTTCTCATATCTCAATTACATAACCCTCCTAGAATTGTATTGAGGTTACATAATAAATAACTGTATTAATGATTTCAATCTTTGTAATTTCAGAACTAACAATGAGTCCATTTTATTGAAGTGTAGATACACTATTGGTGTTAATAGTTAGTTCTTTTTCAATTAAAAACATTATCTAATAGATATGATTTACAGTACCAATGGAATGGAATGAATCGAAAGGAGAGAATATGAGGAGTAAAAGTTTACGAAATATGATAGACAACGATTCTATGGAAGGCATGTCTACATTTTCTATGCATTTATTATTTGTTCTCATTTTAGATATTGCTAATTTCAGAAAATCGTACTCATCATTTTGGTAAAAACAATGCAAATAATTACAAAATGGTAGATAATTTTTATGTAAAGATGATTTGAAAAATGTCTTCTCCCTCTAGATTCGTTCCATGTTAAAAACACCTAAAGAAGAAGAAGAATGCTATTTCAAAGCACGAAAAAATGTTTGGAGAGATGTTGCTCGTTGCTTTGATGATAAGAAGAGAGGTTTCTTTGAGAAAATGAGGTTTGAGAAAGTACAAAGTTAATCATCTAATCAATATTGTACAGTATCTATTTGGATGCTGGTATTTGGGATTTAATTGATAGACTCAACTATGCAACATGTAAATTAAATTCTAATGAAAGGTGTATCCATTATAATATGTTTTAGTCTTGATTAATATATTGACAGATTTAATAAGGCTGTTGATACAATTGGAGCATTTGTTGAGTCGTTGGTAGAACATAACATTATGGTATCTTTATCCTTATAAGTTTAAAAAATTAATATTTATTCTTATCAAGGATTCGCAAACTTCCCCAGAATATAAATTTAAACAGGATTGGGATAAGAGAATTGAAGTTAGTTTCTATTTCTATTAATATCTATATAATCAATATTGAGATTACCGGAAGTGAAAGATTACTGTATCTAGAGGAATCTTATCCATATCATGATCTATTGATTAAATATGAGGTTAATTCACTCTTAAAATGATTGAATGCCGTCTAACTATACAATTATTCTATCCAAATTATATTAATAGGAGTTTGCTGAAATTGCTCATAGTGGTATTCTATATGTGATTCTATATCAAAAACGAGAGAATCATTATATTATTCAACCAATAAAAGCTCTTCATGGAAAGACTATTATTGATCATATACAGTATGTTTAATTTGATAACAAATAATCAATAATCATTTAATAACTTCAGACGGAAACCTTTCCCTAATGTCTGGTGGGGCCATAAAGGAGAAGATGCAGCAAATTATACTACGGTATATCTTCACAATGAATATATTAATGCATATAATGAATGGATATTAAAGGGAGAGTAACCTCACTCAATGGTCTCTTCATTGCGCACACTATTTCTCTGTTCTCTAACAACGAGAGAGCATCGCGCGACGAAGAGACCATTGAGTAACATTACGCTCCCTTTAAGATCTCTGATTGTATCTTTGTCCATGCTCAAGGATTTCTAGCCATTTGTTTAAGTAAAGAAGGAGCTATTCAATTAGCATTGAATGCAATCAATGCAACTGGGATTGAATATTATGATTTTAATATGAAGAAAACGGATGATGATGGAGAGGTTTATTCTTATTATTGAATTATAACTCTCTAATATTAATATTCATAGATGACTAAATGTGTGATGAAGGTTATTATGAATCGTGAAAGTGTGAGTAATATTCTAACTATTATTTATCACGAGATATTTATGTTGTAGATAAGTGGTAGTAATCGTATTATTGTTATTGATAATCCTTATGTTTGGTGGAATGAATTAAAAGAACTCGAAGTTTGTTTCTTTTATTTTTGTTAACCTATTATTTATATTGATAATTCAAATTGTATTGTTAGGTGAATAATTCTGACTTATCATCATCTCAAGTATTGTATGCCATTCAAAAGCAGAGAGATAATGATAAATGGATTGTGTTAGCTATTCCCCTCTTACACAGAAGTGGAGGTGGTATACGGTAAACATATTTTAATAGTTAAATATACATATTAATCATTTGAGGAAGCGTTTTCCCGTTTCATGGAGAAATTTGAGTGGAGAAGAAGCATCGATGATCACTCAGGTATATTGAGAACAATGTAATATGATTAATCTATTATTAATTGTTTAAGGTAGATGATTGTGAGATTATAAATGAAGATAGAACATATGGTATAGTTGGATCAAGAGAAGGAGCTATAAGATTAGCGTATTATGCTCTTAATTATAATGAAATTGATATTAAAGATTTTCCTGATTCTAGATAAATAATCGTTAATTGTTGAGATTAAAAATATATCCTTTACCTTTTTTCTTAACATTTTATAATTTTAATCTTAAAAGATATAATAAAACACAATTATTAGTCATTATGTTCAGTGTTTTTTGCTTTAGAAGTATTCTTTTCGATTCTTTTTTTCATCTCATTTTTGTTCTTATGCTTCTGTCCATTATAAACATTTGCTTATTTCTTAAATGTCTACAATAATAATAATAATAATAATAATAATAATAATAATAATAATAATAATAATAATAATAATAATAATAATAATAATAATAATAATAATAATTTATTCACGTCAAACGATCATCGCTAGGTGGGTATGGAACGAGTAAAGCCATGATTATTCATACTCCACCATGTAGATCCGATACTTCTTGTCAAATCATCCCTCCATCTCGGTGGAGGTCGTCCAGTAACGCGAGAGCGAGATTTGGTCATCTAGCTCAGTATACCCTCTTTAATTATCTGTATCGAAGTGAATTATCTACGATTAGGATAAATATTTAATAGTTGGACTCTAAAAAGAAAATGTACAGGATGAACACAATGCACATTAATATTTATTTTCAATATGAAGAGAAAAATGCGCCAGCAAAATGTTTTTATCGTACTTTATGCTATTATTTCTCTAAGTCTCTCAAAATGACATGCTCTCTCACTCCTCTCTAACCTTGGGATTGACACTCAAGATAGGATAAAAGGTGCGAACTTTTTTTTTTGAATTTTTGAATGAAAGTTGAAATGGATGGAATATTAGTGCAAACTCTTAAGAAAAAGTTTCATTAAAATCATTTTATCTTATGAAAAGAGAGGGAAAGGTTAATTATGAAATGAAAGAATGGAAATTGTGGACATACATCGAATAAATATTGTATATACATAATCAATTTACATATTATTATATTCTCCTTTTGTTATGTCGACGATTTATTGATCTGCTTTCTTTAAGATGGTAATCGATATAAGATATTGAATTGAAATGAATATCTGGTTTTGATGAGAATGAAAGTTTACATGAATCTATAAATATGAATTCATTATAGAATAATGGCTCGATAAAAATAGTGTACACCCGAAATCCGCGGCTTTCCACCCGCTAAAAAGTATCCAGAAAGTCGAAAATGGAAACACGAAATTTGAATTCGCACGCGCACAAAGAGGTGCGGGAATTCAAATTCCTACTTTCCGTCATCGATTTTTGACAGTTAAAATGGAAATTCGACTTCCTGCTCGCTAAAAAATGCAATCCGCGTAAATTCGCCGTCTGAAAGTCGAAATTTGAATTCGCGAACCTCGCGAATTCAAATTTCATGATTCCATTTTCAACTTTCCGGGTACTTGTTTAACGGGTGGAAAGTCGTCGATTTCGGTTTTCCACTATTTTTTAACGAGACATATGACTGATAGTGCACCTGAACTGCATTCTGACACTTTTATTAATTCGAATATAGCAACAACATTTCGTCCTTTGTTTAGAAGTGGAGAAGGAATATATAAATTATACTATAATTAATTAATCAATATAATAATTGAATGAAATATAATGATACTTGAGGTCCTTCAGTACTCCAATATCTTCCTATATTATGTCCATTAACAATTACATGTCCTTTCTCCCAATTCTTCATTACTAACCATGTATCTGCCACCTTATATGTGCATATTACATCAATTGAACAAGTATAATCGATACCTCATCAACATTAAATTCTCCAAGATATAGGCCAGATCCTCCAACATCATTCATATCCTCTTCATCTTCATCTTCATCTTCATCTTCATTTAATTCATTGAATTCATAAGGTCCATCAATTCCACATTGAATCCATTGTGTAATAGGAATTCCATCAAGAAGGACTGATGATAGAATACCCTTTAATATATTCATTTATTATTCAATTATAATATAATATTATACCTTGAAATCATTAATAGTTTCATATGTTTGTCTTCCTTGATTCTCTACAATAATCTCTAATGTATCTCCATTCTCACATCCTTCTAACTCTATCCAATTCACTTTCTTATCCCAATATTCCTTTATGAATTCTCCCTACAATATTAAAGAATTAACAATCGGGTAATCTCTATTCCACAAATGAAAGTACCTGTGGTTTACCAGAGAGTCTAACATATCCAAAATCACGAATATTTGAAATGGTAAGATTCTTACCACATCGATTTAGTTTCTATAAATCAATATATTATATGTCAGATTTAATTATGTGTGTACCGTATAGTAAAGAACATATCCAAATTGCCATCTTAAATCTTCAAATGACAAAGGATTTTCAGATGAAACGCAAGATGCCTTATTCATAGCTGATATAGGTAGACGATGTTTCATATCAATATCACCATATGATCGTTTCCTGAATCTACAGTATACTCATACAATCGTTGTGAGATATAGTACGTTGTTGGTTGAGGAGGATTTGTTGGTTGATTTGGCCAATCAGGTATTGATTTAATCCAATTTCGAATAGCATAGTACGCAGGGGTATAATCTCCAGCTTCTGATATAGGAGCTGTGTAGTCGTATGATGTTATTACCTTTATAATTTAATATTGATATAAAAATAACATTTCTGATAATGAAACCGGTGCATTAGTTTCAGCTCCATTCCAGAATCCAAAATTAGTTCCACCATAAATCATATAGAAATTGATATTAGCACCTATATACAATGATTAAATGATTTGATATAATGATAATGATATTGATATAACCTTTACTCCATATATATTTAGATGTATCGACAACACTATCTGTAGATGGGAGATCTTGAGTCTTTTGACCCCATAGAACCAACCATCCCGGATAAAATTCAGAATTTGTTAGAGGACCTTAATCAAATTTATATGATGTGATTGTTAATCTTGAATGTACCTCTTCCATGAGGAAGAAACTTTCGTTGAAGATTAAAGTATTTATCAACATTCTTATGGGAGGTTGGACCAAAGTCTACAGTAGGATATACACCAGGTATTACACCACATTTTAGATATCCTTCTCCACTTCCATCAGCTGGAAAGTTATCAGCTACAGTGATTGATGATACTGTATCTGATTATGGTGTACTAACTGGTGTATAGAGTGGTCTCTTTTCCTAATAGACGATGTGCTTCATCTCGAAGATATTCATTGTATGTATGATCACACGCATCTATGGATACTGTATTAGGAAATGACAGAAAGATCATTCTTACAGTATGATCCATATTCATTTTCTATCTGAACCATAAGTACAGGACCTCCATTATGACGTAGAAGAGGTTTGATTTGAGTTGATAGAACTTCAAACCATCTAGATACTTCAGATAAGAATCTATAATATGGTCTATTGATTGATAGATCAAGTATTATAAACCTTTCATCTCTGGTTCTCTGTTTAATATCTTTATCATTAGCAATTAACCAATAAGGTAATCCTCCATTTTCCCATTCTGCACATACATATGGCCCCATTCTTACTAATGAATACATTCCAATACTTTCAGCTAAACGAGAAAATCGAACGAAATCACGAGATCCAGAGAAATCGAATCTATAAGTATAGTTTATATAAAGATAAAAATAATAAAAAGAGTATATCTACAATAAATGATGTACCTTCCCTTTTCAATTTCATGGAAATTCCATGGAATATAGAATTGAATAGCATTGAATCCTAATGCACGAATTCTCTGAAATAGTTGAGATATGATAGATGATATGAATATCTTAATACTTTGAGTCTATCAAGCCATTGATCTGGATGAATTCTAAAGTAATGAATAGATCCAGATATGTATCTGAATGGTTTCCCATCTAATAGAAATTGATCGTTCTCATAATCAACAACGAATGAAGTTGAACTAAAATAGAAGATATTTAATAACGAACTATACCCATTTATCTTACTTTTCACTCCTATGTGTTTTCTTGTAACCAAATGAAGAAGATAAATAGAATAGGATAATTACCAAAGATAATAGAATAGGTTTCATAATTACCTAAACATATATAGAATGAAATGATAGAGGGAGAAACATAGGGGGGGGGGACAAATAGATGGTCAATTGTTTATTGATACCATTCATATCAGCTGTCACGATCTATTCAATGAGATAAGGGGAAGAAGACTCTTAACTATCTATTAATGTGAACAAATTAATATCATTAATACAATTATTAATTACGAGGAATCGAATATTGCTGAAATACTAAATAACAGTATCCAATTTGTGGCACTATTTCAGAACACCAGACAGATCCAAAAGTATTGCTTAAAAGTAAAGTATAAAAAGCCCGTTCCTTCATGTTTATTATATTTTTCGTCCCTTTTTGGACAGGCAGGGTGTTCTGAAGTACTGCCCAATTTATAATACGAAAGACACTGGTGGATGACACAAATGATTGATATTATCTTAATCGAGATAAATTTGTACAATATTATTTATGTGACATAAGACACATATGATAGGATCGATAATTTTATTCATACAAAAGGGATGAAATATGAAGTAGATTGTCGAATAGATATTCATATTCTTCGTAAGATTGACATATCTGATAACGAACGATAACAATTCATTCTTCATTACTGTTACCTTGATTGACTCCATCAGCAAAATACATCTTATCTGCTATATCGATCATCGATTGATTCATTATACTCTCATAGTTTTTCGAACTGGTGAAAGTAAAGAAATAAATCATATTAGAAATAATTTCTTTATGTTCAACAATTTTAAAAGAGTAAAGAATTCTATAATAATTGACGTTTATTATTTCATTATACTGTTTTTAAAATTGTACATCGAACATTTAAAAAAAATTATTTACAACTTCGAGTATGTGGTAATCATTATCACGCCATTAAATAATTTCTCATTATTCATTATTATATCGTAATATCAGAGATTAAGGTTTCATTCAAATATCCACAATACATGATTTCTTGTTACAAAATATCGAAATATTTGAATGAATGATCATGCAAATTTCCTACATCTCGCTTATGCAACGGTGTAGTGATATGCAAGAACATAGGGAGACTACTTATCGTTCCGTTAGCGTAGTGGTAAAACTTCTGACTAGAAAGCGCATGGTCGTGGGTTCGAATCCTATTGCCGAACTTTCTTATTTTCAAAAAGCGCGCCTTTCCCTGCACGGGGCCTGATGGTTCATTCATGTTTCTAGCGATCAATAGGCTGAATCATCATAAAATAAATAGTGTACGGTATGTAGAGTAACTTTTGCTATGATTCTGTCTGCACAGTTTGTTCACGAAAATATTCGCGGGAGTCCACCTTTAAATCCGATTGAACTGCCACGAGAAACGAAATATATAGTGTATGATGAATACATTCGCACATTATAATTTAGGCTCCTCGTATCCAATAAAAACAACAAATAAAACAATTAATCCAATAAAACAAAATATCTTGAATGTGTATATAAGGGTCCCTCACTCCTTTATATTATTTATTTCTTTGTTTAGATTTCTCCCTTCTCCAATATCATTCATCCTTTTTAGTTATTCAATTCAATAGATAAAAATGGGATTATCACCATCGTCTGAAGTTCCTTTAATAGGAAGAATGAGTAAATTAAAAGAAGATTGTCAATTATATAAACTAATCGATCTTCATGGTTCAGGAGATATGATTATATGGATGAGGTTTCTCAGACATATTAGGTTTAGATTATATTGAATTGATTAAGATATGCTGATAGGACAGGAGATCATTCTATTATTGATGAATATGTCGAATCTAAAGTTTACCATTAATAATTCAAACAACAAACAATCAACAACATTTTCAGATGAAAGAATTTATGTATAATAATGGTAAAGGCAAACTAACTCCGATTACAGAATTAGTCAAATTACGGAATAAAGTTAACCAAATAAAGTTTATATTTTTGAATGCTCGATTTAGGATCGTAATGCAATGTTGGGCGCATTTTCACGAAAGAAAGGAAGAGGAAAAAGTGGACCAAATATTCTTGACGATTTCAATCAAGATACAGCTAATAATGGAGATCTACAAAAAGGTTATAAGATTGCTTATTTGATTGATTGTTTGTATTGATTGATTGAAGTGATTCATTGTATGGATTTTTATTGATTGATTTAATTGTAGCATTGAAACTACTTGATGGAGGTGGAAAAGGAGGAAAGAATGAATCAAAGTATAGAGAAGTTTCATGGAAATTAGATGAAAGAGGTAGATATCTTCATTTCATTTGGATAGTTATCATAATATATTAAGGTTCAATGGGAGAAACCATAATAGGTGTTTGTCTTCTTAATGGGAGTAGTATTCATAATAAACTTATTATGAAATTACTCAATGTGTATCCTAAACTACTGAATGATATTAGTGTTTCCGAAGATTATTATGGTATTCGTAACTTTAAGATAAAGAATATCTTTCAAATATTATTAAAAACCCATAATTATCAAATGAATATGATAATTATCATTATCAAATGAATATGATAATTATCTAATTCGAAGAAAAATATGAGTAAGTATGATGAATGAGTATTAGGTCTTTCTCCATTACATCAAACAGTAGTCAATCAAGATATTCCACTTCTTGCATTTATTCTAAAGAAAGGAGCTGATGTCAATATGAGGTATCTTATTCTAATCAATCAAATGAATTATCGATTATTTAGATGTTTTGGAGCATATTTCTGTGCCGATGATCAGAAAGAAGAAAGAATTGATTCATTAGAACATGAATATGTTGAATTACCTGTTGAAGATACTAATTACACTGGGTTCCATCTCTTCAATCAATAAATTCAATCGATATTTATTAGACGAATGTATTTCGGAGAGTATCCTCTATCATTTGCTGCATGTATAGGAAATCCTGATTGTTATCGATTATTGATTGCTTATAAGGTACATTTTATTGATTTTTATTGATTAGTAATATAAATGATATTCAGGCTAATCCAAATGCGCAAGATACAAATGGAAATACTGTACTTCACATGTGTGTAATACATGAGAAATTGGTAATTAATTAGAAGAATTTGGATAGTTAAGTGATTATTTCAGAAAATGTTACGTTTATCAATAGAAATAGGAGCTAATCCCCATATAAAGAATAAACAGAAATTGACTGCATTGACTCTTTCTGCGAAATTGGCCAAGAAACGAGTTTATATCTTTAAATATTTATTTTATGTCCTAATCGATAATTAAGATGTTTATGGAATTAATCGAGATCGAAGGTTTAAATGTATGGGATTATTCTAATTCAAATGAGGTAATTAATGAAATATATTTATTTTATTTATTTATCAAACATCATGTAAATAGGATTGAAATGAAGAAAGTTGCACTAAGAGAAAAATCTGGGGGTTTTGGAAAATGGGAATGGCGAAGGAGAAAATAGTCAAGGAGGTCTTAATAACGTGTTCTCAAATGCAAAAATCGAACGACAGAGAGGGATGAATGGTGCAAATTGATTGATTTATATCGATTGATTATTCAGACATGTTATCCATTATCTCGAATCGATACAATCAATGAAGAGAACGGAGATTTGGATGATACAAGTGCACTGTCATTAGCTGTTTATGGAGTTTGATTATTAGATCATCTTCCTCATATTCATAATATTTATTAATAGACTAAATCTGAACATCTTGATCTATTGGATGGAATACTCGAAAAACTTCTCAAAGCTAAATGGAAAACATTTGCTAGAAGAGAGTATGATCATCTATAATTTATTTTTGATTCATTGTCTTTTAGATGGTTCAAATCTCTTTCATACTTCTCTATCTATTATATATTTCTACTATCGTCTTTCATGCAAAGACCATTCTCAATGACTACTGAAGTATCTATCTATTATATCTCAATCAATCAATAATCAATTATAGTTTATAACGAAAGGAGCAATCGATGGATTAGGACGTACAGTATCTAATGTAACATATTACGGTATGTTGAATAGATTTATCAATTATTTATCGATCATATAGATGATTCATGGAGTAGATGTCAATTATATGATTATTCCTCACTTGGAATACAAGGATGGGTCTGTCATATAACGCATTCAATAGATGATAGTTACTTTTTCAGACTCGTTTTTCTTGTGAAGGAATCGTTATTCTTCTTGTGATAATTCAAATCTATCTTGATATCGAAGATATCTATCGAATTGGAATCAATAAATGGATTAATATATACGTATATTACTCTAATTCACTCTATGATAATTTGCATTATTATTTAGAAATCTTTCCCGGCCAAAATTCTGTACAAGATTTCTTGGTAAGCTAACACAAATATAATATTCGATATATTATTGTATTCATTGACAGGATTCTTGTTCTTTGTATAATTCCAATGAGATTTATTTGTTTCTTCGGGGGAGAATTTCTTGCAATCGATAATCATCTTTCATGTCTCGCTCTTGTCTCTGCTACTGTACACTTTCTATTCTATTGCCGGTAAGAAAGTGCAATATTTTGGATCCTGATAGGACTCGACACATGCAGTCTTCAGATCCGAACACATTCTATATTTATAGAGCGATAGAGTTCATCGGACCATTCGTACAGATGTTGTATACAATAATAGCAAGAGATCTTCTTCGTTTCATGTTAATCTATTTGATATTCAATATTGGATTTAGTCAATGTAACAGTGGTGCATCTTAGCTTCTTTCTCAATGCGTGAGGGGGTTTTCTCAATAAACAAAGAATTAAAAATAATTTTCTTGATAGTGATCACTTTTCTGTTTTTTTATTAAATTTTGTGGCGCGATTTCTTTAATTTTTGAAGCGTTTGATTTATTTCATCATTTTATTAGAATGTTTATATATGTAAGTAGGTCATTCGAAGAAAAGATATAGAAAAAACCCTCTCGCTATGGAACTTCGCGTGAGTGATGCGTTTAGAAAAATTTAACGTGCACCAGTGTAGTATGTAATATAACTGGAAATGTTTCGATAAATGATCTATTCAGCATTTTACATTATTTTCTTTATGTGTGAATCAAGTGCAAAAAGTGATGATGATGGAAAGCATGATTGGACTAATATTATGAGTTCTCCACAGGTAATAGAATATTCAATCGAATTATTGATTAATTGATTAAAGGAATCATTCATTCGAACTTTCATAATGACAATGGGAGAATTTTCTATTTTCTATCGACGATTACATGAATGTCCTAATAAAAGAGCATCGATGATTGGAAAAGTAATCAATAATCAATCGATATATCCATTCTTTTAAAATACAGGGATTCTTTTTGATCTTTGAACTATGTGTTTCTATTCTTCAATTAAATCTTCTTATAGCCATGATGACTAGAACCTATGAAGAAATATCAAAATCAAGGAAAGAACATAAAAGACAGGTATAATTATTCCGAGTATATAAGAATGATCTTTGATCTTTAACTTCAGTGGGCGAAAGTAATTCTAATGTTAGAAGTTTCTCTTAAACCAAATAAGAGATTAGAATATCTAAATAAGTATACAGTACCAACAGGAACCGATAAGAAAAGAAGGAGTTTTGTTGTACAGAAGAAAGTTGATGTATGCATTCTATCATTCAATATACATATCTATTAGATGGATGATATATTCTTCAGATCAATAAACTTGATGAAGCAGAGAAAGAGAAAATGGATAAGAAGAAAACGATAATCGAGGAAGAAAAAGCAATGCTCAAGAGAAAAAAGAAAGCCGTATGAAAATCATTTCCATTCTATATTATAAGATATTCATAAAAACAGTTTCAGGAACTAGAAATAAAAGCAGGAAGATTATCAAGGAAAGAAAATATGCCACATATATTAGTTTCTCCAAGAATATAATAAAACGAATTTGTCGTCACACTTTTCAGTATTTATATTCCATACTAATGTCTATATATGTATTTCTCTTTTGTAACATAAATATTGTAATATGAATCTTTTATCATAAAGTATTTCTTTCACTCATATCTTCATATTCTTCTCGTATTCTATCTCTATTTTCTAATGAATCTTTAGGATAGAAATAACTTGCAATAAACATAAATACACTTGTTCCAATTCCTATTCCGAATGCTATGTACATACCCTAAATCAATCAATAATATTCATATTATCGATTAGTATTGATTATTTCTCACCGTTGCTAATGAATAATAATGAGATGCGTCATCTGTTTGTCCATTACGTATCGAATCAGATATCTGAATAAGATCGATTTGATCTTTGATCTTTGATCATATTTACCCATCCAATAATAAAAGGAGCAGGACCATCTCCAGTTGCAGATTGAATAAGATATAGAAGAGCACATGCTGATCCACGATGAATAGATGGAATTACATTCTGAATAGATTACTGTAGATAATGGATACTGTAGATATTATAGATATCGATTGATTACTAACCAAGATAGTATCCAATCCTAATGGAATCAAAGCAGCATTACATATTCCTGAGATAATTGCACCAATCTAAAATTGATCAATGTTTATTCATTATTATTATGTATTGAACTTACAATAACAATATATACATCAATAACAGCTCCCCATACATAAAGGATACCGAATGGAATTGATATAGCTGATCCTATAGCAGCGATGAATTGAATTGAACGAGATGATGATATACAGAATGGAAAGAGTCCTTCTTTCCATCTCTACAATCGTACAACATCAAAGATCAAACATCAAACATCAAAGATCAACTCACATTTGCGAGATAGACTATCGCTGGAGCTATCAATAATCCTGAAACGATACCAGCAATTGAGATTATTGATTGAATTCTTAAAAATAAATGAATTGATTGATTGAAGAAAGTATATAAATTTAACTGAGGAAGATTGATTCCATGATAAGCATCAGTTTCATTTGTGGCTATTATTGCTTCTTGTAATAGAGTTGTTTGCCACCTTATTAGAGATCAAAGATCAAAGATCAAAGATGTATAAGGGCATATACTAACCATGAATTTGCACGATTTAGAAAATTGAAACAAGCAAGAGAGGCAACGGTGAACCAATATGTTTTACTGAATATATAATAATATTAATATTATGATAGAAGATAACAAACATATTAAGAATCTTCTTCAAATGATAGATTATATTGGATTCTTCATTATTATTTGAATCTTTTTCTCGAATTGGATCCTATATTAATATAATGAATAATATGAATAGAATATTCAGAATGAATACCTTCAAGAATATAGTAGATAGAATCATAACTGGTACTCCTAAGAATGGAACACATCTAACAGACCATTGCCATTCTGTATTCATTTCAGTCAGAAATGTACCCACTACTAAACCAACTGATCTATAAATCAATCAATATATCGATATAAAAAATGAAATAAACTTACATCCCAACAGATATAAACATATAGAATATAGTGAGTGCATAAGTACGAGCTTTTCCTATTAGAGAGTATAAGAAATAATGATAATATGATATTATATACCATTGTATAGATCAGCTATAATAGATGGAGCTATGATAATAATAGTAGCGTCTGCTATTGCAGCTAATGAACGAAGTGACAGAAATACATAGAATAACTGGAATTATTGATTATTTGATCTACTGATAGAGATTACATACATTACAAGGAATGAAACCAGATAAAGATACAAATATCAACCATATCCATCCAGTTATTAGAATAAGTAATCGTCTATTGAAACGATCTCCAAGATAGATTAGGATAAGTGATGACAATATATATACAATAACAAAAGTTGTTTGGAGTAATCCACCAGTGGCATCATTTATATTATAGTACTCTTCTATCGATCGTAGAACACCTTAATTAGAAATTAAATTGAAATATCAATCAATAATATCTATCTACCAGCTGTAGAATATCGATCCCACATTGTACACATATTGATTAGACTAAGAAGAAGAAAAGAAAATGAAGAAGTGAAGTTATACATTGTAATAGATGAATATGATGAGTTGATTGGGAATAAATAGATGATATGAGATAGATAAGTACAATAGATATATTATACTTGTCAATCAAAACATTCTCTTATCTCTATCTTCTTTATAATGTAGACGAAAGATCACTACATATATCTTCTCTTTATCTTTTTCATTAAACAATTCAAGTTTTATCATCTCATTTGCTGTATTTTTATTGTGTCTTTTTAAAAATAATGTATTTGTATATGGCTTGCAAATATGTAGGTTAATCTTCAATATTTTATCATTCTATGAAAAATTTGCAACTAAAATGAATAAGTCATGTGAAAATGTATAAATTGTAAAGACGAATTTAATTCTTCTAAAAACATTTTGATTCTTAACAATAACGGTAAAAGTAATGATAAAACAAAGTAATACAGCGTATTTAAATTTAAAAAAAAACAGTGTACAATTTTAATTAACGAACTCAACTAATTTAATTTTAAAATGTAATAAAATTCAGTACATGTAATATGCATTTTCAAGGACATAAAATGGAATATGGAATGATACAAAGAACAACATCACACTAGGATTTCATTAATATAATCAACTTCTCACATATCATTAATATATGGATACCTTTTATAGATCTTCGATTCTTGTTTTATTTCATGGATCATTTCATAATCCACTAAAAAGATCGATAAATATTGATTACTTCTAATTTGCTTTACCTCTATCCCAATAATTTTTTGATCTTCTATCATTTGATCGATAATTCGATCGAATATTCCTTGATCTACTATGAGATCGATTGAATGATATGTTCTTTGGTCTACAGTCTGATCCATTATATTCTTTTCCCATTATCTTTCTATACATACACAATTCATACTTTTTAGTAGATCCTTTCTTGAACATTTCTTCTCTGTATAATCAATATAAGAAATGAAAGTAATCAATCAATAATGAAACCTTGGAAGTTGATCGATCAATAACAATTCTTCTACTTTATTGACACTTTTCATTGATCCAATTACATTCACTATGTATGGTTCTGAATATAATGAATAAATAGAAGTAGATTAATATTTAAGAGCTCGGATCTGTAAGACTCGAGCATTGTCCGGACATTTCGCCAAGAATTTTGATTCAGGCCCCTGTACTTTATGGGTGTAGGGTACCTTGGGCCCACATTACAAAATGGTACCCAAAGTGGCCCTAGCAGTGGAACGCAGCGTGCCAGGTGGGCGCCAAGTTTGAAAACTCGATTTTCATATTTTTTCAACCGAACAAGCTAGAGTCCAAATTTCTTCGGCATTGTGTTAGGCATGCCCAATGTGCACAGAAACACTATTGAGATTAATTTTAAGCAATTCCTAGACTGATTTATTTACCCGTATTTTCGGTTTTCTTCGATTTCTCGGCATCTCAATTTCAATTCCGCAAAAGTTATCTAGTATATCCATGTAGCCCAACTACTAGTGCATGTAACCCTGCTAGGCGGAAATCGATCTTGGATTGCGCGTGTCGGAAAAAATCGGTCTGATCGTCTCCAACTTGACTCAGACTCGTTGTTTCATAATTTTTTGCTGTATTTTCAAAACGATTAGAGCGGAATTGTGGTCTACTCAAAGAATAGAGGTGAGACTAGTAAAATGACACAAGAAACTCATCACTTGGATCATTTTGAAAATTTCGATTTTCGTGACCCGGGGTTCATGGTCGATAATTTCAAAATTTCTCAAGTTTGAAATGTTTTCATATATGCTGCGTATTGTGAAGTACAAATGATGTGTATAATATTCAGCCAATGCTCAATGGCTGATCTCTCCTTTCAACCATTTTTCGATAAGTTTCATGTTGAATGCGTGCGAAAAAGTCAGAATTGTGCTTGAATCAGTTTCCAACTTACTTTCTGTAACATTCTATCTAAGTACTTTGCAATGCACATAATCAAAATGAAAATCGTTAATTTCGAAAAATTCATATTTTTTTACCATGACCCCGGGGTCATGGAAATCGATTTTTTCAAAAGTGAGCCGAATGCCAGGATTTCAGTTCTACTATGTTTACTCATCATGAAACTTCACATTGTCGTTGTCATTTGCTAATTGTCGCGGCATTCGAGTCGAAAAAATGCAATATTTCAGAAATTTTCCGTGAAAGTAGGCACTCAAATTGATTTTTTTGAATTTTCCAAAATTAACGATTTTCATATTTATTATGTACATTGCAAAGTACTTAGATAGAATGTTACAGAAAGTAAGTTGGAAACTGATTCAAGCACAATTCTGACTTTTTCGCACGCATTCAACATGAAACTTATCGAAAAATGGATGAAAGGAGAGATCAGCCATTGAGCATTGGCTGAATATTCTTCACATCATTAGTAGTTCACAATAAGCCACATAAATGAAAACATTTCAAACTTGAGAAATTTTGAAATTTTCGACCATGACCCCCGGGTCATGAAAATCGAAATTTTCAAATTGATCCAAGTGATGAGCTTCTTGTGTCATATTACTCGTCTCACCTCGAAACTTTGAGTAGGCCACAATTCCGCACTAATCGTTTTGAAAATACAGAAAAAAATTATGAAACAACGAGTCTAAGTCAAGTTGGAGACGATCAGACCGATTTTTTCCGACACGCGCAATCCAAGATCGATTTCCGCCTAGCAGGGTTACATGCACAAGTAGTTGGGCTACATGGATATACTAGAGAACTTTTGCGGAATTGAAATTGAGATGCCGAGAAATCGTAAAAAACCAAAAAATCGGGTCAAAAAATCAATCTAGGAATTGCTTAAAATTAATCTCAATAGTGTTTCTGTGCACATTGGGCATGCCTAACACAATGCCGAAGAAATTTGGACTTTAAGCCTGTTCGGTTGGAAAAATATGAAAATTGAGTTTTCAAACTTGGCGCCTGCCTGACACGCCGCGTTCCACTGCTAGGGCCACTTTGGGTGCCATTTTGTAATGTGGGCCCAAGGTACCCTACACCCATAAAGTACAGTGGCCTGAATCAAAATTCTTGGCGAAATGTCCGGAATCTGGCAGAAATGCTCGAGTCTTACAGATCCGAGCTCTTAATGATATGACATACTTCTCGTTTTAAAGAATCTAATGATTATTTGATCAATACCACATTTAATTTTAATAGCTTTCTCGACTTCATTCAATTCCTTTCTGTCCATAAAATCTACAAGAATATTATTGATTTTATAATCAAATCAAATATAAATGATAAAGTGCATACGAGGTAGTTCAATGAGGAATGTTTTCTGAACAAGACTATCCATTCTTTCATTATCAATCGATAAACGTTGACTGAAGAGAATTCGAAGAAGTTCATTCACTCCCATCTATAATACAAATCAATAAGACAATACGATCTATGTATTTATCTATTCTAGCAATATATCAGAATGACATTCAATAATATTACCTTATGAATATTCTTCAAATCATCTCCTCGATTGAGTATTACACAATCAATTACTTTCCCAAATGACAATGACTTCAGATTCCTCAAACACAATTGTTCATCGATTATTTAATTATAATAATAATTACGCGAAATTGGAAGATGAGATATATTTGAAGAAATCGATAACCATTTTCCCATTATTCTCTATGCGACGATGTTCACCAGTTGGCTATATTGATATATTGATTGATTCATTAGATAAAATGAATAAATTAACCATAGATAGATATGGTCGACCCTTATATCCATCTTTATAATATCCTAGACCAAATGAGATGAAGAAAGCGATCTACAAATACTTCTATGTATTACTGATTATATAAGATGAACATACGAAATGATATTGCTTAAATCGATTACTAGATAATAAATCATTCTTCTCTGCCCATTGAATGACAACAAAGAGAATCTCAAGTAGTTCTGAATATTGATTGATATTGATTGAATGTAAAAGATCAATACTATAAGTATCACCTGCATATTCAAGAATGAGTTTAGTTACTAAATGATGCTCTTCATCATTTTCAACACTAAAGATATCTATAACAAATCAATTTATAAATATTGAAATAAGAATAAATCAATAAAATAAAGGATACCATTAAGCAAATGATCTTGGAAATGAAGGAATTCTTGACGATGAGAACTACAGTAGCTATGAATACATTTAGTTAAACGCTGAAATGAATGCACTAAAGATTATGAATATATAATATAAATAGATAATAAAACCTTAGCAATAGGTTGTGTATCAAAGATGAAATCATCAGATATATCCATTTCGGTCAATCTAAGTTCATTCATCTTCTTATTCATATTTCTTCTTTTACAATCAATAAGCACTTCATATGCAATAATCCATGGAAATGATAAGAGTACTGTATCATGAGATAATTGGGATATACGTGCACTCTCTACAATCAATCAATAATATCATCTAAATAATCAATATTCATGGAATATACTTACCGTATGTCAATCGATAACAAGCAACTGCAAATTGTCTCATATCAATAGTAGTCTCATTTGCATAAACAGAATATATAGAATCCTAATCAATAATATTGACTATTTTATGATATAAATCGATAATGATAAGTGAACCTTGTTTCCATTAGATTCATAATCATCAAAGTGTTTCAATTGAACATTATTAAACATCTACAACATAATTAATATATATAAATATCTGATGAATAACATAAACATACATCAAAGTATCGTCTTCTAGCTCTTTCTTCTACTTCTCTTAATTCTTTCTCCATCACCTGATATTAATAATATCAATTATTGATTGTATTGATTAATAAATGATCTACTTTCTGTGTAGTATACAATGATTTATTATCATTTTCTCGATCATTTTCCTTATTGAAAACTCTTCCAGATATTGCTTCTACTTCTCGTTTCATTTGATAATTATCAAGAATTGCCTCAAATTAATAAATGAATAATTATCTATGATAAAATGAATATTAATTATGTATAAGATTAACCTTAATCTCTCCATTATAAATCATCATTTCTCGTTTGGCAATCATTCTATACTTCTCCCATCCATCTTCATTAATCATATCATCTATTCTAATCTACAACTAACCATAATATCTCATTCTAGATCAAAGACCAAAGATCAAAGATCAAAGATTAACCTCCATCTCTGCATCATATTCTGATTGTGTTCTCTTGTAAACTTTTACCTTTCTGCAATGAAGATATATTTGGATGATTTAATAATCTTTTTCTAAAGAATTAGTTAGACTCAATAATTACCTGTATAAATCCCCCAGAATACTATTAGATTTATAGGTTGGTTCAAATTCTCGATCAAGAAAATCAGGTTTTCGTAGTTGTCTTTCAGCTGGAATAACACCATCTCCCTAGAATCAATCAATATATTATATTTGTATCCTATCTTATGATATAAGTTCTATATCATAATATAACCTCTTCATCTCCATCAATTTCTTCATTATTAACAATATTCTCAGGTTGTACTCCACTCTTTATATAATCCAATGCCAGTGAATGTTTGAAGGCTAATTCCTTACTTGTCTGTCAATATAAATATATATTTAAATTAATCAAACATATATTATTACCGATGCAAATAGACCGATAGCATCTGATGTTGCTATGTGATTTGATGCACACATTCCAACCTATATAACATCATTATTATAGATCAAACATCAATCAATAATAATTATCACCATATCATTCATCAATGCATCCGTGAAGTACTTCTTGATCAATTCCGGCTTTAATACATTATATTAATATTTATAATTGAGATAATTAATTGTATGAACTTACGATAGTTTCATCTAAACGAACGAATACTCTTCTATTTTCTTCTTTAATCAATAGATCATTATTAGATACAGTAGGATGTTGAGATGGTTCTTCATTATAATCAATATATAGTTCTTCATCCCAAATAACGAGATATTCATCTCCATCCAAATCAGAACCTTATTAGAATAAGATTAACTTCTCATATCTAATTGATAAGATCATATTCCTTCCTTCCACTATAATATATAATAAATAAATAATTCAAACCAGCCATTTTATCAGGACTCGGTCTAGATCCATGACTGGAGAATACAATAACATCAATAAGATGATGTAGTCCCGGATGATCAATTCCATTGAATAATCTAACATCTCCACTATCTAATCCAGGACTTTTTGATATCATTACTTTACCTATCAATACAAATATTATATAATCAATTCAATTAATTACATATATACCTTCAATAATCCAACTTCCACCTTTTCCTTCATTTTCCTTACCAATTCTTTTCGAGATTTGAATGAATACCTTCAATATAATGACTTATTCAATCTATATCAATATAAGAGAATAAAAGAAGAAGAAGATAACCTGTCCATCTTGTAATACTCCACTTTCATCAATTACTCCAAACAATTCTCTTCCTGATTCTATTGGAAGTCTAATATTCATTCTATTCAATAACTTCTCTAAACATATCATCCATATCATATACCGTACTCATAATCACTCTCGTATCTAACATATGATTCAATCAATAAATAACTAACTTATATTCCATTCAACACCAATATGAAGTAATTGAGAGAAGAATGGTTCAATTGTCACATTGAATTGTTTGAGAAGATTTATATGGAATGGAATTGACAATTCCTACAATATATTGATTATTCAATGAATCATTGTATTGATTAGTACCTCTAAAGCATTTAATGCACTTCGTTCATTATACAATGAATCAATCGATAATCTTAGTTCCTTATATAATAATTCTTCTAATCTCTTCCTAATCCTTTTATGACTTGTAATTGATTGATGTTCACTCACCTATTCATTCATTAATATCATATCATATCATTATATTAACTAAATATTACTTGATCTATAATATTAATCAATTGACGATTGAGAGAGGCACGAGTTGGAGTTGAATATTTCACTATCTCCAATGTCGTATATTGTAATACTTGTCGATCTTCAAATCTGGAAAAAAGATCATATCAGATATATTCAATGAATGATATTCAATGGTATATGATAAGAATGAAATATAAAATAATATAATACTTAATCATAGATGGACGGAGAAGTACATCTATTGGATCATAATCTTCTCCATACTTTAATCTATTCAATTCATTTATTTCATCCATATTTGGATTGATAGGCAACATTCCCTTTGCACCACCTAGTCTGATCTATCAATCAATAATCATTAATATAATATGAAAAGAATGATTGAATTGAATACTTGGATTGCAGATGGCATATGATCCAATGATAGTTGAGCTGAGATATGTTCAGCATATTTCTTAGAGATACAGCCAACACCATCAGAGAATACATATGATGACTATAAGATATTGATTGATTTGGAATCAATATCAACTCATCTACAATACCTTATTATTAGCATAATCGATTCCTCCAGTGAAATCATGTACAACACGAATACGATCAGTGGATATCCTTGGTTTAATCACCTATTATGATAAGATTATAGAATATGGTGGATATAGAGATGATATACTTTAGTTGGAGTAAAACATTGTCCTAATCTAGCCATTGCTTTTGGAATTGATGGTTGATCTTCAAAACGACCGAGTTCATGATGAATTGATGCAATCTTAATATTTATATTATTATATATAATAAATAAATGAATCGAATACAAACATTCTTATTGATTGATTTCTCATTAATTAAATATGCTCCTTGTTCTCTACATTGACTATTTGAACATCCAATATACTTGAATTGACTTCCTTTAATGAATAATATTATCTATATCTATATATTGATTAAATACCTCCAACATTGATTCCATTATTGAGTATATTATCAATTGTATATATCATTACCTCCCCTCCAATCATTCCTCGTCTCATTAGGTCTCCATTATCATCTCTACAATCAAATATATTCATTATCGATTTATTATTAATCTATCAATACCTGAATGATATACGAATCATTTCAGTACCATTCATCATATATCGTCTCATAACACGATTTCCCATTGCAGTTTCCCATCCTTGAATCATAATACGAGTTGGAGTGACAATAACCTACAGTAACCACAATCTATTCATCTATTCATACACTATCATTCAAACCTTCAGAATCTTCATATAATCATCATCAATATCATCTAATCGATAATTATCATACACTTCATTTGATGTCCTTTTCCATTCCTAATAATGATTCAATCAATAATTCTATGTCTCATACCGTATACCTCTTTGAATAATCCCCCAATCGATATGATTATATCATTATCTTTCAATACAATATTTAATCGATCGAGTGCACGTAAACATCTCTCAAATGAATTTATATATAAGTTATTGATTAATGATTACGGTACCTCATGATCTTCATTATATCGATCCATTACATAGATGATAAAGTTAATCCATGAATCACTGGAAATAGAAGATTCACTTAAATAATTCAAGAGGATATATTAATGGATATGATTATACTTACATTTTACGCGTTAGAAGTAATTTGACAGTAAGAGATGATTGAAATATTGATTGTAATGCAATACGAATATGGAATAACTGATAAATGAACCATCGTTACATTTGCCTACGCCGTCACGTAAGCGTGCGTTACATTTCGCTACGTTTACGTCGGCGTAAAATTATGGAATGTGTTGGGTCCCAAGCGGAAAACCCTGATAGTAGAAATTACAGTAAAAGATTACGATAGTCGATTATTATTGACCGATGGATACGGTAGTTTCTTACGGTACTGCCATTGACGATCAGGGTTTTCCACACCAAAGACACTCCAAAAATTTATGTTGACGCATACGGAGCGAAAAGTAATATGCTACATCGTAAGCGCGAAAGGCAAATGTGCAAGTTCACAGTGAATTTAGAAAAAGTAAATGAATAAACCTTTATCTCGTGTTCAGAAGATTCTGATTGCAATTTGAGCATATTAGCTGTAGTCTTCTATAATATAAATAAATAAATAACAACTAAAAGGAAATGAACAATGAAACCTCGAGTATCGAATCTGCTTCTTTTTCCATATCTCCCCCCAGAGCCTTCAAAGTAAATATATAATAATTATAAGTGATGAAGATATACATACAACTGATCTAAAATATTTTTGAAGAATTAACAATTCGTCAAAAATGAAATATCCAAAATGAATTGAAGATCTTAATCGATTATTTAGTCTACACAAGATATCAAACAGATGATTTCTTTTATTATGTTGAGAATCCTGAAAGATTCAAATGATTAATATCGATTAATAGAGGATATCATTACAGTAATGAAAGGATCGAATTCAATAATAAGTAGTTTAGACATGTTGAAGTGTTCGATATCTTTTTTATCAATAAATAGATCATCATCAATCGTAGTAATATGTTTAGTATCCGAGTCCTCCAGTTTACGTCCATTCTGACATTAAATATAATTATATTCAATAATCAATAATTGCAATTGAAAACAATTTACCGAATCGACATCCCATCGTAAAAAACTAGATGGATTGTGTAGTTGAAGAATCAATCTCTCATTATTATCTTAATATACTATCTTCAATATCAACGAACATAGGATATATCAAAATATTTTAACTGATTAATATAAGATAAAGACACGGCGGCTCAATGATAGTAATTAAGAAGCTCTTGCCTGAGAAAGAAAGTATCGCAAACTGAGTGATGATAAGCAGTAAAACATCTAGGTTCTCCCAGCGCGAAAGTTGATTACGGTATATCTGGGCGCTCGCTTCTGACTAGACCTATCATCGAGTTTTACGATTCGCGAGTCATGTTGAGATGGCTTAGTGGATAGAGCTTTTGTTTAGCGATCCGAACCTCGTAGGTTCGAATCCCGCCCAGTGCAAATCAACTTTGCCGATTTTTCGTAATGCAAGAGCATTCAAGCCAAAGTTAAATGTAGGGATTTCTCTTAATTGAACCGCCGTGAAAGATGCAAATGTATCTGTTTTTAGGAGACCCCGGGGGTTTCAGACACAGTGTTTTACTACCTTTCACCATAGGTCGAAAAGTATGTTACAAAGTACCAAGCCTGACCGGATTTTGAGCCAAAATTTCACAAAAATCGAAAAACGTGACCGGATTTTGAAAACCGATAACCTAGCTATTCGACCTATGCCTTTGACGAGTTAATGCTTCTATTAATCATTCTCATCATATTCATATCTCCCCTCTTGTTATCAACTAAGCGTCATTTAATTGTTAAAAAGGGATCCTTACCTTGATCTCTTCTACTTGTATAATAATAATCATAATCACTTCTTGGTTTGCCGACATGTATCAATACTTTTCGAATATTATCAATTGAAGTATGAAATATGAGACATTAATTGATTATTTATATTGTATAGACTTACTTTCAATAGATACTTTCTCCTAATATCATTCATATTTTTATCTTTAGAATATTTAATGAAACTAAATTCGATCTCCTTGGAATCGTAATCGATCGATAAACTTTGACATGAATAATCCTTGAAGGAAAAAAATAGATAAGCGATCTATAAAAGGAAAATACCTTGATAGTAAAATGAAGTCCAATTCTCCCAGGAGTGAGTAACGATCCAAATTGTAATCTTGTTACATTCAAATTTTTAAGAGGATAACTGAAATAAGATGCAGATAAAAATGAATGAAAAGAATTATTAAGAATAAATATATGTGATATGTCGTACGAGCATTGAAGAGGAAATAATGACGATGAATTAGATGAAATAATAGGAAATTCATAACTGAAAATGAATAAAGATTCATTATTAAAACTCAACATGACAAATACCATTTGAGAAATCGTTCACAAATTGAGCGAAAGAAATATTTAAAAAATATAAACAATTCATTTTTCAAATCCCCTCGACAAACGACCTATTAAAGAGAACGATCACTTATAAAACAATTAAATAAAATGAAGATACAGTCAATATAATAGTCGATTTAGAGTAAGAGTCTCCATTGATGGACACACTATCGATTGATCCTCTATCGATTATCACCACCTCCGAATGACGCATTCCGTCCTAGCAAATCAATACATTACATATTGAATTATATGACGAATGAACACAAATGTTTGAATGAAGAACTGATTCAAGTAAAATTTGTGCTATTACGGGATAGAATATACTCGAACCATTCATGGATTATCCATGATCATTCGCGTATTCAAAAACCTTACGAGGGGCGTTAATTTAAAGTCTTTAATCAGGAGAATACTGAGGAATATGTCGATAATTAATGCAATTATTTTTTAATGCAACGTGGTCAGATAACTAAAGAATACTATGACAATTCGAATGAAATATATGAAATATTTCTCCATACCGAGATTGCTTGTGTAACTGCCTCCATGGCACGTCTCCGACGACCTCTATAACGTTGATCATCTTGTTTTGTATATGATGATAACGTCAACGATACTTCCTCACTCATTTATACTCTGAAAATAAAACAGATAATTGACAGAGAAAAAGCGCGCTAACTAAATTAAATTTTAAAAAAACATGAGAATAAAGTTACAGTCAATTGGGTTGCTACGCACCGTGGTGTACGTTAACGCGTTTCCTTACTACAGTATACTAAATATTATTGATTGATTAATGAGAAATTATTTTTAAACTTTCTTCCAGCGTAATGTATTATTCCATTGCATGATCTAATTTTCATTTTACAATTTTAATATTTTATCGTGATGGTGTATATATTTGTTTATTGTGTTTGTTTATGCTAGATTGATAAAATACGATATCACGGGTCTCCTGCAAAAGTGTAGCAAAATCGGCCCTTCCTGCCACTAGGAAATTTTTTTGTCTCCGATTTTGATGAGAGTCGGTCAGTGGGTGTGGTTGGGGGTCATGAGAAAGACTAGCTACTTGATTAGGCCAAAATCGCAGATTATCGATTTTTTGTGATCTACCCTGAAAATGATCATAACTCGGTTCATTTTCATCGTAAAACGAGCTGACAGGTGTCATTCGAACCGTATTATAATGCTCTCAAAAAGTGTTTCATGATCCTTTCGCTGCAAATTCGTCTTCAGGGCGAAAAACGCGAAATACACTTTTATTGATCAAAAAAGTGAAATTTTCTCGAAAGTTTTTTTCTTGACCCCATCCGTTTTATTGCAAAAATCATGTATTCAAACCATGCACAATATCACTATTTAGTTCATTGCCCGTATCTCTTGGCCCCCAGGGTCGATTACTGTATAGCTCACACACTTGTTGTCCAATTACCTTTTCGAAAAGGAGATTGAAAAGTTTACTTTTGTTTAAATTGTTATACCAAGCCGTTTTCGAGTTATTAAAGGAAAACTGCTCCAATTTCGATTTTTACCTCTTTCTTGTGAAAAAAATGTTTTATTTCCTATCAGAATTCAATTAATTCGACAAATATGTTTACATCACAACAGAAACTGATAATTGAGCAAACACAGTGCAGATATATCCAAGCATATATCGCAGGAGACGGTCAAATCATTCAGAGATGAAGACTTTGTTCTCGGACGAGTTATCCACTACCCTCGTATTTGACCAGTGATGTTGATCTCTGCAAAGTGTTTGTTTTTTCCTCAATTATATTACAATTTCACAGTGTTTGTTTTTTTTTGTTTTCTCAATTATATTACAATTTCTGTTGTGAAGTAAATATATTTGTCGAATTGATTGAATCCTGATAGGAAAAAAAACATTTTTTTACAAGAAAGAGGTAAAAATCGAAATTGGAGCAGTTTTCCTTTAATAACTCGAAAACGGCTTGATATAACAATTTAGACAACAGTAACTTTTCAATCTCCTTTTCGAGATAATCATTTCGACTTTTTCGAAAAGGTAATTGGACAACTTTGAAGTGAGATACGATCAAAAAACGGAAAGAGATCAAGTCCGTGAGCTATACAGTAATCGACCCTGGGGGCCAAGAGATACGGGCAATGAACTAGATAGTGATATTGTGCGCAGTTTGAAGATATAATTTTTACAATAAAACCGATGGGGTCAAGAAAAAAATTTCGAGAAAATTTCGCTCTTTTGATAAATAAAAATGATTTTCGCTTTTTTCGCCCTAAATACGACTTAGTAGGGAACGATTTATAAACAACTTTTTTGGAGAGCTTTAGAATATGGTTCGAATGACATCTCTCTGCTCACTGTACGATGAAAGTGAACCGAATTATGATCATTTTCAGGGTAGATAATCTGCGATTTTGTAATAATCAAGTAGCTAGGCCTTCTCATGACCCCCAACCACACCCACTGACCGACTCTCATCAAAATCGGAGACAAAAAAAATTTCCTTGTGGCAGGCGTTGCTACACTTTTACCGGAGACCCGTGATATATGAAATATAAATTAAAGCTGGGCTCCCTCGAATATTTTAGTAAACAAACGGTTGCAAAAGTTATCCTGCATTTAGTTTATAATAATACATTTTTTTCATTCTCGTTTGCGTCCGTCATCTTTAGCGGTCGCCCGTTCATTTTGTTCTGCGCATCAAGAATCATTGGGTCACCGTGGCAGTCATCCAATCAATCAATCATCCCAATCATGAAGTCAAATTCTTCGGTCAACCCCAAACTGCTTGTCGATCTTCTCAGACTCATGATTTGTTAAATCGGAAGACGCGCATATGAAGACCAACGTCAGTGTTCTGTGACTGTGGGAAGTAAGAAGAGCTTTTCCCCCCATGCACATCAGAGTCCTACTCTTGATAAATGTGTTTTAAATCAAATCAAATCAATACATTTTCTTGATTGCTGGAATGATGAATGAATCATGTCTGATATCGCAAGGCAAAGGCGCGCTTTTTGAAAGTAAAGTAGATACCAGGGCTGTGCATTTTCCGTTTTCCGAATTTTCCGAGAAAAATCGGAAAATTTTTCCGTCGGAAAATTTTCCGACTTTTTAAAAATTTTCCGAGTCTTTAAAATTTTCCGAATTTTAAAGAAAAAAAGGAAGAAAGTCGATTTTTCGATGATTATGGTACTTGGGAGAGGATCCACTCGTAATATTTAATATAGCAGTGTACGGTAATTTTCATCAATTGCTTTTCCTTGCTACTAATATTCCCATCCTTGGTTATGACTTCTAATGATTTGTTGTTGCATTATATTTTTGATCTTGTTCCTTGTTGGTATTGTGATTTTTTTTGGGGGGCTGGGATTTTTTGTTTGGTTTTTTTTTTGTTTTTTTTGTTTTTTTTTGGTTTTTGGGAAATTTTTTGTTCCGTTTTTTTTGTTCGGTTTTTCTGCAAAAACCCAAAAATAAGAACAAAAAAATTGTAAAGAAAATTAACACAAATTTACTTGAAAAGTTAGTTTGTGAACAGTTTTATTGGTAATTTCTTACTGCAAGACAATTTTGGTAAGTGAATATAGAGATTAAATTTGCCCGAATAACGTTAGTTGGCGAGCGATTTGCCCGTATTCTGAAAAAAAAAATGAAAAAAAAAATGTTAGCTGTATATGGGCAAATCGCTGGTTGTTGGACTACCATTTGCCCGAATGTGGGCAAATCGTGTACACAAGTGGTGTAAGTTGGCAAATCTATTGCCCATATTTGGGCAAGTTTGCTCTCTGTGTAATATTACGGAAGAATGATAAAGAAGCACTTTTTTCGTGCCCAAACTGGTCAGGCAGGACTTTAGATCATATCTCCCTGAATACAAAACCAATATTCTCTTATAGATGCCCCGGAATACCGTAATCCGAGCAGAAAGTTCGTTGTTGCACCGAGGAAATGCCAGAGACAATGCGCGTTTTCGAATTTGAAAGATGGATATATAGAAAATTTAACATAATTGGTCCCATGTTCTTCATGATAATAGCGCACCCTAAATTTCCTGATTCCCGATCTTTAACTTATTAATAAAATTCTGCCGATAACGAATCGATAACGGATTTAGCTTCTAGGATTGTTTTAGTTTTAATTTTAAGAACTTTGACTCTGAATAAATTGTAGTAGCTATTTAAAGAAAAGCCAACACGAGATAAAGTTAAAATTTTCACGGAACAATGGGAAAAATAATATTGTTTTTTTTTGGTTTTTTTTGTTTGGTGAGAAAATTTTTTCGTTGGCCCAAATAAAAAATATTTTCGTCGAAATTATTTTTTGTCCCAGCCCTGATTCGTGGGTAGATAAATAGATAAAAAAAATCTAGAGAACGTATGTACATTGCTCTTTTTTACCTTCGCTAATCATCAACGAAGTCTTTTTATTGTGAAAATATGAGTTTTATTTTACTTTTTAGTTCTATATTCATATGTGGCATTTTTTCGTTATCGGACTTTATCATGAAATATCACGATACACTTTCATATATTTTTCCCGTGCCTTGTTGTATGTGTATCTTGCTTAAATCGTTTTCATTTGTACATGGTTTTCCGAATTCATAATGTGGTTAAAAATTCGCCATTCAAAGCTACAGTACACCCATCCGTATTCAAAGAAATATAATTTGTCTTTTAATAACTTTTTTTAACAACAGTGGATTTTTTTCATAATGGGCAGTCATAAAAAGTACTTGATATTAATGACACTCGCGATTGAGATTTTGAGAATCGAAAAATATGAAATAAAAAATACGATGAAATGAATGCACGAAACTCGAGCGGATTGTACTGAGTCATTTAATTGATGTCATTATTAGACTTTCTTCATATTAAACATAATATATTTATCCATCCATCGTTGCTCTTTCATCAATTCCAATGCAGATTGAACAATATCTTCTTCACTTTTAGTTGACTCCAACCATTCCTTCAACAATTACATTATATGGATGAATGAATCATGTACATGTCCCATGTAACTTACAATAACATATGATTGTTCATCTCTTTTGAATATATCACTTATATCATCGATGCGAATTCGTCCATATCCACTGAATATACGTTGAACGATAGATATCTAGGTTGATTAATTTATTTTAAAAATTAATAATTAATATAAATTACTTATATTTATAGACTAACAGAGTTTATCGTAGATATATCATGAATAATTTGTCCATTTCCAATATAAATTGAACTATGATATAGTCCACATAATCCTAATATCCCTTTCATTGGATAACATAGAACATCACCTATTATCACTAATATATCCATTTATTACACATTAACCAACCTTTTCTCAATATTTTCTCTGATATATCAATCCATCCTTTAGGTAATGGATGTTTGGCTACATTCTGTACATGTTAATATGTATATTAATTAGTTATTGACTACCTACTGCATATGCATTCCTTCTTCTAATAGTTCCATTTCCTCTTTTCATTCTTTCTCCAATTCTTTTGGCCGTATTCAAACAATATTCATATTCATTAAACCATTCAATATGAACACATTCTCTTAATCTATCTGAAATATCATTTAACCAATCAATAATCATGTATCACAACTAACGAGGTCGATAAAATCTCTTTGGTACTGTAACATCGCATTTTAATCGATATTCATTAGTCTGGAAAGAGATAATGAATAGATGTTAATAAATTATTATTCACAATCTTTGTGATCGATAAGGTAAATGGTTGACCAGAGGATGTTTTCTGTCTCCAACAACGTATTGTAATAGCTTCATCCACCATCTCAAATAGATCATTGAAGAGGAGTAAAACAACTTCTATGAAAACTACGAATTACGAATTTGAAATGGGAAATTCATTGGAAAATAGCAAAGGCACAATGTTGCTCAGTATTTGAATTGATGAGAAAGATTAATGATGAGAATATGATGAAGAAGAATTTGTATGAAGAGTAATTGAATGAATGAATAGATATGGAGAATAGAAGTAGTATACGTTCAAATAGAAGTAATGGTAGTGAAGATGTTAGTGAATGGTACGAAGAGATAAGAAGATTCTTATCACAATGAATAATATGATTAGAGATTGGAGATCACTATTATTATCATTTATATTACTTATCTCACTCTTTATTATACATATGTCATTCAAGTTATCAATTTATTAAAAGGGTAGTTTGAATATCTTTAGTTATTATTCAAATGAATATCATTTTAGAAAAATATGATTTAGCAAAAATGGTGACCTACTTAGTTTTTCATAAGCACACCTATATCTACACAATGCTTTAGACACGTGCCCGGTTAGCTCAGTCGGTAGAGCACCAGACTCTTAATCTGGCTGTCGCGGGTTCGAGCCCCGCATCGGGCTGCTAAAGTTTTTAACTTTTTTCCCACCATTTATTACTGCAAAATCTGTCAAATAGGAATAATTGTTGATTTTGTTGTTTTTTATAGACTTCAATGACCAAGTTTGTTTTCGGATGTTTTCATGATTGGGGAAAATTATCTCAGTGACGGAAGAATGAGATTTTGTAAGCAAGTTCCTCATGTTTCTCGCTTATTCTTCAGCACTTCTTCAAAAGTACTGAGGAGATTAATTTATTGAGTTGAGCGAATAATATTTGTAATATCGAAATGAATAATTAAACAATCGTTTATTAATACAATTAGTTCATATCGTGACAATGTATATACCTTGCACACTGATTGTGAATAGTAAAGATGAATATATAGAATGATCATGAAAAGAGTATGATATTCATGATGACTACGGTACTTTTCTGTATGAGATACAAATGATTTGTAAAGATTAATGGATTGATAAAGACACAAAGTGAAATAGTACATAGACAATCAAGTAGGATAAGAGATCATTTCAATTCACAATTAGTATATACGAAGGTTACTGTAGTAGTAGAAAGTACTGCGAGTCGTGGATTACTGTAGGGTCACCTGGTTATAGACTCACGAATGAGTCTTAAGTGGAAAGCTGCACACATATTGATTAGTTTGGGGGGTTACGGTGGCTTCTACACGAGAAAAGGTAGAAGTTTGGTATTGAATCTGTGATGGGAATCGATAATGGCATGACTAGATAAGATAAGAGATAGTCTAACTATGTAATCCACTTCTACGATGATATGGATTAGGTGAGAGTTTTGGATATAATGAATTGAATCGAGGAGGAGATTGTATATGATCATATGATAAAGATGTATCGATTGTTGATGAAGTTATTGATCCTGGTTGAGGTAGATCACACTGAAATATTATCGATGATATCTATCCAATCTATCAGATTCATACCAAAATAGGAGCAGTAGGAGTATATGGAGGTGGTGGTGTTGATGTACCATTACAGATTACGGTATTCGTTTGTATTATTGATTGATGGTTACGATGAGGTTCAGATCGTCTTCGAGATAATGGTCCCATTAATTGTGATTGTTGACCACATGACGAAGCTGATATCTCGAATACCCTGAAATATTCAATCAATATTATCTTAACTGATATCCTAAGAAGATCACCGTACCTTCTCAATCGATTCATACAATTCTTTGTTATGAGTGCTCCATCATAGTTCATAGTATTTACATCCTAAATTAATCAATAAATATTGAATACAATCAATAATATTACAGTACCTGTGTAGATACAGCAGGAACCATTTCTGTGATTTCTCTAAAACATCCAAATATGGCAGCAGTTGTATTACCAAACTTGATCATAGCATCTGCCATTCCCTATAATCAATCAATAATGATGAATCAATAAATAGATATGATACCCTCATTCCATTTCGATATTTGAACATTTTAATCACTTCCATTTCTTTGATAGCTTCATCTAATTCAATTTCATTTCTTTCAATATCCATTGTAATTTCTTCTAATTCTTGTCTAATCTTCAATGTATTATCTTCACTTCTTCGTCTCAATATTCCATTTGATCCTTTACGAAGAATCTTCACATATTTTGACTAAAATATATTTTATTTATAATATGTTTTTTTTAAAATTGTTTTATATACCTTTTTATCATACAAACCAGCTAGCCTTTGTTCAACTTCTCGTACTCTTTTCTCTGCTTCTTTCATCGCTTTTATTTCCTGCAACAATAATCATTTTAGAAGTTGAACGATAAATATCCCCATATATTGTATGTACGACATGAATGTCTACTGAACCAACCATCAAGTTGACATATGTCAAAGAATGACAAGATAGACAATAGAAATGAAGACTAAATGTATCTTTTCAATCAACTTATTCATAACATTTCAACTACAACAATAACAATCTACGTATTTATTTCATATTTAAAACTCTTTCTTCAATATTAAAATTGTATAATTAATATTGTATATGTAACCTCTAATGAATATCTCAATTCATTCGCTGCTCTTGTCATATTTGATGATTGAAGTTTAAATAAATCTCCATGATGATGACTAACATCTGCTATTGCTGCGTTTCCTACAACGAATACAAAGATTACGGTAATCAACTAATCAATACTTACTTTCATCTCTACCGTATGATTGGAATGATGTTCCTGTCTTACGATGTCCATCGGCTTCACGTGTGAACATTTTCCTATACAATCAATCAATAAAATCTTTCAATCAATCAATGAAATCTTTGAATGAACGAACGTGAATATAACAATTTGTTCAATAGCTTCATCTAATGGGGATTGATTAGTTAATCCAAGTAATCTTCCAGTTGATTTTGTTCTTCTACTAAATACACCATCACATTCATCTCGACCTCCTACAATTAATCAATAATATCTAATTATTACGGTATTCTTCCAGTCAGGACTCACCTCCTCTACTAAAATTAGTCTCTAATGCAGCCCCAGCCGATCGTCTACTACCCATCGTAGATACACGATCTGTAATTGAATAAATACTAATGGAACGATTTATGATATTATCGATTAATTGAAACGAACGGATTTCGAGGATTGGTTTCATTTTCCGATACATTGTAGGGAGATGAAGAGAGTAGACTAATGGGTATTGAGAAGTTAATAAGATTAGAGTAGAAGACAATAGAGGAAGAAGAAGAAGAAGAAGGAGGAGGAGGAGGAGGAGGTGCTAATAGCATTGAAGACTATCTTACGAAGAAAGTGATTAACTTATCAGAAGACGAGACGGAAAGGGAGGGAAGAAGGGAGAGGGAGAGGGAAGGGGAGAGGGAGAGAGGTAACTACAATATGAAGCAAGAAGATGTGCAAACTGCTTGCAAGACGAGACGAGACATATGTGTTATGAACTATTTGTATGAGGAATGAAGTATAATGAAATAGATGAGAGGATAGAGAGGAAGGGGAAGAGAGGGAGAGGGAGAGATGAAGAGAGGGAGTGAGGGAGAGGGAGAGATGAAGAGGAAGGGAGAGGGGAAGGAGAGTGAAAGGGAGTGGGAGATGGGATTGACGTCCCTTAAGGGTAGATATACTTAAGTAGTCATAATAACTATACTCTAGTATAATAGATAAAATAAGTGAATGTCGTTTCACTCAAATGAACACTATAAGAGATCATATATGAAGATCTCAAGAGGGAGAGAGGGAGAGAGGGAGAGAGGGAGAGAGGGAGAGAGGGAGAGAGGGAGAGAGGGTAACTTCTTATGGTGGAAAGGTTGGATGGGAAAGTAATCCATGAGAAATGAAGAATAAAAAGAAAGAGTAGATATTGGTAAGGTAGAAGAGATAACTTTGTGTATTAGAATAAGAAGAAGAACAAAGAAGAAAGAAGAAGAAAGAAGATAGAACCATATGAAGGATTGACTTACTTGAAGAGAACAAGAATGGTACTTTGAGGAGAAAATGGAGAGGGAGAGATGTAGAGGGAGAGGGGAGAGGAGAGGGAGAGGGGAGAGGAGAGGGAGAGGGGAGAGGAGAGGGAGAGGGGGAATAGGCATTGAGAGGTCATTGAGTAAGTCTTGTCCTTGTGGATGCATCTGTCTCTATGGAGAATAGAGAAGATATGGAGATGAGGATGAAGATGAGGGAGAGAGAGAGGGGCAGAGGAGAAGAAAGAGAGGGAGGGATCAAAATGGATATAGAATACGATTATTGTAGTACATATGGATGATCGAAGTGTGATAGTAATGGTTGAATACTTCATATAAGTACAATCGAAAATATAATGGATGAATTTTGGATGAATCACTCTCTCATACCATAGTCAGAGGTCATCTATGGGAAAGGTAGAGAGAGAAAGGGAGAGGGAGAGGGAGAAGGAGAGAGAGAGGGAGAGGGAGAGGGAGAGAGGGAGAAGGAGAGGGAGAGAGTAAGAAGGAGAGGTAGAAGAGAGAGGCAGATTATTGGAAATAGTGTTTGCACCTGTTCCTTTTGTAATACAAAATAATGAATGAATTGAAGATAATAAATGAATGAATAATTGTGAGAAGTTATATGAGAATAGATTGGAATGGATGGGGAGAGGGAGGAAATATGAAAAGGATAGAAGAATTAGGATATATTTCCGATATAGAGGAATGAAAGAATAGAATAAGAATAAAGAAAAGAAGGAGAGGGAGAGGGAGAAGCTATGGTTAATTCGAATTTCTTTGTACACCCTGAGGTGCCAATGAAATAATGAATGGAAAAGAGGATGGATGAAGAGAGAAAGGGAAGGGAGGGGAGGAGGAGGAAGGAGAGTCTAACCCATGATTAGATATTCAATAATGTTGAGATGAATAGAATGAATGAATAGATTGAATGGAATATAATTAAATAATCCATTATATGTACATATGTATATCATTCATAAAAAATAATATTTTAGAGAAAAAACATTGAATCCGTAAACATGATTTTGCATATTAGACAAGGAGAAGAAGAAGAAGAAGAGAATGACTAAGATTCTGAAAGGGTAAAGTGAACGAAGAGGCTAACTACAAAATGTCACCTATGAATCAATAAACATTTCATCTTTCCCATTCTATTTTCCAATATTTTAAAAGATTTGGTATGATCTTATAGATATAAAAATGGAATAATCAAAGATGATGAGATAAGAGGAAGGAGGAAGAATCATGAAGAGATTTGATGAGAATAATCAATTTTATGAATATATTGGAATATAGATTGAATAATCCATATTTAATGAATCTATTCATTTCCTCAGTCATATATAGTCGTCTTTGTTACCCTCTCCCTCTCCCTCTCCCTATTGGATCTCTCCCTCTCCCTTCCAATCTAACCCCTCAGACTGACAATTGCCTCATGTATGTAAATGAGCATGGATGGAGAGAGAGAGAGAGAGAGAGAGAGAGAGTGGTCAGAGAAAGAGTGAGAGAGTATGGATAAATGAGAGAGTGAACACATGAGTATAGTGATGAATGGATAGAGAAGATGAAGCTAATACTCTCTCACTTTACCATTCTCTCTCTCTCCCTCCCTCTCTCTCTACATGGCGTGTAATCCACAATTATGGGTTAGGGATGTGAGAGGAAGAGAGAAAGGGCGAGAGAGAGAGAGAGACAGAGACAGAGGAGAGAGAGGAAGAGAGAGTTTGAGAGGCGAGAGAGAGAATAATTGAAAACATGAAATTGATATAAACAGAAAGGGAGAAAATGAATGGGAGAAATGTGTTGATTCATTGAAAAGAATAAACAAAGAAGAATGAAATGAAGAAGTCGAATAGAAATAAGGAGATGAAGAAGAGAGGTAGAGGGAGAGATATGGAGATGGAGAGGGATATATAGGGAGAGGTAGAGAAAAGGAAGTCATATTCAACATCCAAATGTTTGCTTAACGAACGGAAAGAAACGGTGCAAAATATAGATATACGTAGAAAAAAGAAAAATTGAATTTTCAACAAAAAACATATCAATTGAAAAGATTAATTGAACTGATCAAATATATAAACAAACATTAAATACATTTGAATAACAAAATAGATAGAAGAATTATCTGAATAGAAGATAGTAATGGATAATCTACCAAATATTGGATAAGGAATAGAGAATAGAAGAGAAAGAGGACTGCCCCCCCCCTTCCTTCCTTGCTCACTCATATCGATCCGTTCGATTGACTGGTGTAGAGATGGTCGGAGAAATGACCCAAAGGGAGAGGGAGAGATGGGCTAAGAGGCAGAGGTAGAGAAGGAAGAGGGAGGGAGAGGGAGAGAGGGAGAGGGAGAGAGGGAGAGGTAGAGAAGGGAGGGAGAGGGAGAGGTAGAGAAGGAAGAGGGAGGGAGAGGGAGGGAGAGGGAGGGAGAGGGAGGGAGAGGGAGGGAGAGGGAGGGAGAGGGAGGGAGAGGGAGGGAGAGGGAGGGAGAGGGAGGGAGAGGGAGGGAGAGGGAGGGAGAGGGAGGGAGAGGGAGGGAGAGGGAGGGAGAGGGAGAGGGAGAGAGTGAAGGGTGAATGACCCAACTGATCGTTAGTGTAGATAGAATACAAAATGAATAGATGAAGTCTAATGTAGATAATCAATAATATCTTCACCTGAATACACAACAAGAGGCATATGGTTATGGTATCTCTCCCTCTCCCTCTCCCTCTACCTTTCTCTCCCTCTGCCTCTCCTTCTACCTTTCTCTATCTCCTTCTCTTTGTATAATCATGTTCCTCTTGACCCAATACAAGTGTACATATCCGTTCAATATTTATATCTCAACATAGTTAGAAAGATCAAAGATCAATTTAATATCTTGCTTCTCGTCCTTCTGTGTTATGTTTCAGGTAATACCTCCTCAGACATTTTCTAAATCGCAATAAATTAAAGATTGAAAAAGATCAAAGATCAAACTTTGTTTATGTTCTTGGAGTTATCTTTACTAATCCAAAGAGAATCAACAATAATTTCATTCTCAACTGAATATTGTTGGAATAAAATATGAGTTGAATTAGGTACAAACATTGTTGAATATCCATAATCCAATACTCTATAAAAGAATCAAATAAATATAATATATGATAGATGAATAAACCTCATAGCACTGAATGGAACTGGATCACCGAAAGAAGCATGAGGTGAATGACATCCCTGATAGTATAATCAATTATTTATATTGATAATAATAATGAATACAGCTGATCCAGTCACAATGTAGATAGGTCCATCTGGATTTGTATATGGATCGTCTTTCTGAAAAAAATAATAAGAATTTATAGTTAAAGTCAAAATAGAATAAACATTAATTTTAAAAAAATATTTTTTAAACTCTTCAACCTTACCAAATCTGTCAAAAATCCCCTTACAATTAATTAGTTACTATTTTGCTCTCAAAGCAGCCAAAATCTGAGAGGGGGGAAAGAGAGAGCGTAGGAGAGAACATAGAAGAATGACCTATCACAAAAAGAATCCGGGTAGGAATAAGCAATTGTTCTCAAGTCTTTACACACTCTCAATTTTCTATACACTCTACTATCTTTTCTAACCTCAACTCTAAAAACGCACTGTTTCGAAGAAAAAAGAACTCTTCAAAATTTGACCTCATTCCTCATTCGCTTCTTATTTTGTTTTTGTATTTCTCGTCTACATAGGATATCAATAATCTGAAATAAATTAACTAACAATGATTCCATTAGATGTTCTTGGATAAAATCTTTCATATGAATGTTCATGTCCAGCAAATCCAATATCTATATTATTCTCATTGAAGATTTCCTCCAATCCTGGCAAATCCCGATTTCCATCACGAACCTTTAATCTTTAATCTTTGATCTTTGATCGTTAATAGTGGACTCTCTCGAATATTTTCATGAACAAAGTGTGAAGACAGAAAGACAGCAGAAGTTATTCTACCAGCCGTACACTATTTATATCATGCTGATTCAGCTTATTGAAACACAAATGAAGCATCAGACGCGTGCAAGGAAGGTGCACTTTTTGAAAATTGATGAAATTCGGCAATAGGTTTTGATCATGCGAGAGAGGGATGAGCCCGAACGTTTACAACTACGCTATGGGATAGATCGAGTGAGGAATTTACAAGAACATTCGCAGGTCTCGATAATTTATCGTTGAATGAAAACTTACCAATCTAGTATCGATTAAACCACATTCTTTACTATTTGTATTTGAACAATAAAATGGACGATGGAAAAAAGTAATTATCCATGGCCTTTTATCTCGATTTAATTGTGCTTCCTTAATTATTCAAAACTCTAATATATCTATGAATGATCTCTTACAGAGAGATCATTTTGTAACCATGAATATTGATTGAATACGGGTTGTTTTCCATGAAGAAGATAAAATTCATAATATTCAGATGAAAGACCAATGAAATGAATTGGTCCAACATTGAAGCTAAAATCGATCATTATAGAGAGATTAATCAATAATCAATAACCTATAGAATTGATTATCACCGTATCCTTCATCTGGCATTGTGAATGAATTTCTATAAGTTGTGAAGTTTCCTATACGGGCTTCCTGAATAGAAAGTCCATGTTAATCGAGATCGGTTTGTATTTTTTAGTTTCCACAGTCAAATATATTTTAAATAAGAACGAAAAGATGCAGGAAAGATAACTTACTAGAGTAACTTCAGCTTCATGATTTCCAGCAATGACCATATATGGCACAGTAGCAATAAGAGGTTGAAGTGTATTAAAATATTGATCTCCTACTGTACCATTATTAGTGAATAAATCATAGGCAAAATCACCTTAAAAAATTTTAACTAGATGAAAAATAAATATGGATTAACTAACCAACATGAATAGCAAGATCAAATGTTTTCTTTTGTGCTTCTTCTAAAAGATAAGGAATACTTTGTCCATTATAGACTCCAAGATCTCCAAATACCTAAGACAATTTGTAATTAGTTAATATAGTTAATAAGTTATTATCAAACCAAAATAGAAAACGGAGGATCTAGTGGAAGTTGTTTGAATGTGTATTCTTTTGATAGAAAACCAGGTCGGCCTACTTGATATACTGAAAATTATCAATCTCAGTTACTTATTTAGTTACAGCTATTTCAGTTAGTTAATGAGCAATTTATGTTAATATCAATAATATTATTATAATAATATCATCGATTTTATCAATAACAATTATATTTTACCGTATGAGTCTCCTGGATTCAATCCAGTCATAGTTGCTCGATGGATATACCGTATCCATTTTGAAGGATTCACAAATCTACAAATATTGATTGATTAATGATTTACTATCGATTGATTCAACTTTGTAGTTTCAGCAGTAATAGTTGTGATTGTGGTCGTGGAAACTTTTCGATATTGAATTTGTTGGGGTACTGTAATAAATCGATATATTAATGAATACTGTAGAAATGATCACCTACTTTCATCAAAAGTAAGCCATGTCGCAGACATTTCTGTATGATCTTTAGTAAGAGCAATATGAATTTGTTGAGGCATTCCACTTGAGATATCGTTGAGAGGGATTACGGTATTGGAGATTACGGTATTGGCGGTTACGGTACTCCATAATAATATAAATACTAATAAATAATATGGTTCCATTCCTGTAGAGGTAAATAATATATAATAATGTCATTAAAATAGGAATTCAAAATGTGATATAGATGGTGGTATCCATGTAGTATGAAATAGCTTTTAATCATCTTCCATTGAATTCTTTACTCTTTCTTTGTGATCATGTCTTTCTTATCATCTCATGTATACACAAAATACATCCCATCATTCATATTAAGATTATACGTGATTCAATCAATCATATATCATTCTTTCCTAATACGAGCACAGAATATATATAAAAAGAATTTGAGATATTGTTTATAAACTCTTCATTATATCGTTATCACGTAAATTGGGCCCTAGAAAAATAACGTGATAAAGCGTCATGCACTTCTCAAAATGAATTAGTAATTATCCGATCACATTTTAAAATCTTTATATCACAATATTTGTGCATTGATTATAAATTGTTAATAAAAATATCCCCACTCGAAATATTTTAAATCGTTTATAAGCAGGGCCGCGCGAACGCAGCCCCTCACTCAAAAATGTAGCTGTTGGCCAACCCCAACTCGGAGCTGCCATACAGGTCAGCGTATCCGAAAGTGCAATGGACACGCCTCACCATAGGGTTCCCGTCTTCATGATCACGAGAGACCCCCAGCCAGGTAAGTTTAATAGTGAACAAAAAGAGAATAGAAGAAGACAACGCGCGGCATACACCAGAAGGGTTTGATGGGCGAGTGGGAGAAGAGAAAGGGGCGTGGTCTACTCTCACTCTATTCCTCTTCGATTTCATTCCCTTCGTCCAATATGAATCATTGAAACCATTGAATGATTCTTCATTTATTTAATATGAAAGGTTTTCTTTTCCATAGAGGTGATTAGAGAGTGCAAAATAAGTAATCCCATCCTCATTCGAGTTATCATTCAAGATTTTTCTATATAAGTCATAAATATATTGATCTTTATTCACATTTATGTATATATAAAATAGTTCCAAAAAGATTAGAAAGATCCGAACAATATTCTATGTATATATTGTTCTCTCTTTATTCTGCTGATCTTTAGGATTCTTCAACCTTTTCTGAAAGATAAGAAAGTTAAAGATCAAAGATCAAAGATCAAAGATCAAACCTTATCATTGTTCTTGGAGACATCTTTACTTATCCAAATGGAATCAACAATGGTTAATTTCTCAACTGAATATTGTTGGAATAAAATATGGGTTGAATTAGGGACAAACATCGTTGAATATCCATATTCATTATTTCTATAAAATGATTAGTGATCCAATAATAAAGACGAAATATTAACTCAATCAAAGTTGATCTTACCTTATAGCACTGAATGGAACAGGATCACCAAAAGTAGGATGAGGAGAATGACATCCCTGATATTTATACCAATTATATATTTAAATATTTATGAATTATAAATACCGCTGATCCAGTAACAATGTAGATAGGTCCATCAGGATTAGTATATGGATCATCTTTCTGATCACAAATATATTGTATAACTGAACAAAATGAAACTAATAAAGTAAATGACATACAATGATTCCATTAGATGTTCTTGGATAGAATCTTTCATATGAATGTTCATGTCCAGCAAATCCAATATCTATATTATTCTCATCGAAAATACTTTCTAATCCTGGCATATTAAGTATGTTAAGTCCATTTCGAAGCTAAAATATTAATATTTGATCTTTGATCTTTCAATCACATTCTCACCATTTTGTTTTCAATTTGATTACATTGCTCAGTATCATCATTTGAACAATAAAATGGACGATGGAAATATGTTATTATCCACGGTCTTTTATCTCGATTCATTTGTGCTTCCTTAATTATTTACTAATCACTGGATCCATGTAATTGGTAATACAGCAAATGTTTATCATACAATATGATTATAGCTTCATAAATTCAAATCATATCTTTTACCAAACATTTACCACAAGAATCACGATGTTGATAAGTATTTTTGTTATGTAACATATTGTTTCATATTGATATTGGTTGAATAATATATACTAGTTGATCGATTAATAATATGAAAATATCGATTGATTGAACTCACAGCGAGATCGTTTTGAAGCCATGAATATTGATTAAATATGGGATGAACTCCATGGATATAATAAAATCCATAAAATTCAGATGAAATACCAATAAAATGAATGGGTCCTACATCGAAACTAAAAATGCAATACTGTATAAATCTATCAATCAATAATCATACCTATAGAATTGATTATCGCCGTATCCTTCATCTGGCATTGTGAATGAATTTCTATAAGTTGTGAAGTTTCCTTCATGTTTTTCCTTTAATATAACATTATAAAGGGAATAAATGAGATAATGAATACTTCAGCTTCATGATTTCCAGCAATGACCATATATGGTACAGTAGCAATAAGAGGTTGAAGTGTATTAAAATATTGATCTCCTACTGTACCATTATTTTTGAATAAATCATAGGCAAAATCACCTGAAAATTTTAACTGGATTTAAAATAAGTATTGTTTAACTAACCAACATGAATAGCAAGATCAAATGTTTTCTTTTGTGCTTCTTCTAGAAGGTAAGGAATGCTTTGTCCATTTTGGACCCCAAGATCTCCAAATGCCTAAGAATAATATGTATTTTTAATATTAATTAATATGAAAAGTTTTCTTCCTACCAAAATAGAATACGGAGGATCTAGTGGAAGTTGTTTGAATGTGTATTCTTTTGATAGAAAACCAGGTCGGCCTACTTGATATACTGAAAATTATCAATCTCATTCAATAAATATATAATAATAACACTGATGTGCGATCGCTAATATTAATATAATAATATTGTTGATCTTATCAATAATAATTATATTGTACCGTATGAATCTCCTGGATTCAATCCAGTCATAGTTGCTCGATGGATATACCGTATCCATTTTGAAGGATTCACAAATCTACAAATATTGATTGATTAATGATTTACTATCGATTGATTCAACTTTGTAGTTTCAGCAGTAATAGTTGTGATTGTGGTCGTGGAAACTTTTCGATATTGAATTTGTTGGGGTACTGTAATAAATCGATATATTAATGAATACTGTAGAAATGATCACCTACTTTCATCAAAAGTAAGCCATGTCGCAGACATTTCTGTATGATCTTTAGTAAGAGCAATATGAATTTGTTGAGGCATTCCACTTGAGATTTCGTTGAGAGGGATTACGGTATTGGAGATTACGGTATTGGCGGTTACGGTACTCCATAATAATATAAATACTAATAAATAATATGGTTCCATTCCTGTAGAGGCAAGTAAAAGATTAAAGTATGAATTAAAAAAGTAAAGGTGAAGTTCATATGTAGAATAATGAATTATCTCTTAATCATCCTAGAGATAGACTTGCCTCCCCCCCTCACCCTCCTCCCCTCCCCTTCCTCTCCTTGTTCTTCTTCATCTCATCATTGACTCGTCCATGCCATTGTTCATTATTTCATTGCTTTCTTATCATCAATACAAATAAAGCACATCATTTATACTTACAATTAGATATTAGTTATTACATTATTGTCATCCAAAACAGTTATTTATATTTACAATCGAACCATATCTAAAACATCGAAACTCCCAATACCGAAAATATGTAATAGATTAGTTATAGTATTCTTTATTACAGTGTACTGAAAAAGTATACATTTCATATCAATTGTGTCTATTTCTTTGTTTTATCTCCATTCATTGATTTCATTCCATTATTATTTCCTTTATTATTACTAATTGATCCTTTCTTAACTTGAGTTGATGATCGAATAGATGAAATAACTGCTGAAAATATTTTTTTAAATTAACCAGATAATTGTTATGTGTTTTCATATTTAGTATGTGCTTTCATTGAAATTTAACCTTGATTATTCTTCTTTACATTAGTATTAAGTTCATTAATAGCATTTGCTTTAGTTCCTTTATTCAAAATTTCAATCTTCTCTACTTTCTGTGGTAGTTGTCCAATTTCTTCAGATTTGATCTCTTTCACTAAAGGAATCGATAGTTTCTCATCTATAATAAATGATCAGGTACTGTAATTGAGATAGACATACGTTCAACTGTTTTGATTGGTGAAGAAGTTGGTAGTTTAGATATAGTACGAGGTACAGTTGATTTATTCACTAATGAAGATGGTTTAGTTGATGTATATAGAGAACTATTAGTCTTCATGGGAGTATTATTTTTAGATTGAGGAATTCGAGATGATTTGAATGATGGAAGAGGAGCTTAAATCATATGAATACGTACATTATCATATGATCTCTAACCTTTTCTTGGACTATTCTGTCGATCATACAAAGTCTTTGTACCAGATGTATCTCTTAATATCTTTGTACTTTTCCTCTCATTATTAATTCTAGGTTTGGAAGGTTGATTGAACTGAAATTACATTCCCTTGTGCAACGAATAAGTTCCCTCTTCGTGTCAATATTTTTGGATTATTAAAATCTTGTATTTATCGGTGATATCAAGTACTTTTACACGATTACTCATCCTGGAACAAAAATTCCATTGTTTCTAAAAAAATGATTAAAAGATAAATTACACTGGTCCGAAAATGGGTTGTATATTGTAGTTTTTGAATCGCGAATTTTCAATTTTTCAATTTTAATTTAAAAAAACACTGATGAAAATTAAAAATATGAGCAAGATACACGTAAAATAAAGCGCGGGAAAAAACTACAGTATCTATTTTCGGAGGAGTGTGATTTGTCTTTTAAAGGAACCGGGAAACGAAAAACAAGTTGATCTCATATAAAAGAGCTTGAAATTCTGTTCCGAAATATATACATCTTATATCATAAGAATTCTCTGGTAAGGAGAACGGCGCAGTTAAAAAACTACAGTCTGCTCAGATAGCGGGAGCCTTTTCCTAATTGCCACACCAATTCTTTGGATACGACTTGAAATTGAATATTTTGATGATAATTCTACCCGCAGTGGGGAATTATGAAGAATTAAACTCAAAAATGGGCTATTTTGAGCTTTTCGATGGAGTTAGCATACTGTAGTTCGGAAACCTCGCCCGTGGTGTGGAGCAGGCTACAGTAATCCAACTTCTTACCAGAGCGTCTTTTCAAACTTTCAAATAGTACATATTTGTGAATAGTTCTTTGGGCTTATCAACATGAGATCAACTATTTTAACTATTTCGAATCGAAATTTTTGGATGCCAGCTGCCTTTAATTCCTTTTTAGCAACAATGGAGTTCCAGGAGGAAAAAATCGTAAAAAAATACTTTGCAACAATTCTAAATTATTAATAAAAATATACCCCTCGAAATTTCTTAAATCGTTTATAAGCAGGGCCGCGCGAACTCACTCAAAAATGTAGCTGTTGGCCAACCCCAACTCGGAGCTACATCCCATAATTCATATTAAGATTATACGTGATTCAATCAATCATATATCATTCTTTCCTAATACGAGCACAGAATATATATAAAAAGAATTTGAGATATTGTTTATAAACTCTTCATTATATCGTTATCACGTAAATTGGGCCCTAGAAAAATAACGTGATAAAGCGTCATGCACTTCTCAAAATGAATTAGTAATTATCCGATCACATTTTAAAATCTTTATATCACAATATTTGTGCATTGATTATAAATTGTTAATAAAAATATCCCCACTCGAAATATTTTAAATCGTTTATAAGCAGGGCCGCGCGAACGCAGCCCCTCACTCAAAAATGTAGCTGTTGGCCAACCCCAACTCGGAGCTGCCATACAGGTCAGCGTATCCGAAAGTGCAATGGACACGCCTCACCATAGGGTTCCCGTCTTCATGATCACGAGAGACCCCCAGCCAGGTAAGTTTAATGGTGAACAAAAAGAGAATAGAAGAAGACAACGCGCGGCATACACCAGAAGGGTTTGATGGGCGAGTGGGAGAAGAGAAAGGGGCGTGGTCTTTCGTTGACTCACCATTTTAGAAGAAGGAGCAGATGTTGTGATTTTCTGTGGGGTTGTCAATTCAGATTGACTCTGCAGTTTGGACTAGTTTTGAAACGATTAATTAAATGTTTTTTTAAATGTTAGTAACCTGTGGTTGAATAGAAACGACATTTTCAAAAACTCTCTCTAGTATTTCTTCTATCTTTATTTCTGAATCACGATGGGTTCTACAATTATGTTATTATTAAATTAAATAAGAGAGAAAATAATATACAATCGTTTTCTTCTTTCCATTGTATCGTCTTCAATTGAACAACGAGAATCACGTCGATCCTAAATAAAATGAATGAATGAATGAAGAAGAAGAAGATAAAGAAATGAGATGATGATAAACTAAGAGAAATTGAATACATGGAGTCTTTCAGTATTGTTAATCATGTTCTAGAGTAAAATAAGAGGATAGAGAATGAAATGTATCCCATGGGACTAATCGAGAAAGATTCTCCTATTAGGGAACTTCTTCATTTCATCATTCTATCTAATAGTTATCTTCACATACGTTTATTCATTCTAATATTATCAAAAATACTGTTGAGAGTACACACTTCAGACTGAATAAGGCATACAAGAATAAATACCGTACCCAATAATGACCAATGAATAAAGACCTTATCGAATAATGACTACCATACCAATAAATCTCTATTAGTTAGTCCTCCATCTCCACTTTTCATTGTACTTGATGATGATTGTCTGGTTACAATTCGTGGTGGTTTCTTTGATCCAGCATTACTATTCTGCTTCTATCAATTAATATTTTATTACATTAAAATAATGAATATATCATTCGACGATAAGATACCGTACCTTGATTGGAGAACGATCAGTCATCTTCAACGTAGGATCTTATAGGAATTGAAAGAAAAAGGAGAGATAGAGATGGTCATGTTCTTTTCTTATCTTCTTCTTATTCAAGAAGGATTCAATGCATTTTGTATATTCCTTTGTGTTTATCTATGAATGAATCCATCTAAGTCCATCTTTTTGTCTTCATCCCTTGTAGACAACTAATACAACATCCTACACTTTAGTCTTCATAATATATATTAAGGATGGATGAAGTTTGACAAAACAATAGGGTTTATTATGGATGATTGACTACAATAAGACATCAAACTATATCATATATGAATAACAATGAGTGATACTATAGAGAATTAATAGATAATGAAAGGAATAAAAGATGAATTTAACAAATGGAAGATCAATCGATATATTGATCGAATGAAGATGCAAATAGAATTAATGAGAGATACGGTATGTTCATACTACATGACCGGAAATGAGATAAGACAAGATTCCTAGATTGGATACGGTAGATAGAGGGGCAGGATGAATGGATTACGGTAGGGCTAAAGAAAGATGGGATAAGAAGGTTGGATAAATGTAAAGAAAGTAATCATGTACATGGGAATCTCAATATGAGATAGATGAAAGGAAAGAAATGAGAATGAATGATATAATACACTCAATACAGAATACAAATTAACCATTGCATATCCATCTCTTCTTATTAGTTATAGTATATGATATACACAATAAAGAATGAATCCTTGAAGGAATCGTTGAATGGAATGGATAGATGAGATATACGGTAGAGTAGTATAATTGATAATCAATAATGAGATGATAGATGAATCAATTCATGTCCATAACACTATTCTCTCGTAATGAATCAACTTCATTATGGAATGAGAATTGAACAAAGTTCGTTTGCATATTCTCATCTGCTTCATTTACTGTAGCAAGAGGACCAGCACGAGCTGGAGGTGGTGTCAATTGAACGGGTTCTGATGTAAACTCCTATAATCAATATTATCTCATTACAGTATACCATACAAGATACCGTACCCTATCAAAGTATGTGGTATCAGTATCTGATTGCACAAGAGGCTTGAATGGAGGCTCGATTTCCTACAAAGAATCATAATAGTATATTATTATCGATCGATAAAGTGATCGAGTATCGTATACCTTATTGTATAATTTAGGCCAATCAACACTTTCAAAGAAGGGTTGTTGTGTAATCTCCATAGCATCTTCAGGTCCACCTCCTAATCTACAAATGAGGGAAGAGTTAATCAATAAGTGGGCGGAGTCTATCAATAAGTGGGCGGAGTCAATCAATAAGTGGGTTGAGTCTATCAATAAGTGGGCGGAGTCAATCAATAAGTGGACGGAGTCAATCAATAAGTGGGCGGAGCCAATCAATAAGTGGGCGGAGCCAATCAATAAGTGGGCGGAGCCAATCAATAAGTGGGCGGAGTCAATAAGATACCTCTGAGTCGGATCCTTTACAAGTAATCCAGTAAGAAGTTGTTTAGCTTCTTGAGACAGTTTAGATGGAAAACGGAGTTCACCAACCTAGACAACAACGAATAGATAGATAGAAATACAATATAGTTAGATAATACCATAATGAGTTCGAACAGTTTCTTATGATCTTTTGAAAAGAATGGAAGACGTCCACACATCATCTCATACATTACCTTAATTAAATTCATTCATCAATCAATAATATCATTTCATTAATTAATAAATCAATATATCTTACCACTCCAACTCCCCACCAATCAACAGCACGACCATAATCATTGTCTTCTAATACCTAGAAAGATATGATTAATCAATGGATACAATCAATATTTCAAAATGAGAAAGATAAAAGTAATGACCTCAGGAGCCAAATATTCAGGAGTTCCACAGAATGTACTAGTACGATCATTATATGCAATATCCTCCTTAATTTATTATTTCATTTATTTATCTACTTATAATAATGAAAAGAAAATAAATGAATCTGAAGACTAACCTTACATAAACCAAAATCGGCTATTTTGATATGACCATCCTTATCAAGGAGAAGATTCTCCAACTGAAATACTTCATCATTACAAATGACTTCATTGAATAGATAGAAGGGTAAGGGGAATGGATAAACAAATGGATACTGAATGGATCTAATTGATATGGAGACATCGAGCATGGCTAGAGAATAAACAAAGACAATGAGGAAAAGTAGAAAAGACACTGACAGATCGATTGTATACACTACAATAGATATCAAGACATAGATATATCAACTATCTACCCATTATATTATCTAATCGATAGTCTATTCAACTATTCATTCATTCTATCCAAGATATCAAATGAACTTATCATTCATTTAATATCTAATCAACTGAACGATCGATATATCGATCGAATATGACTTACACACATGCATACTACAGTAAGCAAGGCTACAGTACTATTCATTTAATTTTACAATGAGGAATGGACACATCAAGCGTGAATGAATCGATAGTTGGGAAGAGTGAATTGAGAATAAAGGATAGAATTCCTATATTTGTCAATCGATAATATAAATGGAATAATGGGATAGGGGATGATTACCTTTAGATCACGGTAGACAATATTATTAGCATGTAGATATCCAAGAGCTGATACAATTTCAGCTCCATAGAAACGTGAACGATTTTCACTGAATCCTTCACGACGATTTTGTACCTCCCTGTGTGTCACAATCAATAGTTACCACCACACTATCCTACATCTACTATCACTATCACTATACTACACTAACTACATTTAACTACGGTAACCGCGACGCATGGCGCACGCGTCGCGTCTTCTATAAGAATGAATTGATTGATAGTGCCTGTTAAGATGATAGTAGAGATCACCACCGATAGCAAACTCCATAACGAAGCAGAGACGATCAGATGTTTGGAACGAGTATGAGAGTTCCTGAAGAAATTGTGTAGAAGAGATAGAAGTGGGAAACGTCGTCGATCATCTTTCTATACACTCGATGCACCATCCCAATCATACACAAACATTTCCCACTTTCATTTTGATACGGTAACCCTACTCATGTACTCTATACTCTGTTTAATCGATTGTAAAACCAACACCAGGTGATAGACCTATCGATTATATAAAATCCATAGATTACAGTATACCAACAACACTGACCAAAGCACATCGATCGATCAATAAATGAGTGAATTGAAGACATACTTAAGTATAGCTATAGATCTACTATGAATACCTGATCAGAATCGTTTACATACTTTGGATTTCGAATTAAACGCTAGCTGTGAAATACTGATTAGAGATATACAGTTATGAATCATTCATTTGCATACTCAAAGTATAAGATACTCTGATCAGGTATAATCGTGACTACTACAGTATGCTGTTGTGTAGACGACCATTACTAATATGCACACTACGACGTGAAGAAGCGAACGAAAGAAGCATAATGAAATATCTATGAAGACAATGATAGAATTACGATATTGATAAGAGATCGATAATTGTATATTGAATTGAAATAAAGAGAATCAAGAAATGATTATATTAAAGATATGAAAAGAATAATGGAGTGGTAGAAAAGATAGGAGCAAAAGTGCTTCTTGAAGATGGAAAAGACTACAACACTGGATAGAATACGATAATAGATAGATATGAATAGAAAGATAGATAGATAGAAAGAATAAATAAATAGATGAATGTCAACTGCCATGCTCGATGAATATAATATAATAATAGTGAGAGGGGGCGGGACTAGTCATAATTGATTATATAACCTTCATATCTCGATAGACGATACATAGATGATGAAGATATCCAAGAGCTAAAACAATCTCTGCTCCATAAAAACGAGCTCGTGATTCTGTGAATGTTCCACACTTTTGTAGATGAATAAACAATTCCCCTCCATTGGCGAATTCCATGACGAAACAAAGATGATATGGAGTTTGGAATGAATATGTCAATTGCTGAAAGGAGAAAGAGAAACTATGAGAGGTATGAAGAGATGAAGAATAAGAAGAGTGAATAGAGGAATTAAAACAAAAGATAAGTTGTTGTTGTTGTTGATGGAGGATACTGTAGTAGTGTGTAGTGTGAGTGCATAAAAGTGAGATATACAATACACAAAAGGCAGATTAAGGAGTGATTGAATGTATTAAGACAACACATCACACGCATACTCAAGCATGGAACAAACTGAATGGAAGAGATGAGATTATAAAATCATACAAATTATAATTATATCTAAAAACAAATAAACAATATCTGTAAAGTGATTAGATCTTCTTTGACTCTCCCCACATCAATCAATCATTATTTAGATACAGTAACTTACAGTAAGGAATGGATGTTTACATCGTTGTAGGACCCGATTCTCAGTCAGAGTATGAACTACTTCTTCCTGAATTTAACATATATCATTAAACCATCTCTATCTATATCTTTAACATATCTTTAACTATTTTAGTCTGTCTGCATTTTATTAACGCGGATATTAAAGATAATGAATAAGAATATATCTATTTACCCTAGCAATAATGACTTCTTTCTTAAGGATCTTGATAGCATAGAGTTTAGATGTTCGTTTCTCCTTACATAGAATAACCTAGAATCAATTGTATACTTATCATATCTCATTTCATAATCATCATCTTTAATTATTAACAAAGGCAAACAACAATATATAAGATACAATATATAATGTATGATAATGTATATAATATATATAGTAAGCATATAATGACAACAAATAATCATAACAAGTGTATAATACCTTTCCGAATGTTCCCTTTCCTAATACTTTTAGGAACTCAAAATCTTCCATTGTCTGAAATCAAAGATCAAAAGATGAAGATTAAATATGAATGGAATAATATGAATATAATTGCATTGAATCAACATAATAGATAACTTACAATTCGATCTCTTTTAGCAGCATCACTAGCATCAGCTATACTAATCATCTCTGGTTGTTGACCTCCATGACCTGGTTGAGCACTTCGTTGACTTACCTTCAATACAATCAATCAATAAATCAATCGATTAAATTAATCACTAAATTAATCAATCAATGAATCAATCAATCAGTCAGTCAATCAATCAATCAATCAATAATATCATAATTTACCAATATGGTGAATTCATTCCATAAGATGAATAAAATCGAGAATGATTGAAGAAGACACATAAGACTCAATAACTACATAAGATGATCTCATTGATGAATGAATATCATCATAATGACTATCTATTTATTATCTATATATTATTTATAAACAACTATCACCCTTATCTCGAACAACTTTCACCTCAAATCGACAACAAAATCTACGAAGAATAAAAACCATTAAGAAATTATGCAAGCCGAATGAAAGTAATTTACTACCGATGGTTTAAATTTGATCCATATTGTTTGAATGAATGAGACAAGTTGAAGAATAGACATTATATTTATACTCTATCTAGTATATCTATCTCAACGTCTATGCACATTTTCCTTTTATATTTCAATACCAATATCAATTTTAAAAAAAGAATAAAAAGAGAGTGTATGATTAAAAGTATTCTAACCATAGAAGGTGAAGCAGATACAGCCATTGCTGCTGATGAAAATGTTCCTCCTGATGCTAATTCATCCACACTCACCTATGACCAATCAATCAATAATAGAAGACAATTGATAGATTGAATACAGTATACCTGACTAACAACATCCATCATTTCTTCATTAATAGCTCCATCTTCCATACGTGATCGATATCGACTAGAGATTATATTGATTGCTTCAATCCATTGTTCACGTACCTAACAATCAATCAATAATAATCAATCGATAGCGTATCACTACCGTACATTAGCATTCTCAGAATAGAATGTTCGTTCAATAATAGTAGTCCATTGTAAACAACGAATCATGAACATATTAGCACGGGGTTTATCCAATTTCACTACCTGTAATATATTTATTAATATTAATCATTGAATGAATTATTATGATCGTAATAAGAATGCCAAAGTATTATTGAATCGAGATATATTATCATCCTGTCCCTTTTTATCCATAGGTCGAAAAGTATGTTATAAAGTACCAAGCCTGACCGGATTTTGAGCCAAAATGTCACAAAAAATCGAAAAACATGACCGGATTTTGAGCCAAAATTTCACAAAAATCGAAAAACCTGACCAGATTTGAGCCAAATTTGCCAAAAATCGAAAAACCTGACCGGATTTTGAAAATCTATAACATAGCTATTCGATCTATGTTTTTATCATATGCTTATCTTAGTCATTCCTCCATCAAAACAACAAATATTTACTAGATTGAAGCATGAGTTTCATACTTTCAAAGCATATTTCAGAAAGGTTTCCATTTGTCATTGACAATCAGTACACAGAGACATATCTAGAGGGGAATTGATAGCACATATCCTCTTCTGTTCTGAACAACTGTGTTTTTACCCCACACTTCATTCATGGGCTCTTCAGATGACACCATCCATGTGATATTTCCCCTTCTAAGAACAAAAATGGGTAGTAAGTGAAAAAGTGATGTACCAATCTAATATATGTATATGTCATACTCATCCATTCATTTAACTAAGAAGAAGACATATATAGAATGAGAGGGAATCGATATGAGAGGTTTAGAGTAGATACAGGAGGAAGTTAGAGAGGGAGAGGAAGAGGGGAAAGGATAGGGAGAGGGAGAGGGAGAGGGAGAGGGAGAGGGAGAGGGAGAGGGAGAAGGAGAAAGGGAGAGAGAGGGGAAGGAGAGGGAGAGGGAGAAGGGAATGAACAACATGTTTGTGTCTATTCCTACTAGAGAATCAACGAAGAACGAAAAGAGAAAAAAGGATTGAACAAGTAAAAGAATTATGAATGAATCAATACAAGAAATGAATGAATGAATGGATAAATATCAATTGAATATCGTATATAATAATGTAATAGCAATGATACCTGTGCATCTTTGATAACAAAATCATTCAATGGTTCAGGATATGGAGGAGCATTCTCTGGTTTTGATTTGAATCCAACTAGTGCACCATCACGAAAGAGTATGAAGTATCTGATAATCATATCAATCAATCAATCAATATTATAATGAGATATTTTCAATGAATAAAACATATTCATAAGATATAATATACATAAGATTATGTATTCATAGATAAACAATGTCAATCATTCAATAATCAAATTGTTTATCACGGGTCTCCTGTAAAAGTGTAGCAACGCCTGCCACTAGGAAAAAATTTTTGTCTCCGATTTTGATGAAAGTTCTTTGGTAGATGTGGTTGGGGGCCATGAGAAGGCCTAGCTACTTGATTTGGCCAAAATCGCAGATTATCGATTTTTTGTGATCTATGTTGAAAATGATCATAACTCGGTTCATTTTCATCGTACATCGATCTGACAGGTGTCATTCGAACCGAATTCTAATGCTCCCCAAAAAAGTTACCAATGACCCGTTCTCTACGAAGTCGTCTTCATGGTGAAAAATGCGAAAAACAGATTTTTTTACATAAAAGGTGACCTGTTCTCGAAAATTTTCTCTTGGGATCATCCGTTTTATTGCAAAAATTATGTTTTCAAACAACGCACAATATCACTATTTAGTTCGTTGCCCGTATCTCTTGGCCCGGAGGGTCGATTACTAGATCGCTCATGGACTTAGTCGATTTTTTATCATTTTCCGTTTTTGCTCGTATCTCACTTCAAAGTTGTCCAATCACCTTTTCAAAAAAATGGAAATGATTCTCTCGAAATGGAGATTGAAAAGTTTTCTGTTGTCCAAATTGTTACATCATGCCGTTTTCGAGTTATTAATGTAGAACTGCTCCAATTTCGATTTTACCGCTTTCATGAGTTGAACAGAGACCATATTGCATTCGCACTACAATAATAGTTATATTTTTATGTATTATGCATGTATAGCATTTGTTCGTGAATCCCCCTTCCTCTCCTCTATCTGTCAATGCGACTTCGCATTCGGAAGAAGAGTGCACCTTACGACCATGTTGCCAATCAACTGGCTTTGGTTCTCTTCGAGGAGTTCTACGCCGCCAGGAATAAGCTGAGAGCAGAATAAGCCAGAGAGGAGAATGAACGCCAGAACGGATATCATGCCAGATATCAAACAGGGTGTCCCACGATCAGATCAAGAACTGCATTCGGACTCTTCTCGCGAAGAAGAAAGAAGACGTGGGGAAAAGGGCTAGAGGAGAGCTGGAAGAGTTGGCAATGGATTTCATCAAGGACTGGGAGAAGGAATATGATGAAGATGGATGAGGGATTGAGGATGAAGTACAAGTACACGAGGATGATCTGACCGTCTCCTATGATATATGATTGGATATATGACAGTGAAGAAGACTTTGTTCTCGGACGATGCCCCGGAGTTATCTACTACCCTCGTATTTGACTAGTGAAGTTGATATATGCACTGTGTTTGCTCAAATATATTACAGTTTCTATTGTGAAGTAAACCTATTCGTCGAATTGATTGAATTTTGATAGGAAAAACATGTCTTTTCACATGAAAGCGGTAAAAATCGAAATTGGAGCAGTTCTACATTAATAACTCGAAAACGGCATGATGTAACAATTTGGACAACAGAAAACTTTTCAATCTCCATTTCGATAGAATCATTTCCATTTTTTTGAAAAGGTGATTGGACAACTTTGAAGTGAGATACGAGCAAAAACGGAAAATGATAAAAAAAAATAAGTCCATGAGCGATCTAGTAATCGACCCTCCGGGCCAAGAGATACGGGCAACGAACTAAATAGTGATATTGTGCGTTGTTTGAAAACATAATTTTTGCAATAAAACGGATGATCCCAAGAGAAAATTTTCGAGAACAGGTCACCTTTTATGTAAAAAAATCTGTTTTTCGCATTTTTCACCATGAAGACGACTTCGTAGAGAACGGGTCATTGGTAACTTTTTTGGGGAGCATTAGAATTCGGTTCGAATGACACCTGTCAGCTCGATGTACGATGAAAATGAACCGAGTTATGATCATTTTCAGGGTAGATCACAAAAAATCGATAATCTGCGATTTTGGCCAAATCAAGTAGCTAGGCCTTCTCATGGCCCCCAACCACATCTACCAAAGAACTTTCATCAAAATCGGAGACAAAAATTTTTTCCTAGTGGCAGAAAGGGCTGATTTTGCTACACTTTTACAGGAGACCCGTGTTATTGACTATCAGTGTATTAAATATACCTTGGTCTCCAATTCTTAATATGTTCTCCTCTTTTATATAACCATCCTTCTAATAGAACTTCTTCTGGTTTACGAGATCTCATTGATAAACTTGTCATAGACATTATTGATTGAGATGATACCCTCTATGGAGAGGGATGATATTGAGATCTCTATAATACTATTTATTCATTCATTATGATAGTTAATGATGATAACGAGGATGGAGGGAGTGTCATCACGAGAGATCAGATCAAATAAATAAAGTTGATGATATTGTAAGTAATGAAAATGAGAGGAAATGAAAGAAGAAGAAGAAGATGGTAGACTTGTTTGATGAATTCAGAAGAACGAATAAAGAGGAAATGAGATGAGGTTGGGGTAGAAGGTGAGAAAAGGAGAGGGAGACGGAGAGGGAGAGGGATAGAGGAAGAGCGAGAGGGAGAGGGAGAGAGGAAGAGGGAGAGATAAGTCATGAAAGGAGAGAAGATGATGTAAGAGATTTGATGAATCGGAAGTGGTTAAGGGAAAATATGATTATGATCTCTCTTTCTCTCTAAAAAATATACTGACATTAACATGTATGAGTAGAAATGATTACGAAAATGGAATATAAGTAAATAGATATTGTCAGTGGCATTTAAAGGTCATAATAAGTATTATTTAAATGGGCAAAACATAATATTTCCATGATGATTCATTTCATCAGTCATTTACTCATATCTCATATCTCTTTAGATTCGAACAAAAAATCGATAACGTTAATAAAGTTGTTGTTGTGATCATGCAATCTTTTGGACAGTCCACCCCTCAAAGTAATCGGTAATAAATTGATACAATTATTACTAATGAGGAAGAGAATATTTTGAGCAAGAGATATGAGAAGGAAGAATTGATAAAATGAATGAAGCCTATATGAATGTTGTTTATCATCAAGAGTGATATTAATGGAAGAGTGGATTGATGATTAAATGAAATGGATGGATAAGAAGCCTCCCACCTTATATAATATCAATAACAACTTTGATACGATGAAAGAACCAACAATTCAACCACAAATTCGTATTAACGTATTAAATAGACTAGAATAAAATAGAGAGGAAAAGGGAGAGAGAGCGCCTACGTATACTAAATGTTCTCTTGTTTTCATGGATACGACGTCAATCTAGAAGAAGAAGAAGAAGAAGATATTATAACAAATAAATGAATCAACATTCATATACTTCTCACGTATAATCCATACAAAAAGAATGAATGAATGAGTGTTAAAGTAAGAAGTCTAGTTAGATGAACAATACTGTAGAGTAGTTTCATTGATGGAATGGAACGTAATCTTATGAGAGACAAAATGAAGAATGACGACAAACAAGTGAAACATAACAGTGGATAGACAGAGAGAAGATAGAAAGAGAAGAGAGGAAGAAGAGTGAACCAACACACATAAACAAGTGAGATAACGCCTCTTCTTCACTATTATCTTCATTAGAAATAGTAAAGAACATGAATTGAAGTAGAAAGGACTGTGTGTCTCTCACCATCGATTGGCAATACGAAAGAGAAGGGAACTACCACAGCCAAGCACCACTGTACGCACGCAAAAGTGCAATCGACAAGGAATGATGAAAACATTATTCCTCTTCTTACTCTTTCTTCACTCACAATCTGCTGTCTCTTCGAGGTCCGACTGCTATTCGGTATAAACAGACCTCATCAGACAAGAGGAGGGAATGGGCAATATTGAGGATAGACAGCACCCACAACAATAAGAGTACGCCGATCATTGATTGGAATGTACAAAATACGTGAAAACGGCAAGAAAATGTAGAATACATGCGAAATATAAGCTATTTTAAGAAACATCAGCAAAGTACACATGCTCTTTAGTATTGAAATGCGCTAACTCCCACAAAGAAAAATTTGCAGAATCATTTATTTACGATAATTTGGCATTTTGCCAATTTTATTCAAGAATTTAAAAAATTAAATATTTTAATTTTTACTTTTAAAATTGCTTATTTAATTAATTTTTTCTGATGGCTGGCATTTTTACTAATATATGCTTCCAGATGGACGGAAAAGAATTGGAACGGTGTGGGCTCCCAGGGGCGACTCACATTAAGACGACTCTAAGTAAAACGAGGAAAGTGAATACTCTCGTGAATGCGGTGAAGAAATTCCAAAACGACAACGGACTTAATGTTGACAATTCAATAGTAGATTCATGAATATAAGATTATTGTTTCAGAATTCTGTAATGGCTCCAGCTCTTCGTATGCTCGATGTTCATGGAGTTAAAAGATCTGATTGCTATGAGCAGGTATTCAATCCTCTGGACAACGTTATTTACATAATTGTTAGTCTCATACCTACTTTCCAGATGATCACAGTAGCTTCTGAAAAGTTAATATCCAAGTTAAAGACGATGGGCGATCAGAAAGATGAACAAACTAAGAAAAAAATAGAGAAACATCTCACTAAATGTTTCAAGGTTTGTTCTCCATTTATAACGTTTAGTAATGATATTTGTTTAGATGTATCATATCCCTCAAATACGTCCGATTGTATTGGAAACACTGAATCAACTAGATATATTATCCGAAACGTATGATAGTCTTTCTAATATTTATTATATTTATCGTTTAGATACTTAAAGATGATCGTTGAAGATCCTTTACTTTATGCTGATACTTCCATTAAAGTAAAAAGACAGGTAAATACTATAGATATTCAATATTATTCATATTCATATTGAATATTATTCATTCACCAATAATATTAATCTAGATCTGGCTAAAACACGAAGATCTGTTTGTTGAAGCAGTTAAACCAGTCATAGATGCGTATATCGCTGCTAAAAGGTAATCAATACTGAGATGATATCATAATTGTATGTAGTTTGATAGGAATGTTCTATGTACTATCGATCCTTGTCCAACCAATTTCTTCTCCTGTGAAACAACAAAGAGTAGAAGACAGTATGAACATGTTCAAAGTGAGTTCATTATTATCTCGTTCGTATATAATATAACATTACTTTAAGTGTTAATGCAAATGTTTGGAGAATATGTACCTCTATATAATAAGTTGATGGAATTGATACGAGAGGGTTATTTACATTCATCAGATCCTCTTTATTGTTCATTGAAATTGGAAGTAATCATGGCTGCTCATGAAAGTTGTACTGAAAATGGATCAAAGAAGAGTAAGTCATTCATTTTTATTCATCATCTTTCATATTGTATCTATGTATAGATGCATGTATGGATGATCCTTGTCATGATCTCGCTTGGTCACTTGAAATGTCTTTGAGAGATAAACATTTGGATCATTCACAGATTAATAGAATCAAGAATATATTTGAACAAGCCAAGAATCTTACACCAAAGGTCCTACATTTTCTTTATCTCCAAATTTTCTATCATTTTATTTGTTTTTAGTCGCTTTTCTTTGCTATTCTGTCATGATTGTTATCTTTTTTTAACGTTGTCAATATTACAGAAAGTGGGAGATTTAGCAATGGTAATGGCAGATCCAAATGTAGTTCATTTCTTATGTACAATGGCAATTAAATTACTTCGTGATAGTGGACATATCCCTAGAGAACATGGAGGATTCATTCTTATTATTAGATTGTTAACACTCGGATCATTTGCACATGTTAGTTTGTTACCGTAACCTTGTCCATTCATTCAATCAATATGTTGATTATAGCGTATCGTACAAACATGTACGGTAACTCCTCAAATGATTGAAGTAATATTTTTCACTAAATTTCTCCCATCAATGGGAATTCTTATTGTTGAAGATCAAATGAGAGTTGAATTAGGAAGACATGGTTTGTATGAATCATCACTTATATCTACATATTCATTCTTTAGATCAATTGGAAATGGCTGATACAATGGGATTATATTCAAATCCATCGGATACTGTATCTCTATTCCTCAAGTTTGTTTCCAATTATTGATTAGTTATGATTATATTGATTCAGATCAGATGCAGCTGCTGCTCTATTATGGATTCATTATACAATCGATATTATTCCTAGAAGGAATATGGAAACAAAGGGATTACTACGGTATCTACGATTATTGCCCATTCTAAAAGATCAAGTTAGTTGTTTAATTTTGTTATATCTAATAGTTGATGATGATAATATGATTATAGTTATGTTGTCGTTGTCCATGGTCTCATTTATTCATTCATCGTTTACTAACTTCATCACAAGTACAATATCTACTAAATGATGCTGAAGTTGTGGGGATTATTATCGATCGATTATTCTTATCCAGTCTCAAGGTTTCATTTCTCTTCTTTTTTTCGAGTCTTATCGACCAAAAACATTTTTGATATATAAATTTTTAACGCATCGATTTAGCTTGTTAGCATAAACAAATGCAATAATAAATCAACCGCGTTTTTCTAGGTTGATTTATTGTATTTATGTTTATTTGATTCTAGTTGGATATATATCTCAAATATCAACTACTTCGTCTAATCAATCAATCATACCGTAATCTTCATGCATCGATTACTGCAGCCATTATGGAGCATATCTCACCATCGGTATGCATGATATCGATCATACGTGGGCGGGCATTGCCGCTGGAAATGAAAATCGGGGGGGGGGGGGGGTAGGAAGCAAAAAATGGAGAATTTATACGTCATTTTGAGTGATTTTTTGGAAAATCGGGGGGTCGGGTGCCAAAAATCGGGGGTGTATTTCTGCTAGCGGCAGTGCCCACGTATGATATCGATTGATCGAGTCGTATACGGTATCTATTGATTATAGGTGATTGGAGAGTGTTCAGATGCAGAGAAGTACAAAGCAGAATATGATAGAGTAGTAGAAAAGGTACTGTATCTATTAATGAGAGTATTGATTGATTGATTGAATTGGATTGTAGATGTCACGTAAAGAGGAAGAAGTAGTACCATTAGTAACTCCAACACGTACATTATCTCATGGTAGTCAAATGATGCAATCTTCATCTCATTTGACTACACCTATGAGAGTACAATCAACACCTTCTCATAACTTTGATTATTGATTCATTCGTGTTGTACATATCTCATGTTTGTATTATATCAAGATAGCTAAAAGCTATTATGTTCATATTATTGTATATAATATTTTCCTTATTGTCCTATGTACCACGGGTTTACTTCTTGAAAGATCTTTAACTTACAACTTATGCTCTACTTTTGTAATTAGTTGCAATTTTTTTCATAGATTGTTACAATGATTGTATCGATTCTCATGTAATGTATTTAACTTCCACAGATTACAATATGTTATTATACTAACAAAATAAATAATTATTGATATTCTGTTATTCTCCATTTATTCATTCTTTGTCTGTATTTCATTTCAGACATTAAATACTTGTATTCTTATTCTCCTCTATTACTTTTCTATTTCATAATAATGATATATTAACGGTCGATCTTGTTATCATTTGTCTTCATTGTATCTCTATCATATGGTATTCCACTATTACATCATTCTGACCAAATGAGATATGTACTTAGTCACCACACATGGATGGGGAGACCTCCCTCAGTCTCTCTCTCTCTCTCCATCTCCCTTATTGTTAGTCTCTTCGTCAACCTCTATCTCTATACTATTCGAAGTGGAATTGTGCAATCTTTCATTGCTTAGTAATATATTTCTCTTATACTTATTCTTCTATTCTTCATAATATCCATAGACGTCCTTCCTCATCTATCTCTATTTCTCTCTCATAAAGACTATGATCATGTCCGTAATTAAGATTACGGTATAAGTCCCTTTTCTCTAATTATACGCATTTCTCATAATATCGATTATATCTGATTAATAAGTTGTCTATTTGAGTCTTCTCAAACTTTCAAAGAGAGACGTCAAGACGATGTTCTGTTGTAAAGTAAACTAGTTATGTGTTCTATTTCAACTCTTCTCCATCTCCTCCTTTCCTCTCTCCGTCTATAGTTGTTCTTTAAACCTCTCTTTCATCTCAATCATCTTCTCTTTCATATCCATATGTCTCTTTGTCTCAGTCAATCTTCATTCTATGAGGTCATTCAAGGTTACAATACTTCATCTTCATATACATTTCTTCAATCTCCTTATCATTCATATCATAATCTTATCATTTTTTTTCATTTATAATCCGGTTTCATTTCTTTTCTCTCTATTACTCATCATAGTTACTCCATCATACAAACTTCCTTCCTTCCCTGTAGACACCATATAGGCGCCAGATCACCATGGGTGTGCCAGCCGCCTTTACTCTGTCTCATTTCGATTGGTTCTTCTCTTTTTCTTCTTCCGTCTCTCGTCGCACTTTTTATGCGTCTTGTTTCTCTTTCAATGAGCAGTTGAGTACAATAGAGGATATACACGTTTTTGTTTCTTTCTTTATTATGTTGATTGATTCCAATTCATTCTCTCGTCTACTCCTTCTTCTCTCATTTTGATATACTCTTTTCTTATCTTTAGTAAGTACACAAATCGTTGTGTGTTCTTTGCTTCTACTTTATGTTGGCATCATGCCAATTCAATTCGATCAATATTCCATTCGATAGAATGTGGGGGAAGGGAGGGGAGTAGCCTTGCAGTCTACCTACTCATATGTTGTTATTAAGCTCAATTGATAAGAATCTTTATTGTCTCTTATCATGCTTTCATTCATCGTTTATTCATTCTTTAATCTGTAAATGACCATTCAATCGTTGTCTATTCTTCTTTCATTCACATTCATTCAATTGATTCATTTATTCTTTATATTCAATTGTATTAATTTCAGTCTTCTTCAAATGGTAGATCGGTTACAGTCCTAATCAAGATTTACTCATTCATCTATATAACCCCACTGGTATCATCATTACTATAGGAAACAAAGAATAATCAAGCGATAACGGGGAGATTTGATCTCTATACATATAATTTGCTACTACGCTGCTCTATATCTAATCGATAATCACTGCCAAATTAATCGATAATGGATTTTATGGTCAGCAATTTTTGTGAAGAAGAACGAGGATGTGTGTCATACCCTAGCAGGTATATTTGATTGTTTATTTATTTTTATGTAAAATTTTAACTTGTAAGTTCTGAAAATCGTAATATATCTAGATATATTTAAATTCGCCTGGGGAAATGTTATCGCATTGCCCTGTGTATTATTTGCTACTGGTTACTGTAAATCTAACGAAATGAATAATTTCCTTTATAGAATAGATAGGAGTCGTATGTATTTGTGTCTAGTTTGGTTATATTGTTGATTGTCCATTAGAAAGAACTATGTATCCTCTCCTCTTCTCTCTTCTATTAATCTTATCTTTCACTCTTCTTCTTCTCTTCCACTAACGTCATTCCTATTCTACTAAATAATATGAGAAGAAGAGAATATCTCGTGCAGTTGAAAAGAAAATGACGATGTAAACAATCTCTGATCTCAAGTGGAATACTTGGGTATACGGTAGTCGAATTGAAGATATGATCATAGATCAATATAGGGAGGGGGTTAACATGAATAAATACCATAATGGAAAGAGTTGAAGGACTATTTGATTGGAATATACATCATTCATTGATTGATTCATTCTAGACAACCCTCTGGTGGACGTTCATCAGCTCTTCTTAATCGTCAAAGACTTGTATCTGAAATGGATTCTGATGATGAGAATCGTCTTCCACCTGAGATGGAATTGGGAAATATTGAATATAAGGTATACTGTAGTCATAATATTGATTGATTCGTGTCAATTGCAGGCTAAACTAGTATCTCCATCAGTATCTCGACTAGAACATTTGATTACACAAATGAAATGGAGATTATCAGAAGGATTGGGTGAAGCTATATATGAGGTATGAAGGATTATTATATTCATTTCATTCATATTTTGTTTTAATATGGTAAAGTATAAAAGAACTCTGTGTCTATCTTGATTGATCTATCTTATCGTATTGAATATACTATATATTGTTTAGTTGGGAGTAGAAGATGATGGAAGAATGATTGGATTAACAGATATTGAATATGATGAAAGTATGAGAACATTGAGAAGAATGGCTGATGCTCTATCTGCTGATATTGTTGATGTTTGTTTCATACATATTCAAAACTATAAACTAGCCCGTAATTGTTATAAATTTACATTATTTCGATCAAAGCATATGCTTTTTTTTGCTTTTTTCTCTCCTTGTCGTTAAAATCCGCAAAAGTGACCCCTTTTTTAATAAGCCACTCAATTCATTAACTTACCCGTACCCACAATACTCGAAAATACCTCCCTACCTAAAATACCGTACCTCGGGAATGTATACTTATTCATTCCTTCCATTATAGTGTACAGAAAGGGAATTGATTGATGGAAGTGATGAAGAGAATGGAAATGATGTGAGACGACGAGTTGCTGAGGTATTGTAACATACATTTTTGTTCAACTCACATTTTGAGAACTATAAACTGGCCCGTAATTGATTTTCACTTTTTGCACCCTTATTTTTCACGTTTTTCTCTCATTATCGCCAAAAAAGTTAATTCATTATACCCGTTTTTTTAATGCGCCAACCAATTTATAATCTGACCCGTTCTCACAATGTGGGTGCTTAAAAATGTACGTATTATAATGATAGAGATGAAAGATCAAAGATCATTTGATTTATCAATTCACTTTGTCAGGTTCTCATTCGACGTGTACCTGAGAGTCAACCATTTGTTGAATCAAGGTATGGATTTCAAATTTTGATTGTATAAAGACATGGTTAATGATTTCAAATGAATCAAATTGATTGATATGACTAGATATTGTTAAACTAAGATAAATAGTGTGTCCATCGTGTATTACTATCAATATATTTATAGATTGGCAATCCTTGGAGGTGCAGATGTAGGAAAGTCAACGTTATGTGGTGTACTCACTCATCAAACACTTGATGATGGAAATGGAAAGACTAGATTGAATCAATTCAGGTTATCAATCAATAATTCATTCTTATTCTTATTATTTTTTTAAAGTTACAAATGACTCTTATGAATACAACAAATGAACATACATTATATGTCTATATGCCTGAATGCACTCATTTTTGATAATGACTCCGATATCGTATATTATAGTTGATGAAATATATATAATATGACTCAAATATATTCATGACGGATTGTTTTCATTTCTAGACATCCTCATGAGGTTCAAACAGGAAAGACTTCTTCAGTCTGTCAAGATATGGTTGTATTCGATTCAAAGGGAAAGGTACTACCGTATATCATTCCATCCATATCGATTGATCAATCGATTAATCAATATATTGATTTATTCTCTTTTAGATTCTGAATTACGCTTCAACAAGTGCATCAGAGATGATTGAGAACGCTACAAAGGTGAACAATTTAATATTGATTAAATCATTGTCAAGCTGTTGATCACATCTTTTTCATTTATTACTTATTCGGAAGATAATTGATCTATATTGTACTAATCAATATGATAGGATATACTGTAGGTTGTTCATCTACTTGATCTAGCTGGAGATGCCAAGTATCTTCGTACTACCATCTATGGACTTTCTGCGTATGGACCGCACTCATGTTGTCTGTCAGTTTCTACTCATTGTCTATTGGTTATTCATTCCAGTATCGATCGATGGATTGATTGATTACAGTATGGTATCAGCAACAACAGGACCAACATCTGTTACTCGTGAACATCTTGGATTGGCTGTTGCTCTTTCTCTTCCTGTATTTGTTGTTGTGACTAAAAGAGATGCAGTGACAAAGGAACGATTGAGAATGTATATTTATTATTATATTTACATACTATCCAATACTTATGATGAATTATATAAATGTATATATTTAAGTGTATTCGATCAAGTGAATCGATTGATTCAACGAGCAGGTCTACAAAAGGGAACAATGAGAGTTAAGAGGAAGAAGGATGCAGTGAGGTATTCTATTTACTCTAGTCTATTATGGTCTATTGATTGATATTCCAGAGCAGCCTCTCTTCTATCATCATCAGGCGGAATTGTTCCTCTTTTATCTGTATCATCTGTTAATGGAAATGGATTGAAAGCATTGAGAACTCTTCTTAATGCACTACCACCATCTATTCCTTCTGGTATCTTTGATCTTTGATCTTTGCCATGATCTTTCATCTTCTAGGACCTCGTAAGACTGAACTAATGAAGCATCCTCTATTATTCACAATTGAAGAGACTTATCAAGTACCTCATGTATGTCATCTCTAAATATTATTATTATTCTGTTTCTATTTTCTATCTAATATTATGAGTTGTATATTGTTTCTTTCAATTATATTTTATCTTCTTCTCTAATTGATAAGAATTGTTAAAGGTTGATTACTGAATGATGTATTATAGGTAGGAGAAGTAGCATGTGGAGTATTACAAGAGGGGAAACTTCGTATACGTCATTCTGTCTTAGTTGGACCTAGTAAGGAAGGAAAATGGAGATTGGCTACTGTAGCTGGAGTTAGAAGAGCCAAGGTATACTGTACTTTTATCTATTGATTATATCAAAATGTATTCAACTTGAAAGATATTGTATATAATCTCTTCTCATTTCAGTTACCAGTTCTTTCGGTTGAACCAGGTCAAGCTGTGTCTCTTTCGTTGATTCCTTGTGATGATATCGATGAACCACTTTCATTGAGAAGGGTACGGTATCTATTATAATCTACCGTAATCATATATCTCTTATCTTCTCTTATATAGGGTATGGTACTTCAATTGGAATCAGCTGCAAGATCAGCTTGTACTCGATTCACAGCACAACTCATGTTACTCTCTCATACTAGTGGAATTGTATCTAGTGGATTTGAGGTACTGTATCACATTATTGATTGATTTATCGATTGACTGGTTGATTGATTGATTCAGGCAACATTCTTTATTGGATCAGTTCGTCAATCAGCTCGTGTTGAAAGAGTAAATACAGATGAAGGAGTTCTTAAGACTGGGGAATGGGCTACTGTAGAATTGAAGTGAGTTCATTGTATACTGTACTTTTGATCACTTAGGGATACGATACCTAATCAGTAGATGAAATGATAACTATTAATAATTTATGCTTCTATAAATTACTAGACGTTTGACTTAGTTTTGAAATATATTTTATCATTTTCTTTTTAGAGAGTCGTAGATTATACTGTAAGTATGAGGGTTGAGCGGAAAATAGTTTTTAAATGTCTTTAATTTTTAGTCATTATTTTTTCCGGTTTTCCTGTTTTTTTTTTGGAGTTTTTTTTCCGAAGGGTCGGGTAAATCTGAAATATTTCCGCAGAACCCTGGTAAATATAATAGATTATCGATTGATTCTTCTAGATTTCCATATTCATGTGAATTTGTTCGTCGTGGAACTCCTCTTATCTTCCGTCAAGGGAAAACTCGAGGAATGGGAGAAGTAGTTGAAGTTATTGAAGAATGATTATATGATATCATTAGTTAAGTAACTAGTATCTAGTTCATTCTAATCACTTCCTTTATAATTCGCTGCTTTTGAAGTGTTTCTATTATAGATCTGATGATCACATTTCTATTTCATTTTACTGTAATCATATTTACGGTATCATTATCTGTAATTTGTTAGTCTTCCATTTCTCAGCTAAAATGCAGCCATTTAGTGTGTACATACGCCATTTTCATAATTGTAAACTTGTACAAATATTGTTCATTTCATTACGGTAGTTCTCTTCTTCTATCAATCGATTAACTAAACTTTTGGTTACGGTAGCTTGGAACTCTTTTTCTTTGATAGTATGAATCCTAAATGGAAGTTACTTCTAGTTCCAAGATATTGTAATCATATTTGATCTTCCAACTCATGTATTGATTTCTCACACCAATAACTACTACACTCAATAGTCATCAAAATACTACTCTTAGCCTTTAATTATCTGTTTATAACAGATATATCGTTTCTTTAATCACTTTCTATCCGTGTGAACACTTTCTTTATCTCATTAATCAATAACTTCTTATTCATTTAGCTCTTTAGAGTTCTTTTTGTTCATAATGTTGTGACCATAGTTTACTAATCAATCGATAATATCATTAGGATCTATTTTGGGTCAGATGCATTTATCATGTAATTCTCTACTAGTTCTCTCTATTGTATTATCCCGTTGATTAGTATATCTTTCATTTTAGATTATCTTAATCCCTTTTCTATTCAGTATAATTGTCAATTTTCTCTTCTCAGAGTCACATAGATTCAACAGGTTCTCACTCCTTTTTGTTAGTTTGATTTTGCTAATCGATAAAGTAGTTTATCATTTGCCTATTGTATACTGTTGTTCATCCAATACAATTCATTTTTATTAAGATTACACGAGAGATTTTACCGATAAAATGTATTACAACTATATTGAGAAGCAGAGATGGATCAAAGATCAAAGATCAATGTTTACGATAATATTAACGAGATCAATATCCTATTGTAGATACGAGGATAGAAAGAAACACTGGGGACAAACTAATCAAGTATAATGAATACCTAAAAGAGATAATATTGTACCGTAGACTATAAATGGTTAACATAATGATCAGAAGTATACCGGAACGTTATCTAATACAACGTATAATCTATATATATGAAAATTTAAAAATCTTTCACTATGTGTATATTATTAAATCTATTATATTAATAAAGCTCTGTTGGGGAAAAGTGAAATGGAAACAAGTGAAAATATATAGATAAGAAAAAGAGATTATTTGAATATGATAGATATGCAATGATAAATTATGGAGTAGAACAAGTTCATATTATGTTATTGTGGTGTGGTACCGTAACCCGCCATGGGAAAAAGGAAGAATGGATACTAGTAGATAGTATTTAGAGTGGAGAACAATCCATTGATCGAGGAATTGAACATGATGTAGATAAATCAATATGTGTATACTTAGCCTCTTTTGTAAATGAACGAAGACGATAGTACTTTGTGATTATAAAGAGAAGACAGAAAGCACATACGAGAGATATTATCATCTATAATCATTATTGATTAATTGATTGATTATAAGATGAGAGACTACAGTATACCAGAATAATGATGGCTTGATTAGAAGTAATGAAGTAATAGTTATTCTTATTTGATTCTCTCTTATTATCTCCTCTATCACTAATAGATTCGCTTCCTTCACCAGCATATTCTATAATTATCTCATTAATATCAATCGATAATTGATTGATTAAATCTTACCATGAATAATATAATGATTAGTTCTATTGAGAGCTCTTTCACATAATATACTCATATTATCGTCATAATGAGCTGCTTCAGTCAGACAATTCATTGCTTGATCAGCACATTCTACAATCGATTCAATCAATCAATCAATAAAACTACCGTATCCTAACCATTTTGAGTGAATCCAAGTGGAGAGGATGGACAATGATACAATTGATAAGCACATGATGAGATGATATCTATACGGGTTTCAATCAATCAATAAATCAATAAATCGATAATTACTTACATCTAACAGAAGGACAGGCAGTATACATATAATCGAATACAAGACCAATTGAATGATTAAGACGGATAAGCTTTGATTCAATAACATCTTCAGTTTCTGAAATGAATGAATAAAAGAATAGAATGATGATATAGAATGGATATATACCAGTATGATTACGAGAGTCCACATATGCACTTAATCCAAACAAATCCAACATAATATAAGAAAAAGAGAAATAACTATCACATGGTTTAGCTCGAGGATCAAGTAGAATTTTCTACAATCATTTAACTTATTCCACTCAAATATCAAATTCCCAATATGATCATCTATCCTCATATCTTACATGGGAACGATCGGGCCGTACATTTCTCAATCTCCTCGAAAATTTGAGGGTACACTAAGTCGAACGCGCTGATTTCAAATCCGTTTTCAAAACCTGCCAGTTCCATACGACAAAGAAGTTACAGGACGTCAAAGTTTGAGCCAAGTTTTTCCATGCGCGCTATGAGCATCACTCTGGAGAGTGCTAGACAAGCAGCAGTGGTCGAGTGGGGTAAGGCGGTGGGTTGAGGTACTAGTTACACTGGTTCGACCCCTTGCTGGTGAAAATGTTTTTGCACTTTTATTCTAAACTTTGTATTGTACTTTGAACTTACACTGTTGTGTTACAGTAATCAAATAATTTTATTAGCACGTGTGATAATCGATAACAAAGCACTTGAAACAGAAAGTTTATTGGCAAGTGGGGCATAGAATGAATGACATTTTGGGGCAGCTAGCGATTTCACAAGGGGTAGAATCATACATGGGCGTAAACATGGGGGTGCCCCATGTAAAATTAGGGCTTTTCGAAAATTTGTGGAATGCCCCCTGTAAAAAATGACGTTTAGGTGACATTTTTGAAGAAAAAAGTAAAGGCCACATGTAAAATTAAGAATTTTTCGTTCGAATGCCCCCTGTAGAATTGAGCTCCATGTACCCCGCCCATGAATGGGTAGAATAGATGGTACGGGGGAAACAATACTGAACGGGAGTTCTGAAGAGAGCAGATGGAGGGGAGCCAAGGTAGCCAGCCTTGTGCCATGCGTACTGGATAAGGGGCTTGAACATAGGGCTACATGTTATGTCATATGAAAGAGAGATTACTTTCAAGATTTGATAGGCAATGACAGTGGGGAAGTTTTTTTTCTTTTTTTTACGACTGAATTCGACGAACAACTCCTTTGAAAGGCCGAAAGAAGAATACATCAAGAGGCTGACAGATGCCAGTTGTGACATCGCTAGCTGCCCCAAAATGTCATTCATTCTATGCCCCACTTGCCAATAAACTTTCTGTTTCAAGTGCTTTGTTATCGATTATCACACGTGCTAATAAAATTATTTGATTACTGTAACACAACAGTGTAAGTTCAAAGTACAATACAAAGTTTAGAAAAAAAGTGCAAAAACATTTGCACCAGCAAGGGGTCGAACCAGTGTAACTAGTACCTCAGCCCACCGCCTTACCCCACTCAACCACCTCTGCTTTGTCTAGCACTCTCCAGAGTGATGCTCATAGCGCGCATAGAAAAACTTGGCTCAAACTTTGACGTCCTGTAACTTCTTTGTCGTATGGAACTGGCAGGTTTTGAAAACGGATTTGAAATCAGCGCGTTCGACTTAGTGTACCCTCAAATTTTCGAGGAGATTGAGAAATGTACGGCCCGATCGTTCCCATGTTAGAATGAATCAAAATACCTTATGACATCGATCAAATTCCTTATCACAATATTCTTGTCCCTTCTGTCTAACATAACAATCATCATGGACGACACAACAATGATTCACTTGATCTCAACATAATATATTCATTATTCTATATATTATTCATTTATATCAATATAATATAAATGATCTGTCAATTGGATTCAAATATGATCAATGTTATCAATAGTCTCATGAAAATGATGACGTAATCAACTCTCATCGTTCCCTCTATTATATCCCTTCTCATATCGTAGATGACGTCTATCCCCACGTGTTCAGATGAGACAATCAAGTGTAATGAAGAAGAAGAAGAAGAAGTTATAGAAATGATATGAAGTGTCACTCTTCACTGTGAAGAGATGAGATATAGGAAGAGAGTCATAGAGATAGATGGAGATTCTGAGAGAGTAAAAGAAATGGAGGTACATCTTCTCTCATACACAAAAAGTGTCTACCACTCATCTATCCTATCATTTCCATCTCTTTTTCTATACTGTACACGGAAGATAATAGACAGATGCATTGATCGAAAAGCTACGTTAAGTATTTTCTAAATGCGGCCAGGGTTTCAAAAAAAAAATCCCAAAATAAGGCCATGACTTCAAAAAACCCAAGGCTTCACTACTGCAGAAGCCCAGATTGGCGGCGGCGTATAAAAAAGGGGCAGAAGGCCTTTCTACCCCATATGGGCTTGCAGTTGATTATTTGACACTCCTACCAACAATTTTTGAATATTCTGTCCTTATGAATTAGTTGGCGCTACCACAGGAGCGAAATCAGTGAATATTTATTATGTTCTAAGTTAATTTCCAGTCTACGGAGATTCATGCCTTTCAAAATATTCTGGAAATCGAAATGCACTGGGAAATCATAGTTTAGGTATCCGGAGGAGTAAATTATAATAATCCAAATAATCTTTGGTCCGATTCGACCCTGGGTCCACCCCATTTTGTGGCGATCTGGGCTTCTGCAGTAGTGCCCAAATGTCTTTTCCATCAACTTCTCATTTCGATTTTTACTTTTCTTGTTTGTGAGTGGAGAAAGTAATCTATCATAGGAGGGAGAATAAGAAATCGTGAGCCCTGACCTTAACTTACTATTCTGCACGATGTTTTCATTAGATATCCCACCCATCTACACTTCTAATAAATACATTCATTCAATTCATTCACCATTCCCATATCTTCAATCAAGGATGAAATGGATCGTACTTCCATATCTATTCACTAATTTCTTTCCCCAATCTCTGTCTCAACTAAAATCACCTAATTATAATATCTAAGAAGAATAAAAATAGACCGATTATCTTTCCTTTCTGATTGGGATAATAATAGTATATGGATACTGTATATACCAGTACTAATTGTTATACCAAAATAGGAAGAAATGTCCATCTCTATGAAGTCTACATTAAATAATAAGTAAGAATAGCATATTAGCATTATATATATATATATATATATATATATATATATATATATATATATATATACCAGCAAAGTGTGGACATCCTTGTTTAACTTGTCCATATGATATTTGTCTAGATACATCTTCAGATCCACAATGCCATTCATCCAATTTCATCATTGACCAAGATGAAGATATAACAGGTAATAATGATAGAACAATCAAACATCTTCAATAAGCAATATATTAATAATGATTAAGATAGAATAAAAACAACCTTATAAGAGACAAAGATGATCCAATTGAAGTGAACCCCATGGCAAGGTTACAGTACATCCACTGGAATAAGAAGATTACGGTAGATTAGGGTTAGAAAGCAATACAGTAAGATCATATGAGATATGGTATAACCAGAGATAGGATGAATTGAATTTTTTAGGTGTGAATTGAAGACTACACGTGGAGTACAAAAGAATGAAATAAAAGTAGTTAAAGAAGGAGATGGAGAGGGGAGAGAAGAAGATGTATGTGAAGGTTTACGATTCTAGAAGAAGAAGACATTAGGAGATACTACAAAGTGCCATAGACTTAAAGATATGATGAAGAAAGAAAAGAATAGATATGATGACAGCTTAAGTTGAGTCTATCTATCACTCATTACATCATTCATTCTAATCAAATGAACACATCTATGTCATATCTCATGAGTGAATGAACATGTGAGGGAAATGACCGATTATTGTTCATAGATCAAAATGATCAAGTCATGATATATCAAGGGAGCAAGAACGAAATGGATTCAATCTTTTGTCGAGTTCAATTTAATCTATTTTATACATTACGTTTTATTGCAAGACATTACCTCTACCGCTGCTAACAAGAGCAATGGTTAAAGATACGGACCAATCATTCAAAGAGATCGAAATCAATAATTGTTCAGCACATTGACTAACTGAAACCGTTATGATATCTTGAGTGGGAAGAAGAGGGATAGATAGATAGAGGAAAAGATAGTGAGAATATCTCAAGTGATATCTATGGAGGATGAATTTCCTGTACTATGTAGTACACAATGGAAAAGGATGAGTAGGCATATGGAGATAGGATAGATTAGAGATAGAAGGAAGATAGATGGGAAGGAGTGAAGATACTTTTCATAGACAACGAACACATCTTCATCCCTATTGAGAAGATCAAATAGAAGGCTTCATCGTCATAGAATGGACAGTCAATACAGAGATAATCACTGTTATCCATCATAAGAACTATATAACGAGTACTTGTATACTTCATAGATGGTGAGATATCGGCATCTTTTGTAAAAGGATGGTATGATCTAGACGATGACAAGACATTGATGTTACAGGGGTAGGTACACGTGGAGTAAAGATCAGACAAAAAGAAGAGGTGAAACCGATAGGAACGATTTTATGCGTGAGTGAATCGTTTGAAGAAGTAGAATGGGATCGTAATGAATAGACCTATTTAAAGAAGGAAATGTTGCAGAAGTTGAGTCAGAATGAGTCATTTGTAGAATGACAGATATGGAGGAGGAATGAAGAATGATAGAACAACATTGAGAGGATAAGGTAGATTGAACAGATGGATGAGAACTATTCAGGCATTCAAGAGAGAGAACGTTTCAAATGATTGGAAGAGTTCAAAAGTGATTCACTTTGAGAAAGAGGTTTAGTCGGGATAAAAAAAGAGAATGAAATAGGAAGAAGAGCGCAAAACTACAACTGAAAAATATCCAAAAAAATAATGAGAAATGAAAGTAATCAATTTGCCTGAATTTGCATTACCGTATGATCAAGTGATCTGTGAATTCAAATTTTCAACATTTCATTGATTTGTTTCTTGAAAAATAACAGATTTATAAATATCTTTATACTTCTAATATTTTTCTTCCCGTATTAAGTTCACATGGTAATTAATATGTTGTACTCGTTACAATATTCAGAAACGGGTAATGTTTTCACAGATTAAATGAAATTGAGACTCAAATTTGCAAAATAAAAGAATATTTTACAATTCAGAGTGGTAATACTAAATTCTACAATACTATTACGGTATGTGTGACTACACTAATTACTTTCTGAACCCGTGAATTATCCATATGCAGTAATAATTCCAACTTCAACGAAAATAATGATAAATTAAAGATAAAGGATAAAGATCAAAGATCAGGTGGGAGACTATACCATATCAGGTAATTGTTTTAGTTTATTCTTAAATGGATTTAAATTAGTACAAACAGAATCTTTATGAATAGCTCGTTCCCTTTGTCTACTAGAAACAGAAGGAACATTATCTTTCTTCTCTTCAATCTTTCCTTTTCCTTCTTTCTTATCTTCATTCTTCTCCTCATCAACACATCTCAACAATAATATATTATTTCAGATTTAATCAGAATCTCGTTAAAGTAAGAATAATAGAGTACATTATCGTACTGTAGTCATAGTTCAAAATCAATATAAAGAAGATTACTGTACCTTAGTTCCTTGAGACTTCCTTTATTCGGTATAACAGATTCCATCTGTAATATCGATTGATATGATATAAAATAATTTAATTGAATTGATAACCTCTTCATATTCCGGAGGATCAGGAGGAGGACAATATACTCCTTCTTCCGCTTGAATCTCATATACTCGTTTTGTATGAGGTACTTCATTTGGACAATCTCCTACAACGAATCCATGATTACTGTAACTCTCTAAGTCAATCAATGTTTCGTCGTAGTTATGAAGCCATAGCAACTATCATATTATCCTTGCCATTATATTAATACTCTCTACTATTGATTCAATCTTAATGTAACTAAAGGGCACACTATAACATTTATATTGTAGACAAAACCACTGTATATTCGTATAAAGATCAAAGATCAAAGATCAAAGCTTACTGTAATCGACTGTAAGTTTCCTATGAACGCTTCTCGCAGCTTTGGTACATAATCGTGCAAGTAGACATATAGCAATGAATACAACGGCAACGGCGATGCCGAAGAAACAGATTACTACGATTGACGCCACTCTGAATAGATGAATGAATGAATGAAGAGGAATGAATAGATGAATGAAGAGGAATGAGATTGTTGTCTATTAGAAATGAAGAAGTATTCAGTCTATTCAAGGAAATTGAATTGAATAGAAAACAGGTGATATTGAAGAGATGAATGAATAGAGAGGGAATATGTAATATGAGATTGTAAACATAGAAGGATTCCATATAGAGTATGAGAAGGAAAGAATCAATCTCTTACTCTTATCATTATCCTCTCTATCATATCTATTGACTACTACTCTAAAAGTGAGAAAGTGTCACGGAATACGCATGGATGATCATAAATATAAGAGTTCATTCTGATTAGACTTCTTAGAGAAATCATTTATGCTAATGAAAATACGGAAATAGATAAAAAAATATAGTGACGGAGATAATACGAATTATAGATATTGTGCGTATAAAATGTACTTGCATAAGAAAATGACAAATGGTGCTAACGAACGGAAGTCACAATCGAGAGGCGAGCGAGATGTAGCCTTCTACATCTCGCCCCGCCTCTCGATTGTCTCTCCGCAGCCTCTCTCTAACCTGGCTGACATTCGCCGCGCGCTATATTATATATAACAGAGATCGGCATAGTTTCTGAACCATGCAAAACAAGAAAGTCTCTTGCGGGAGTGATTGGCTACTCTCGTACGAAATAAACAAGTGTATTTTATACGGTCAATAGAAATATATCTGTTATATTGATAATAATGTGAAACTAAAAATTAATAAGTACAAAAGAATAAATAAATAGACACTATAGAGTAATATTAATTAGCATCTCAGGTAAATCGCTTTGAATCTAATCGGGGCATTTTTTGAATCTATTCGGAACATGCGTCTTTTTGAATCTAATCAGAACATTTTTTTGAATCTAATTAGAAAATTTTTGAATCTAATCAGAGAATTTTTTGAATCTAATCAGAACATTTGTCTTTTTGAATCTAATCAGAACGCTTTTTGAATCTAATCAGAGAGATTTTTGAATCTAATTTAGCCCTAGTTTCTTCTAAAATTGCTCTAATTAGATTCAAAACGATTTGCCTGAGATATGAAATTGTTATGGGGAGCCCAAAAAAACCTTCGTTTTGCATAAAAGTACGTTGTTAATATCGTAGAATAAGTTAGATACTATAAATCCATTGAGACCAAAAGAGTTCTTAATTCTATTTTGTATGAATACAAAAGCATTCCTTCTCGTTTTCTATTGTAGTAATTCAAACCATTCCTCCCTTCTATCAATATATGGTGGGAATGAATGAAATGAATGTATTCAATTCACTATTTTGTATACCTTGGATTGAGACGAATTAGAGCCATTCTTCTATCTATGATGAATATAGATAATGATGATTGTAATATCAAAGAATTGAAGAATGATAAAGACGATAATATTATGAAGTCTCCATTAGAAGAAGAGGATAACGATGATTCTTTGTTGAGTTTGAAAAGAAGAAAAGAGAAGAAAATGTTCCCGTAGTGAAGGATAAGGAATTAGTTAAGAGAAGAAGAATAAGAAGAGAAGAAGAAGAAGAAGAGAAGAAGAAGAGACGAAGTAAGAGAGATTTCTATTTCTATTCATTCCATATTGGAAGATATCTAATGGACTCATACACTCAACTATTCCCATCATTCATTCATTCATTCCATATGAACATTCGTATGTAGTCAATGATATACTAGATAGAGATAGATATCTTGATTGATGTATTTTATGTGGAAATATCAAGAGAATCGGACTATTATACATGAATAGAGAAAGAATCGAATCGGAAACGATGGAAAGGAGGAAAAAATGAAAGATTGGTTATGGATTCCTTTTAGGATTCAAACAAGTAAATGAAACCATAAAGGGATGTATGATAAGATTTGCAAAACTTCTCACAGTCTATAATCCTTGTAGTTGCCTATAGCATTTACTGAGATCCGGTGACATTGATAAAAACAAATGTAAACTAGAAAATAGAAAATAGAATTCACCATATAGTACACTTTGGGAATAAAGTATAGAAAGGATGATTAGATATCCCATATGTATAGAAGATTAAGTGCGTTTTTTTTGCGTCACGTTTTCACGAACACCGTTGAAGCTAGCGACTTGCGGTTTGCGCCATTAGATTCAGCATCGGCGAATTAAGAAAACTTTCGGACAACTTTTTGAAAAAATGCCTAAAACTCATTTAATTATCGATTGAAGTTAAAAACGTTAAACATGCTTTATTCCGAGATTATAGCTTTATGCTTGTGTTTTTCTGTGTACGTTTACCAATTAGCATACGGGGAACACGATGCGAACAACCTCCGATCGCAATTTCATCGATTTACGCCTTAATTTTGCACTTAAACATTTTACACGCGACGCGTCGCACACGCGTCGCGTGTGCTCGCTTCATTCCAAAGAAAGCCAATTCAATCGTGGGGTTTAGTGCTAAATTCTTATTTCATTTCTTCATTCATAGTATTCATATCATCACTATACCTTCAGGCTATCCCTGGATGGGGGCCATTACTATAATATAGTATTATCCCATATGTATAGAAGTTAAATAGCGTTTTTATTCACGTCACGTTTTCACGAACACCGTTGAAGTTAGAGCCATGCGGTTTATGGAATTAGATTCAGCATAGGCGAATTAGGTAAACTTTCGGACAACTTTTTGAAAAAATGCCTAAAACTCATTTAAATATCGATTGAAGTGTTAAACGGTCAAATGCCCTTATTTCCGAGATTATAGCTTTATGCTTGTGTTTTTCTGCGTAGGTTTACCAAATGACATACGGAGAACACGATACGAACAACCTCCGACCTCACTCACATCGTTAAGACGTGCAAATTAGGCACAAACGAAAGCGTGTTCATTCATTTGACCTAGCGAACCACTCATGACCTAACGAACCACTCACTGCACCACGCGTTGCGTATGGGTCAGCGTCGCTTTCGAAATCTTTCACTAAACATTTCGTAGATTTATGAATTGTGCTTTCGCGTTTCATTTAACGTTTTACGATTCATTAATTCTGATAGTTCATCTTATCTATGTATGCGTCAGCGTGCGTGACTTTCGAAATCTTAGCTTTAGTTCCAGTGATACTACTCTGACACGTTAGTTCAGAGTGTACAATAAGGGATGAAGTGAAATCTCCGGTCGGGATTCGAACCCGTACCCTTTGGAAGGAGAGGCGGCCATCTTACCAATGCGCCACGCTTCGATCACCCTTCCCTCCCTTCTCTACTCACATTATTTCGAACTTACGCGCCGATCATTTTTCCAGTCCGGTTGTCGCAATTTGAATACACCTACTGTTTATAGGCGCTGTATGCGTAGACCATACCATATATTTCGTACACAATTATTCATTTTGAGATAAATCCTATTTCCCGGCTATTGTACAGACTCTCTTATGATTGAACTAACGTGCTGATACTACTACTGATACGTGATACTACTCTGGTGTTTAAATACTTGCATGATCACGAATAGAAGTATAATCATGCATGATTCGACATTCCATGCATGATCATGCATGGAATATCCGTGGTTCGTGATCATGCATGGATCTTCCGTGTTCATGCACGAATTTTCCGTGATCATGCATGGAATGACAGAATCCATGCATGATCTCGGATAATCCATGCATGATCATGCCATTAATTGCACGAATTTTACTTGGATCATGCAAGGATTCAAACACCTGAGTATATTTATCTACTTAAAGATTCTATCAATTCAGTTACCACTCACACTTAGCAAAGTTCGTTTAGTTAAGGTAGTGTTAGCGTTAGTTCTCGTGACACTATATTGATCTACTTATACAATTCTATCGATACAGTTACTATTCATTTAGTTAAGGTATTCTTAGCATAATCTTAGCAATTTCCCATATAGATAGAAGTTCATAAGCCTTTTTTGGGGCAGCTCAGTCCTCAGCTACCGCTGAAGATAGAGCCATGCGGTTTTCGGCATTAGCTTCAGCATAGGCGAATTAGGTAAACTATCGGACAACTTTTTGAAAAAAATGCCTACAACTCATTTAAATATCGATTGAAGTTACAAACGGTCAAAAGTCCTTTTTTCCGAGATTATAGCTTTATGTTTGTGTTTTTCTGCATAGGTTTACCAAATGGCATACGGAAAACACGATGCAAACAACCTCCGACCACGCTTATATCGTTAAGGCTTCCAAATTAGCTAAAAACGAAAGCGAGTTCATTAATTTGGCCTAACCAACCACTCACTGCACCACGCGTTGCACGTGTGCGTTGTGTATGCGTCAGCGTGTGTTACTTTCGAAATCTTTTCCTAAAAATTTCATCCAATTATGAATTGTGCTGTCGTGTTTCATTTAACGTTTTACAATTCATGATTCTGATAGTTCATCTTATCTACGTACGCGTCAGCGTGCGTGACTGTCGAAATCTTAGCGTTAGTTCTACCATACGGGGTGCGTGATAATTACTTGGACTCGAACTGTTATCTGTATCTCCCCTTAGAACGCGAGTTGAGCAACCAGTTTCATACCATTATTTATTCAATTCATTAGTAACAAAAGTATGTCAATGGATTTCGATATGCCCCCTTTTCGCGTTAATACAAGCCCGTAGGAACTTCTCGAAGGCGTTTTACGGAGGTAGTTGTCGTTGAGTTTGTTCCATGCTCGGAGGGGAGCCGACTTCAGGCTTGCCAGAGTCCAGTACTTGGTAGTAGAGATCTTGCTCTCCAGAACTCCCGGCACTGAGGTTCAGGGGATTCAAGTCATCTACTTAAATATTCTATCGATACAGTTACTATTCATTTAGTTAATGCAATCTTAGCGTTTGTTCCCGTGATACTATATTGATCTACTTAAAGATTCTATCGATTCAGTTACCATTCACACGTAGCAAAGTTGATTTAGTTATGGTAGTCTTAGCGTTCACATCGCCTATCACAACACGCAGGTAGGTGGTGTCCATCTTCGACCACTCCTTCTCCAATGCTTACTTCAGCGACTCCATATTTGGGTGGGGAATAGCGCAGGACCTTCCCTCCAAGGTGCCCCAGACTGAGCAGACCAGGGGACTGAGATCGGGCTAGGAGGCAGCCACTAAGCTCCTCGAATTAAGTCGAGAAACTGCTCCTTTCACCACACCTTGACGAAATTTGCCGTATAAACTGGTGCTCCATCGTGCTACGATAAGATAAGATATGATACGATACGATAAGGTCTACGATGAATTTCCTAAGTGGGAACGGCCGCAGGGGAGCTGGGCGTCCTTGACTATCTTCTCTAAGTAGCACTCGTTTTTGATCATGGCGCCCGGAGTCACAAAAAAGCTACCTTGGGGTCCGCAGTAAGCACTTGGTGACTATGGGGGTTGTCGTCGGCTTGCACGGTGCACGGCGGCTCAATGATAGTAACTAAGATGCTCTTGCCTGAGAAAGAAAGTATCGCAAACTGAGTGATGATAAGCAGTAAAACATCTAGGTTCTCCCAGCGCGAAAGTTGATTACGGTATATCTGGGCGCTCGCTTTTGACTAGACCTATCATCGAGTTTTACGATTCGCGAGACATACCGAGATGGCTTAGTGGATAGAGCTTTTGTTTAGCGATCCGAACCTCGTAGGTTCGAATCCCGCCCAGTGCAAATCAACTTTGCCGATTTTTCGTAATGCAAGAGCCTTCAAGCCAAAGTTAAATGTAGGGATTTCTCTTCATTGAACCGCCGTGCGGTGAACATCTTCTCTTCGGAGAACATGATTGCGAGGTGCGGCCAGGGGGTGCGTGCGAGTGAGGACGACGCGACACTTCTTGAGGTTCTTCCCACTGAGGATGGCCGCTTTTCTCACACGTTACGGGGTCATATTCAGTTTCTCCGTCGCTTCCCCATTCCCAGTTTCCCCATGGATCCGGGGCCCATATTGAAGTCCAGAGCCAGCTTCTTTGTCGAGCGGTGCGGATTTCGTCCGATTCTGTTTTTCACAGCCACGACGACCTTTGGTGTGACCACCTTGGGCTTTATTCCTCTCCCGGGACGGTCCAGTTTCCCTGTACCTCGCCAGCGTCCGGTAGACCTGTCGTGGAACGTCAACAGCTTTCGATATGTAGGTTACGCTCATGCCGCGCCCTCGCGCGGTAACGATCCACTTTTTACTTCATATTTAAGCTCAAAATGATCCAATTGACTTGAAACTTAAATCATGAACGGAGAAACTACTAATAATGGAAATATAAACCCCTGATACTATATTGGTCTACTTACTTATTCATTCTATCGATTCAGTTACCATTCACACGTAGCAAAAGTTCCTATTTAAGGTAATCTTAGCGTTAGTTCCCGTGATACTATATTGATCTACTTATTCATTCTATCGATTGACTTATGCACCGTTACATTTGCCTTACGTACTTACGCCGTAACCCCTCTCCGCCGCGTTGGACACGCGGCGGGGGGGGGTGTTACGGCGTAGGCACGTAAAGCAGATGTAACGGTGCATTAGCGTTAGCTTCCTTGACACTATATTAATCTACATAAAGATTATATTGATTCAGTTACCATTCATACTTAGCAATGTTTCTTTAGTTGAGGTAGTCTTAGCGTTAGTTCCCGTGATACTATATTGTAGTTTATAATAATAGTAATATATTTATCGCATCTTGGAGAAGAGAGAAAAGAGAACAATCAAAATACATATTATGACAAGAAGTTGCGACGATATAGTTGCAATTACTGGATTTCATCTTTTACAGAATTACTAAATACATGAGGAGAGGTCGATGCTACAATAGTTAGATCTATATTGATCTACTTAAATTCTATCGATTTAGTTACCATTCACACTTACATGGGAATGGTGTGAACTCACATATCCCGATTTTCACGAAAATTGCAGGGTTTGCTAAATCGACTGTGCTGATTTCAAGTCTGCTTTAAAAACCTGCAAAATGTTTTTCTGGAGCGAGTTATAGTCCGACGAAAAGTGATTTTTTAATGTTTCAAATGATTGTTCAGCTGATTTCCCTGAACAATATAATCATAATCATCTTTTTCCACTCCAAGCTGCATCGTGGTCAAGTCTTACGATGTTTGGTTGGTATTCCGGAGGGATCTTTTGTCATTTAAAAAATTTTATCACCCATGAATCATAAAAAGAAGTTCACTGCCGGGGAATCGAACCAGCCCCTTCCGGAATACCAGCAAAACATCATACCACCTTAAAATGCTGCAGTAGGATTTGAGCGAGAATATAAGAGAAGAGAAGAGCGATAAAATTCACATCGAGTGAAGAAAAAAGCTGAAAAATCAGCTGAAAATGGCTTGAAAAGTAAAAAAAATCGCTCTTTTCCGGTCTATAACTCGCTTCAGAAAAACATTTCGCAGGTTTTTAAAGCAGACTTGAAATCAGCACAGTCGATTTAGTAAACCCTGCAATTTTCGTGAAAATCGGGATATGTGAGTTCACACCATTCCCATGTTAGCAATGTTCCTTAAGTTAAGGAAGTCTTAGCGTTAGCTCCCGTGATACTATATTGTAGTTTATAATAATATATTTATCGCATCTTGGAGAAGAGAGAAAAGAAGTGAGAAAAGAGAACAATCAAAATACATATTATGACAAGAAGTTGCGACGATATAGTTGCAATTACTGGATTTCATCTTTTACAGAATTACTAAATACATGAGGAGAGGTCGATGCTACAATAGTTAGATCTATATTGATCTACTTAAAGATTCTATCGATTCAGTTACCATTCACACTTAGCAATGTTCCTTTAGTTACGGTAGTCTTAGCGTTAGCTCCCGTGATACTATATTGGTTTACTTAAACATCTTCCTTATGCACTGTTACATTTGCCTTACGTGTCTACGCCGTAACCCCCTCCGTCGCGTAGGACAGGCGGCGGAGGGGGTTACGGCGTAGACACGTAAGGCAAATGTAACAGTGCATTAGCGCTAAACAATTTATATATATATTTATATATTTATATATATATATATATTTATTTATGTATTTATATATATATGGGGGGGGGGTTCGGGGGGTTTCCCCCCGATAGTCGCGCCGTTAGGCGCGGCTAGTATGAAAAATAGAGAGGAAGAGTAAGAGTAGGATCAATACGTGTTTTGAAGTATTCAAAATGAATATAGATAAAAACTCTGAATGGGTTGACTATTCAATTGAATTCATTCTATTCTTCTTCTATTGTAAATTGATCAACCATAAATGATATACAGAAAGAGAAGAAGAATAAAGAGGAAGGTCGAAGAGTAAATGTGCTTTACTCTATTGAAATATCGAGGAAGCCATCTCTAATTCAAGAAAATTCATAGATAATGAAATAGATTATAAAGAAGGATGAGATAGAAAAGAGTATAGTAGGATGGGTTTGACAACCTATGAATTCATAATTGATATAAAGACTGAAATGTTTAAATACACAAGGTATGAACTTTCTCTCTCCAGTAAATCAAAGTACAGGGTGCGTGAAAATTACCGGCACTCGATTGTATCATATTGCGCATTAGCAGCTAATCGATATTTCGCAAAACCAGTTGCATGATTATGACGTGTGACCTTTCGTGTAAAAGCGTTCGAGGTTTCAATTCGCTTAGTCTAGTTAGTCAATAATGGTGAAGGCAAACCCGATGAGATCTACGATCCGGACGCTCTCTCTCGAAGGAATCCAGCCCGCCAACATCTTTTTGAAACTCAACTTTCCCAAGAGAACCGTTTATCACGCAAACCGACGGTATCAGGAACTCGGCACGGAAGGTGACCGTCCAGGGAGAGGAACGCCGGTGTCCGCAACTTCACCCCAGAACCGTGAGATAATTCGACAGAACATCTACCGTAATCCCACGCGGTGCATGGTCGATATTGTTGAAAGCTCGGTATCTTTGACTTCTTTATTCGCAAGATCGTCAAATATGGCCTGATGTAGAATCTATATAAGTACTGTAAACTGCTTGATTTAAACGATCCTCAGATCAATCTGCGAAAAATGCGATGCCCTTTCTTTCTCGACCGGTTTCACATTTACGAACATTTCACCGCTCTCTTTACAGACGAAAATTTTTTTACCCTCGAATTTAATTTCAATACTCCGAACGACATGATCATAGCCCATGATTCCAAGGAATCTACCAAAATGGGTGGCATCACCGGTCAACCTCGCATCCTGCCTATGTGATGGTGTGTTAGGGCCTCTTCCCCACCGGTAGGATTCCTCTCGTCTTTGTATCGTCAGGCGCAAAGGCGAATAATAACTACTACGCCAATCACATCCTGAGAGACGTACTCCTCTTCAGGTCCCATTTTCACTTCAGTCGGCGCTTTTAGAGGCTGCAGCAGCATATCGCACCCAGACATAAATTCGAGGCCAGAACCGACTAAGTTATGAGAAAGTACATGGCTCAAAATGAATGAAAAATTCCCGTGACTAAGAATCCCCTGGACTTGACAGTATAGGGGGTTCTGGAGAGCAAGATCTCCTCTACCGAGTACACGACTCTGTTCAGCCTAAAATCGGCTCTCCTCTGAGCATGGGACACCGTCGACGATAACAATCACCGTAAATTGCCTATTGCAAATGTTTTGCTCCTCCGGGCTAGCTTCGAAGCGAATGAGAGGCATATTTAAATCCATTATCATGTTCTTGTTACTGAATAATTGAATAAATAATTATACGAAACTGGTTGCTCAAATCGCATTCTAAGAGTAGATATTGATAAAAGTTCGAGTGCCGGTAATTTTCACGCACCCTGTACATAATAGGAGATAAAGTAAATGCGATTATGGAAAAAGATGGAGACAATAATATTTTGTACAAGTTGTAAATGTATAATTAAATGATAGATTAATGCATGGACATTCCTCATTTATCGATTATTAATAGAAACAATATTCATGTGCAGATGATCTATTTATATTCCTTCCAATGACAATAAATATACGATTCAATCTACATATATTTACACTCACTATAATAACTCCTCTTTTACTGACATTCATTATAAATTCCACAAAAAAACTTAAATTATTTAATACTCTCTATCCATCCACTCTACAAACATCTTCATTTCGCTACAACCATGCTTCATAATGTAAATGGATACACAAATAAAGAAATAGAAAAATTAAAGATTTTTAAAATAGGAATCAAATTTCAAGAATGTTATAGTGAAAAATTGTTCAAAGTAAAGAGTAGATTACATCAAATACTAAAATCACATTAAATGTGTACCCAAGATAATATTTTAATATATTAAGTCTTATCGGAATATCATACAACATATCTTCTACAAAAAAAAGTTTTTTAAAGAGAAAGTAGTACAATGATAGAGAGTGAAGCAATGATGAATAGAAGAAGGACGATTTCCAATGAAAAGTTTTCGAAAATTTGTTTATCGTGAGAGAATTCTTCATTGTTAGAAGTTTTGATATTTCTTTGTTAGAATTCGTTGAAATCTGTTCAGTATTCATAATAAAACTGACCTTCTTTGTGTTGTCAGAGAATTAGTTAATATATAAGAGAAATGGTCTGCATTCCTTGAATCTTCGATATTGAATGGTGGAGTCAATACTCCTTCTGTCATCCTTAATTCATTTATTATTTATATTAATAATTTAAATGTCTTTGGCATCGGAGAATGGTTATAGATAGTAAAGAGAAGTAAAAGATGAGTAAAGGAATTGAAGAGACTTCTTCGTTAGTTGAATAGTTAATGAAGAAGAAGAAGAAAGAATGGAAGAACTCCCAAAGAAAAAAGGAGATTGGAAAGGGTGAGAAAAACCTTTCTTTTAAATTGTTTGAACCCTTTAAGTAAGTCCTCTCTTCCAAAGAAAAAGGAGCCTATATCATAGTATAATTCTTCATTATTATTCATAGATATGAATATGAAGAGAAGACTCAAGATAAGTCCTTCTATATAAATACTATATTAGTGACTATAAACATACAAAGAGTCTCTCACAATAATATTTTCACGTTATGATAAAAGCAAATCATATCGTCAAAATGAGTTCAAACGACATTTACGAGAATTGGATGGTGAAATTCATCGATCACCTCTGGTGTAAGAAACGATTGAATAGTATGAAATAGTTGGTCTCTCGCTTTCTTTGTCTGCGAGAGAGTTTTGCCAGACAGTAAAATTAAATAGCTCGGGTGTGTCTTTAAGAAGACAAGGAACTAAAGAAATAATAGAAGAAGAGGAGGAAAATAGTGAATAATCAGAAACAATTCACGTGAATACTGTAATTCTATATTGTACTTTGAAGTGTTCATATTCTCTTTTATTATGAATAACATATAGGACAACCATTACTACATTTATAGAAGTTAAACACGAAGAAGGATATATTTGATATATGTAATGTGAGTAGAGTATAAAGGTTAGTTTTACTCTCCTCTCTCACAACTTTCATAGATTAAGAAAGCGAGAGAGCATAGAAGAACAGAATTTTGCTACCAATACGTTTAAATTATCTTGTATTGAATTATTTAAGAGTCAAATGATTCATTGAGACCATTCATTCATCTGAAGATATCGTCTTTCTCATTTTACGAGAACCAAATTTGATATGATTTCATTGAAATTTGATTCCATTCAAAACATTCTCCGTCCAATCTCAAATAAAAGAAGATAACAATGAAAAACATTTCATTCCTATATCTATTTATTATTATCATAGTATTCATTACATCCACAGTCAGACACAGCCAAACAATACTTCAAAAAAAAAAAGAATAATAAAGAAATTCTATTTCCAAAAAATCCCCTTGCCAGCCATTTTATTTAATTTCCTTCTTAATTCCGATTTTCCAAAAATATTTTTCCGAACAGCGATGGTGTAGAGTCTATAGAGGATAAGATGTCTGCTTTCATTTTGAAAGCAAACATCATATACCTTTTTCGTTCTTCCCGGACGCACTCTTTTGCTGTATTTTTTTAGATATTCAATAAAATCAAAAATTAGTTTTGCACTTTATAAGCAATACGAACGGTTTAAAACAGGGAAAAAAAGTATATAAGCACGGTGATGTTTCACTAGATAGACTCTATGTGGGTTCATGTTAAACTTGCGAGAAGAACTCATTTTGTGAAGTTCAAAAGTGCGACAAAATCTTTTGAAACATTGGAATATCTCTGAAAATACTGCAAAAGACTGTCATGGAGGGGGGATTGAACTCATAACTTTCAAAATATTAATTGTACACTATTACAACATGAGTGTTTGTGTAGTGGATATGACACTTATCATAGGTACGAGAGACTAAGAATTCATCCGGATCGATTGTATACAAAATCACACTAATTTCAATATCGATGTTCCCGAAGCTCAGGTAGTTTGGATAACTTTTGAAAACGTATTCCTAATCAGCATCGAAAAGTGATCCCTATTCATGCTATTATAATCTCAAAAGGGCAGACTGACATGAGACAACCCTCTGTGAGAAGAGTTAGTTCATAGAAATGAGAGAGCATATATTCCATCCCATTTTGTTCTTCTTTCCCATTCCAACCCATCCTATATGAAAGAATCTGAACAAAATTGAGAAGAGAAGAATAAGAGATTGAAGGAATGAAGATAGAATAGACATAGAAATAGAATAAAGATGAAAGGTTAAAATTACTCCCCTTACAGATAGATGAAAATATTTGTAGAATAGTCAAACCAATGAAAGATAAGATTAAGAATATGGAAATGGGGGAAAGTGAAGTTATTGGAATGAAATAGTGAATTCTCTGGTGGTCATTAAACATTTACGAGACCATTGCATATGGTTTTATTGTGAATAAAGATATTAAAATGACAATAGAAGAAGAATTGAACCAATGAATAAAGTAGGAAAAATATAGAATGAATAGATGAATAGTTTTGAAAGACACATTCATGATATATGATATTGTTGCAGTTGAAGAGATATGCAAGCCAATTTTAGATTACTAATGAATGAGATCATATTATATGTATATAGTCTATATTTAGAATGAAGAAGAATGAAGAGATGATGAATGAATGGTAATGGAAGTAAATGAAGAAGATGAAAATGATCAACACAAAAAGTGTAATAGAATGAAGAACATATTATTTTTGAATCAAGGAAGAAATAGGAGGAGAAGAGATGAAGAGAATACAACTGAGATCATGATTAATAGTCTTATCCATTGTTTTGTTAATATTGAGTTCACTTTAAAAAGACGTTTCAATAGAGAATGAATGATAATAAAGGTGAAGAAAGGCTACTTACAATGTTTAGAGATTGAAATGAAAATGAAGTGATGAGAAGTTTTATGATGAAGAAAAGTAGTAGATGGAATAGAATGGTAATGAAATAAAGAATAGAAGATGTAATGAAATGTTGTAGTGAAGAAGAAGAAGATAAGTAGTCTGAGAGATATGTAAAATACTATTATGGAGTGGAATAAAATGCTGACGCATCTAAGATAAATCAGAAATAATGAAACGTGAAGGTAAACTACCGCGCTTTCTTGAAAAAAATATGAAGAGAGAAAGGCAGCAAAAGTTATTCTACATACGGCACACTATTCATTCTATGCTAATTATTGCATATTGCTCACACTTGCCTAAGCGAGATGCAAGAGATTTACATGAACATTCATGGTTTTCAGCCTTTAAGAAGTGGGAAATATGGTTGAGGAAAGAAAATGGAAATAAAGATATAAAGAATATAATGGAACAATAAAGGAATTGATGATGAATAGGGATCTACTATTGTGTATTCATCGAATACATTGTCATATTGAAGATGAGATATAGACAAAAGAAGGAGGAAATTCATATGAATTAAAGATATCTTCATGAATATCTATTCATACACGGATAAGGATACTTTCATTGTACCTAGAATGGACTCGAGGAAATGATTTCATAAGAGAAGATAAGTTATGAGTGTATAATGGACAACGTCAAAGGAAGAAAGAAGGAATAGGATATATGGAATAAGTAGACAGATATAAGAAGTAATATATGTAGAAGATGAAGAAGGAAAAGGAAAAAGAAAGGAATAATATTGATAGATGTAATGCTATGATTCGAATTAGTCGATTCTTAGAATTATGTTCAAGTGAATGTTGTTATATTAAAATGATAAAATCAATTTCAGAAAGACCAATTGAAGATACCAATTGAAGATGAAGAATAATTGATATTATTAGTTTTTTTATTATATATAGTTTTCTCCAAATTTCGAGAAAAAAATATTTTCCAAAAATTAAACCTCCTAAATACACTTGATTTAAATTAATAATATTAATAGATGTAAAAGTAAAAGTGTGCATGCACTTTAAATGTAGATTTTTAAATAAATAAGTTAGCTAATAATAAAATAAAGTAATAATTTTCATTTTTTTTCATTTCAAACAACTTTATCAGACTGGTTGTCTCTGCTGTGTTATCATCAGATTTCTCCATTGATCATAACGATGTTTGAAGACATTGAGGTACCGGCTGATTTTACAAACTCTATATGATAATAAAATAATAAACGCATTAATAATTGAGTAAAGGTCTTGATTTCGATGCTCTTTTCTTGATTCACTTCTATTTTTTTATACAAAGTTCATATCTAAATGGAATAAAATATCTTTTCATTATATTTCTCATCTTCCTTCAATATATTATTATGATTATCTTCTTTCTTTACAATGAGTAGAATTTTACGTTAAAGAGCGGAAAGCGAAAAGAATAAGAATAAAGAAGACGACTCAACCTTGTATATTATAATGTTAACAATATCAATTCTTTACAGTAATTTAAGAGAAATTTTGAATAAATAAATATTATTGTGATTAACTTCATAGATGTTAATGATTATGATTTGTTCCTAATGAATATATTCATTCCGTTTTGCATTCATTAATAGATTGCAGAATAAATATTATGTTCGTTTGAAAAGAAAATTATTATTTCATAAACAACAATAATATATTAGTAAAAGCGGTTAAAGGAATTATTATATAGACAGAAAGATTTAATTCATTAAATTTTATAATTTCATCGTTGTGTCAACAAGAAGAAAACATATGGGAAAACAACGTCGTAAAAAAACTTTCTTTTTCTTCAAGAGGAAATATGCAATTTTCACACAAAAATATATAATATAATTTATTCTTTTGTTTAATTAAGTACCAGAGGAAACGACATAAGTATGAGAATATACGGAAAATCTCCTAATTTTACATTATTCGAAATACTCCGAATTTTGTGCTGTGGAGTCTTTCCTCCATTACTTTTCTCAGTGAATTTCAAATTGTTTTATTTTTTTCTAAATTGGATTGGTCAGACACATCAGAGTGAAACTCAAGTCATGAAAATCAAAATGGAAAGTTGCAAAATTGAAAAATATGGAAAACATCCTAAAATTCCGTTAAAACTTGTATCATTTTTCTCTCGTTTTAACGGTATATGATTGTATTTGTGGAATCAATTTTATTGTTATTTGTAGTACAGATTTATTAGAATACATTTTATAGTCAGTTCAAAGTAACGAAATAAGAATTAACCATTCAATCTCAGACAGTTTTTTTGTTCGTCTACTATATTTAGAGTGATTGCTTTGACATATTTCCTCTGGCTACTAGTGAACTAAATCGATATCGTATCCATTTGATCACTATCAAACATTTTTTAATAGTGATTGGAATGATTAATAATATTCTTATATGAAATTAACCTGATGTAGTATATCGATCCTATACAGTGAGAATATTGATTAGACAAATAAGCATAACAGAACTCAATTTTTGTATGAATAGGAGACTGATAATGACTTCGTTTACGAGAGAATATTGATTCAATATTGATTGAATGGAGAAATAAGTGTTGAAGTGATTAAATGAGAGTGAATGAGGATACGAGAGAGTAGAGATTGAGAAGAATGATGATGATAGAGAGGAGAATAGTATAGAGATAGAATGGAGAGTTAGAGAAAGAGATAAAGAATGAGAAGAAGAAGAAGAAGAAGTGTAAGAGGGATCCTGTGCTATGTAATGTAATGAATCTCACGATAGAATATATTGAAGAATGAATAAATAGAATAGATTAATATCATTCATCCTTTTTTTTCTTTTTGGTTCTTTAATCAAATCTTCATCATCAATCATTATTTCAATGAATAACAAATGATTTCATTTTCCTGATAAGAAAGTATCCATATATTGTTTATTATCTCGTACTTTTCAATCAATAACAATCTCTATTTCTCTATTTCTCCCACATCTCTCTCTCTCTTCTCTCTCTCTCTCTTCTCTCTTCCTCTCTCATCTCCTTCACACTCTAATCTCTCTTCCCATGTCTTTCATTCAATTGTATATTTTGATCTATCCCTTCATATCACTCATTCATTAATCATTATTTCTATTCTATCATATTCTTTTATCCTTAATATTCCATTTCCATCCCATTGAAATCAGTTGAATTCAATTGGAATCTGACTCTTTCTTCAATGCATTACAATTAGAATACTTAATGATAAGAGAATAGTAATTGGAGTTATTCAAGATAAGAAGTTTGTCTTCTTTTTTAACACTTATATATCTATTTGCATTGTTCTTATCCAATGATATTCATTCATATATTGATTGATCTTTTGGTTGATCTATTGATTGGTCTATTGATTGATCTATTGACTGATCTATTGATTGATCTATTGATTGATCTATTGACTGATCTATTGGTTGATCTATTGATTGATGCATTGATTGATCTATTGATTGATGTATTGATTGATTTATTGATTGACCTATTGATTGATCTATTGATTGTTTTTTGATTGATGTATTGATTGATGTATTGATTGATCTATTGATTGATCTATTGATTGATCTGTTGATTGATTTATTGATTGATTTATTGATTGATCTATTGATTGATCTATTGATTGATCTGTTGATTGATTTATTGATTGATTTATTGATTGATATATTGATTGATCTATTGATTGATATGATCTACTTATAGATGACATCATCAATTCCTTCTTCATCACCAATTGAATGGATTGAGATATCAAATACAAGTGGTCTTCGAGTTGTTCTTCTTTCATATGGAGCCACTCTCGTTTCTGTTTACTTCCCTGATAAAAATGGAAAGGAACATGATATTGTGAGAGGATATGATACTATCGAGGGTAAGTAATACTTAACTTATCTTAACTTAAGTTATAAGTATATTGTTAAGGATATGAAGAAGATAAGTATATGATGGGAAAGACAATAGGAAGAACAAGTGGAAGATTAAAAGATGGACAAATTCAATTATATGATGAATCAGAAAGAATTCAATTAGAGAAGAATCATGGAGGACATCAAATACATGGAGGATCATTCTCTATTGCTAAGGTTTATATATTCACAATATAACTGTATTCACTAAATAACTCTTCCATCTTCATATCTATACTTATTTTATTTTCAGAAGAATTGGGAAGTCGACAGTCGATCTAATACATCAGTTACATTCATTGTTAAACAAAAACATGAAGAAGATGGATATCCTGGCGATGCTACCATTAAGGTTATCTATTCATTACTCAAAGAATCATAATGAATAAGTATATTTAAGTGTACCTATACAGTGAATGATTTGAATCAATTAATCATTGAACATTTTGCTGAGACAACAGAACCTTCTCCTATTGCATTGACTAATCATGCTTATTGGAATCTAGATGAAGATTCTGTAAGTGTCAAAAATCACTATCTTGATCTATCGATTAATTATCGATTGATTATCGATTAATTATCGACTTATTTTCGATTCATTATCGATTTATTATCAGGAACGTATTCATGATCATCATTTATATGTTCGTGCCAGTAGAAGACTTCGATTAGATGATCAACTTGTTCCTACTGGTATCTATTATATTCTATATATTCATACATTTATTACAATGTTTATCTATATTTTGTGTTTTTCTTCTGTTTATCCCTATTCTCCTTGTATTGAACTAGTTCAACCATTATACATATCATTCATGCTCAACCATAATATGATAATTAGTGATATCTTCTTAAATGAATAGATGAAATTATTCGATATTCCAGGTGAATTTCGTCCTGTTGAAGGAACTCCATTCAATTTTCTTCGTATGCGTAGAATTGGTCCAGATCCAGAGAGAATCAATCCTGATGCATTACAAATTGATGAAGATCTTATATTAGATGATCATAAGAAAGCTGATATACTTCTTGCGTATGATTTATTTATTTATTGACTACTGATTACTTGAATCAATGGAATAGATCATCTTTAAATATGCCATATCACGGGTCTCCTGAAAAAGTGTAGCAACGCCTGCCACTATGAAAATTTTTTTGTCTCCGATTTCGATGAAAGTCGGTCAGTGGGTGTGGTTCGGGGTCATGAGAAGGCTTAGCCACTTGATTTTGCCAAAATTGCAAATTATCGATTTTTTGTGATCTACCCTGAAAATGATCATAACTCGGTTCATTTTCATCGTACAATGAGCCGACAGGTGTCATTCGAACCGTATTCGAATGCTCTTCAAAAAAGTAGTTTATTACCCGTTCGCTGCTAAGTCGTCTTTAGGGCGAAAAACGCGAACAACACTTTTTCTGATCAAAAAGGTGAAGTTTTCTCGAAAATTTTTTCTTGACCCCATCCGTTTTATTGCAAAAATTATGTCTTCAAACCACGTTCAATATCACTATCTAGTTCATTGCCCGTATCTCTTGGCCCCCATGGTCGATTACTAGATAGCTCTCGGACTTAGTCGATTTTTGATCACATTCCGTTTTTTGATAGTATCTCACTTCAAAGTTGTCCAATTATCTTTTCAGAAAAATAGAAATTCGATTCGACAAACATGTTTACTTCACAATAGAAACTGTAATATAATTGAGCAGACACTGTGCAGATATCAACATCACTGGTCAAATACGAGGGTAATTGATAACTCCGGGGCGTCGTCCGAGAACAAAGTCTTCATCTCTGAATGCATCCAATCATATATCGCAGGAGACGGTCAGATCATTCTCGTACACTTGTACTTCATCCTCAGGGGCAGTTCACTAACAAATGCAATACATGAAAAATACAAAAAAAAACTATTATTATCGTTCGAATGCAATATGATCTCTGTTGAACACATGAATGCGGTAAAAAATCAAAATTGTAGCAGTTTTCCTTTAATAACTCGGAAACGGTTCGATATAACAATTTGGACAATAGTAAACTTTTCAATCTCCTTTTCGAGAGAATCATTTCTATTTTTTTGAAAAGATAATTGGACAACTTTGAAGTGAGATACGATCAAAAAACGGAATGTGATCAAAAATCGACTAAGTCCGAGAGCTATCTAGTAATCGACCCTGGGGGCCAAGAGATACGGGCAATGAACTAGATTGTGATATTGAACGTGGTTTGAAGACATAATTTTTGCAATAAAACGGATGGGGTCAAGAAAAAATTTTCGAGAAAACTTCACCTTTTTGATCAGAAAAAGTGTTGTTCGCGTTTTTCGCCCTAAAGACGACTTAGCAGCGAACGGGTAATAAACTACTTTTTTGAAGAGCATTCGAATACGGTTCGAATGACACCTGTCGGCTCATTGTACGATGAAAATGAACCGAGTTATGATCATTTTCAGGGTAGATCACAAAAAATCGATAATTTGCAATTTTGGCAAAATCAAGTGGCTAGACCTTCTTATGACCCCCAACCACACCCACTGACCGACTTTCATCGAAATCGGAGACAAAAAAATTTTCCTAGTGGCAGGCAGGGCCGATTTTGCTACACTTTTACAGGAGACCCGTGATATGCCAGAGCAAAGGTATCATATTGTAAACAAATATATATGTATCATGACATATTTTGACGTTTTGAATAATATAAATGATGGAGGTTCTGGTTATTTATCTACTCTATCCAATTTAGATTAGAATCTCCTTCATCTGGGATAAGAATGACAATCACATCTACTTATCCATCTATTCATATATACACTGCTCATAACTTAGATGGATCACAAATTGTAAGTAATGTTGTTTTTTTCATCTTTTCAATCATCTTTTCACGATTGATCTTTGGTCTTTTTTGTCTATTGATCTAAGATTTTTACTATTTTTTAATTGTGATCTTTAATTCTATTAATCTCCGATTTTTTTATCATTGATCTTTGAACTCTGATCTTTGTCTATTGAATTGTGATCTTTGGTTTTTCTACCAATGGATCTTTGATATTTCGTCTTGACAATTGATTTTCTATCCTTTCTTCAGGGTAAAAAGGGTCGTCCATTGGGAAAATATACAGGACTAGCAATTGAACCTCAACACTATACATGTGCTGCCTATTTCGTGAGTATATAATTACTATAAATGAATCATCTCATAATTGATTATATATTCAGCCTGATTTCCCATCTGTATTAACAACAAAAGATAAACCATCAAAAGAAGAGATTGTTTATTCATTCCTACATATTCAATCAAGTGATTTACATTCACTATAACTATTATATTATATTATTGATTGATTGATTGTTAATGTTCATTACGAGTTCAATAATGTCTGTATGTATCTATTAATCATTCCATTAATGAACATATTATATATCTATTTCATTGTACAACAATCATATATCATGAACAACAATATTATGTTTATATTCTTTGAATAAGATTCATATAGTGGCATAATGATAAGACACTTCTAAAATTTTGAGATTCCGACCGAATGGTAGATGGAAGTCAAAAGAGATATGCACCTTTTGTAATCCCGCCTTGGATAATAATAATAAACATAATAATGATTTTCCGAAATTTTATCATAGCGATAGTGCAATCTGAATTTTTCCATGAGTTGTCCATGGGGTTTATACCGGGGAAGGTGCTGACCAAATGAAGAACATTGATGTATGTTCTTGGTCGCGAGATATGTTTGTAGAGCTTCTGGAATAAATGGATGTGTTGTCTTACTGATAGTTTTGTCGATTCTTCCTTATGAACGGTACAAGAGTGGATTACTTCATTGAGTACATCTTGGAGGGGAAGGAGATGGACAGCTTGACGACCGAGGAGCCCCCCAGCACGCCCCCAGGCTGCTTTTTTAAATACCCAAATTATTGATTTCAGATAACTTTCTCGATGAGAAGAAGTTAAACATCGATAATCCTGAATGAATTATTTGAGATGGAAGAACTTCTTCGATGGATCTTAGATGTTTTATCATTATGTCATTCACTGTATTATGGATGACTATACATAATTATACTCTAATGGAAATATATCTCTTATTATTAGTTAAGAAAATTACACTTTTACAATAATGATTAAAATGTCATTAGAATTGAATAGAATATCTATCAATTGGATCGATAATCAGAGTTATTTAATTATATTATGTAAAATTAATTATATACATATAAATGTGGACGCGGACTATATTTATGATGATAAAGAAAGATTGGATTGAGAAATGAGATATCTTTCATTATCTTATTAAATCTTTCTTCATTCCTTCTATTTGTCTATCCATCAAAGCACAAAACACATCGATGTATGATTCCTCTATCTCACTTCCTCTCCCTCTCTCCTTTCCCCCTCTCTCTCCCTCTTCCCATCCCTTTCCCTCCCCTTCCCTCTCCCACTCCCTCTACCTCTCCTTTTCCCTTTTTCATTCTTCGTTCATCGAAACAAACGACTGTGCACGTGGAGAGAAGAGACTAGAGACAGCAAGAGAAGAAGGAATCAACGGAACAACCATCTATATTCTTCCTCCCTTTCTCTCTCCCTCTCCTTCTCCTCTCCCTCTCCTTCTCCCTCTCCCTCTCCCTCTCCCTCTCCCTCTCCCTCTCCCTCTCCTTCTCCGTCTCCCTCTTCTCCCTCTCCCTCTCCCTCTCCCTCTCCCTCTCCCTCTCCTTCTCCGTCTCCCTCTCCCTCTCCCTCTCCTTCTCCTTCTCCGTCTCCCTCTTCTTCCTCCTCCTTCTCACGACTATTCTCCATCCTTTGGTTATTCTTCAATGGTTCATTCAACATACAAAGCAGTTATCTTTGACTATGGAGGTGTTCTTATGTCGTATTCATCAGAAGTTCCAGAATGGACAAGTTAGTATATCTATATCTCTCTTCTTTTATCTTTCAACAACCTTATTTTATATTTTCCCGAAATCTTTTATCGTATACCATAACCATAAGAGTCCAAAGTCCGATTCCATTTGAATAAATGGACTTTGACCCCGTTCTCAATCAAGTACTTCCTCCCCCAAGGCTACACTGTAGTGACCCTATTCAAATGATCTTCAATATAGCTTGAATGGATGAAAAGACGATAACTAATGATGATATAAGTTAATGAATGAATATATTGTAGAGATAGAAATGGAATATGAACTACAACGAGGAAGTATTCAAAAGACTTTATTCTCTATATTCAAAGATATTCCTGGAATTGATAAGTATTCATATATTATAAGTTTCATTCATTTCATTATCTATATTCAGATTATTATTCGAAGGACACGTAAGTGCTGCTGATTTAGAAAAAGAAATTCTTCCAAATTATCTATCAACAAAGGTAGTGCAGATATCAAAAGATCAAAGATCAAAGATTAAATTAAGATGGGAGTTAAACTACCATGTCCATTAGATGTACTTAATCTATGGATGGGACCAGGAAGAAAGATTCCCTATGTAAGTTTAGTTTAAAGAATGAAAAGAGAATGAAATGTATGTCTAGACTAGAGATGATGACAACATTTTGTGTTTATAGTGTAGTCAATGTTTCATTGATTCGTCTTATTTATAGAATGAGAATATGATATCGGTGGTTCGTTCATTAAGATCAATGGGAATTCATACTTCTATACTTACTAATAACTATAAATTTGATAAGTAAGTATTTAATATATTGAATAGAAAATGGATTAATGATTTGATTGAAGGGAAGGTCTTTTCGATCGAACTCCGATCGATAAAAGTTTATTCGATGTAATAGTTGAGAGTACTTTAGAAGGATGTATGAAACCAGATATGGAGATATATGAAGTATTGATTATATTTAGTCATTCAATCAATCAATAATATATTTTGTAGATCACACAATCTCGTTTACCTTCTGATATTCTTCCATCTCAATGTATTTTCCTTGATGATAATATGGATAATATTGAAGCGGGTAACAAATTCGGATGGAAAAGTATACTGGTACGAATATTGATTGAAATATCATTTATAATATAGATCAATAATATTGATTATAGGTCAAACCAGCAGATGTTAGTATTGCAATAAAAGAGTTAGAAGTATTATTGGGTGTATCATTATTGTAATTGATATAATCATACTAAGTATTAATTGTATTTCAATGATTCATTTCTGTTATACATACAGGTCATATTAATATAATAATTGATTGGCTTTATTCATAAGAAAGACCAAAGATTAACTATATGTCATAATAAAGATGATTTGTCCATTCTATTCATTGATACATGTATTCATTTGATGTCTTCGTAGATGCCATGGTGATTGAAATGTTTTCATACAATTAGAACATGAATGAAGTCGTTCATTTTGATGAACTAATCTAAATAAAACAAATGAATATTTAAGATATCTTATGATAGATCAGTGAAACACTTCTTATTCAATAGATACCTTTGATGTCTTCGCAGATTTGTTATTCTAGTGAATTCTTTTGAACATTTACTACATGATAATTTAGATATTGAAGAATGATTCATTGAATGATGAGATAGAAACGAATTCATTGTAGAGAAAGGAATGAGACATATTGGACATTCAATACTCAAATATATATACCATTATTATTCATATTTAAATAATAATACATCATGCCTTATATACAGTACAGCATAATCTCCTAATGAAAATGGGCGCCCCGGGTGACCCGTGACGCAAATTTTCAATATTTTTTTCAGGCTACGTAACTTAGAAAATTCCAAACTTTTTTCACTAAGAGATTCTGTTGTACTGCATGTATATGTTAAGTATTTTTAATATTCGAACTAATTTAAGAATGAATGAAAGTGAAACAAACTGTATAATATGGGGATGTCTTCTATTTCGATGTCTTTCTAGATTATATCTATTATCAGTTGAATATTCACATTGACTACAATATCTTCTTCTCTTCATTTCTTTCACTATTGTATCATGACCCGATGTTCGTCCATGTCTACAATATTATTCATTCTCAATCATTCAAAGTATAGTAATCCCAGAGATTATCTTTTTATACTATTCTCTATTGCACAGTGTTCATGTATTTAGTTTGATCAATACATCAATAACACTTTCTACAGTACTCAATTACAATATCTACAGTAATCTACTGACCATAATCAATATAAATAGGGAGATAAAGAGTAGTAATTCAATGGATATTGCCATACCTCCATAATGTTTTCCTATTAGCTGTAATAATACCACAAGTAGCACATTGATAGATCTTCTTCTCTTTATTATCTTTATTCTCAATTTCATCGATCCATTCTTCATTCTCATCAATCAATTCATGATTTGACTTCATATGATATCTACAATACAAAATATTAATAATTATATAAATATATTTAATATTTACATATATTGATCCAATCCATTGATAAGTAGACCACATATAATACATGAAATAGGAGCTGATTCATCACTTTCTTCATTTTCTTCTACATAATCATCGTCTCTTCAATAGATCCAAAATAAGAATTCAAAATAATGAATCAATAATCAAGAATACATTTCTGTTCTCTCTCACTTGTTAAGATGAAATAAAAGAATAAAGAATAAATCGATAAAATACGAACATTCGTCTTTTCTTCCGTTGAATTTCATCATCATCATCATCATTATCATTTCTTTCTTGTCTAACACTTTTTCCTTCATTTAATTCATTATTAGACTGAAATATCAATAGATTCATATCAATCGATAATCGTTCATATGTACCGTATTCTGTTCATAATATGATAATAATGATATAGGAACATCATTAACATCTTCTTCTTCTTCTTCAATGTATTCATCTTCTTCTATATATTCTTCTTCTTCTACTATTTCTTCATTATTATCATCAACATATTCATTTGTATTATATGAAGTCGATGGTTCATTTATCCATTCATCTCCACCATATTGGGCCTTAATCCATCAATTAATTCAATCAATTCGAAATTTTATCGATTTGAAACCATGTCGGATGACTAAATGATATTCTGAAGCTACTGATAATAAACTGAATGAGAACCCACTGAATGTGAAACCACTTCAAGTGTAACTCCGATATTTCAAAATGTATCGGATGAGAACTCAGCGGCCATTTGTCTCAAATTTCGCGCTGATTCCAGATATGTCATCGTGATATTTTAAAATGTACCGGATGATAGATTAGGAGCCATTCCTTCCGTATGAATCCGATAGAAAACGGGAACTTATGATATGAGTGATAGAACGCATCGTCCCTCATATGGTAGCCCCCCCTATAGATCATATACTGTACTGATCAATGATATAATGATCAGGGCAAAATAGCTGCTTAGTTCTCATAAAGTAGATTTTGAAATATCGGGCCTACACTTGAAATGAATTCTCATGAGTTCTCATCCGATATAGTTTCATCGATTACGATATTATTGATTAATACCTGAATAAGTGTAGTCGCTTCAAGAGTCAATACTTCATCTCGACTCTCCAATGTAGCACTCATTTTCTGAATTATAAATCAATAATCTACAGTACACACATTTGATCTCATGTCTTTATTCCCCGTAGACTAATCTAATATAGACAAAACTATACCTGAAAAGCAAATGATAATGCTTCTAAAGCTTCTTCTCTTTGTTCTCTACTATTCAATGATGAAAATGATCGATATAATTCATCTAATCTATCAGTAAACCGATCCATTCTATAATCAATTATCTATTCATTTCATTAACGAGAAGGAAAATGATGTTGTTACTATGCATTCATAATAAGTAAATGTAATACGGAGATCCATTGTCTGTGTGCAGTCAATAACTATTCATTTATTACCATCTTTATCACAATCAACAACAAACTCCACCGAATAGATTCCATAAATTCATAAATACATAAATTACTATCGATTTCCAATACTATACAATCAGGCACTATATTATGAATAAATTTATATACAAGTTTCATTGGAGAAAATGGTTATCGCATATCATCATCTTCTTCTACTTCTACAGTTTCCTTCACTGGAGCCTTTAACTTTCTTTGTAACCGAAGATACTGTAAGATCATCGATTAGTTATGGGCATAATTAGTCATTGTTTACTTACATCATTATCCATACTTCTCAAACTTCCACTCTTAAGCGTGTTTTGAAAGACTTCATCGTTGCCTAAAAATAGATTCATAGATTGCAAATCAGTGAATTTTAACAATATTGTGCTGAAAGTCAACCATTCATTTATTTCCCTACTCCCGGACAAAAGATTTTTTTCGACATTTCGGGCTCATTGACATAATGTAATACAAAAAGGTGGCTAAATCGAATATTACAAATAAATGAGTAAATGAATATGATACAGTACCTGCTTCATAACTCGCAATTAGATTATTGCATGCACGTGCATCATCAGTTACTTCAAACTCTGGACATTCTCTATAAATAAAGATAGATAATTTCACGTATGCTATGCATGATCACATATTCAAATATTGCTCCACAAATTATTGACAAAGTACAACCTATATTAAATAAAACAATAAGATAAATACTTACTGGCATATTCTTCCATATTCATTAAGTGCTCCAACTGAATCTTCTTGAGCTAATTTCACTATAACTAATCCAATAGCTAATTGACCTATACGAGGAGTCTCACGAACCTAAAATATTTTATATTAATAACATTTTAAATAACTACATGGGTGGTCACGCTGGGGGAAAAGTGCGCAAATCTGGGATTGGAAAATTGCAATGCTGACCCACTGAACTTTGAACTTCTTTTGGAACGACACTACTGTAAGTGTCAAACCTTTTCAACAGCTCTTGCAAATTTTGTTTTTTTACATACTCTCGATTCAATTGTGTTCATATAGTATGCTTGTGCTCTCATAAATTTTCATGAAACGCCTTTCCCCTTTTTATCGGGAAACCGGTAAAAATTTTTTACCGAAGTCTGGGAAATTTTTCACACCCCTGATACCGAATGAACATGCTTTTTTAAAGCAAGTTTTCACTATTTTCAATTTTTTACAAGGTTATGCGCAAGCTCTTGGGTGCAAGGCTGTGCCAAAAAAAGTTTTTACGCGATCACCTATGTCTTTCTTTTAAATTTTTTTAAAATTAATTTTTTTTTCATTTAAAAGTGACCAACCTCAATATACTTTTCAATTTCCTCTCTAATAGCTTTAACTGCACGAGGATAATCTTCCAATCGTAATGATAACTTAGTAATAGCAGATAAGAATTCACCAGCCATCTTTGATCTATCTGATTGTTGAACCAATGCCAGTCCTTTCTCATATAACTGAAATTATATTCTTTTCCACCAAAGGTTATCAACATTTAATTTAAAAGTTAGTAGAGTATCGAAACTTTTTCATAAACATAATACCGAGTGTTATATGTAAATACTATAGGAAATTGTAAAGCTATATTTAAAATAATATAGTAAAATAAAGAAATATAAATAAACCTTAATAGCCTTTTGAGGTTCCTTATCAGATATAACCTTGGCTGCCTTCTCTACAGTCATTGCAGCCGTATCCAAACTACCACATTCTGCATATCCATCAATTGATGACTGTAATTATATCATTAGAACCATACGTATGCACCACTGCCGTACCCCCGATTTTTGGCGCCCGACCCCCCGATTTTCCAAAAAACACCTAAAATGACGTAAATCACCTAAAATGACGTATAAATGCTCATTTTTTTTTGCTTCCGACCCCCCATTTTCATTTCCAGCGGCAATGCCCGATCACGTATGATTAGAACAAAACACAAATATACTAATATATATTATTGTTAGCACAATTGACATTGGATACCTGGAGTTCGAAGGGGCATCCGAACGCAAAATGTTTTATTTTTGGGGGGGGGGCTTTCCCTTTTTTCAAAAATTTCGCATAAACGTCTTTTTTTTACATGGGGAGCATTCCACAAATTTTCAGAAAAGCCCAAATTTTACACCCCCATGTCAGTGCCCATAATAGGTCGAAAAGCATGTTACAAAGTACCAAGCCTGACCGGATTTTGAGCCAAAATTTCACAAAAAAAATGAAAAAAACTTGACCGGATTTTGAACCAAATTTGCCAAAAATCGAAAAACCCCAATCACATGCATATCTAGATGTACCTCATGCTACTTATACAACTACATTCCTTATTCCAGATAGTAAAGACTCACTTCAAACAATGGAAAAGCTCCAGCAGAATCACCAGCATCTCTCAATAACATAGCTGCCCCTTCTCGTGCTCTGTAATTATAATCTATATTATGATAAACAATACATATCGATCGAGTTTGACTAACTTCGCAGCATGAAATCGATTATTACACAGTTCATAATTAGCAGCTGCATCTTGCAAAGACTTGGCTGCTTTCTGTGGTTGGGATGCATTACGGTAGCACACCTATATAAATGTACTCATTAACAAACTAATAAAGCAAATCAATCAATAAATACTAACAGATGCTCTTTCAAGTGCAGTAGCTGCTCCATCATAATCCGGTTTGAATTTCAACTTGAGCATCGATGTCTTCAGACTAAATATAATAAGCATAACACATATACCCAATTGCAAACGACCTCTCACAGCTAACAAAAATTATATTTCATAATGCGTCCACAGTTAATAATTATCCCTTAAAGTGGTCTCTTGATTTTGCACACTAATATATTCACTGACAAAGAGAATGTACTGATTTTGAGAGGTGTGGGTTTTTTTTTGGGGAATAAACAGTGAACGCAATCAAACACACAGGCAACAAGGGAACTAACCATTCAGCAGCTTTCTTCTCACAATCAAGAGCTTCAGCTATTCTTGCAGTGTCTGCCATATCAACTGAAGTGAGAAAAGAGATAGACATGATAGATGTGCATAGAGGATGGGGAGGTACAATGTGAACACGCAATCGATACGGACACGAACTCAATCAATCAATAATGTTAGATAGATGGATAGATAGACAAGACTAGAAGAGAGAATGAACAGAGATGTCTTCATTCCATTGTCATGACGATATCGATCTGAAAGGAGATAATTATTATAAGTGCTAGTAGCGAATAGAACTAGTGAGACCAACTAGACTACAACATGCAAGATATACAAAGTATAGAAAGATATCCGACAGAAGAAGATGAAGAGTAGAAGAAGATGAGTAGTAATCCTTCTGATAGAACAATAGAAGAGAAGACGTACATGATCGATAATACGATCGTGGATGGATTATTCATTCATTCAATTTAAATGATAACCAACTGATAGATATGATATTGATAAGACGACTTCCTGAGAAAGACTCAAGTAAGACGATAAAGACAACTATGATTGAATAGAACAGATCTTTTATGCAAAATGAAATGATAGAAGAGTCAGACTCAATCAATAGAAGAGTTAGACGACTGAATAAGTTACAAATGAGAACGAAGAATATAGAGACCATTAATAAATAGTGTTAGACAATCAATGCTCTCTCTCTCCAATTATCGAATATTGGTTCGAGTAGGAGTTTGTAGTGCAAAGTATACAAGGTGTAGATAGAATAGAAGAATAGAGAACAAGTTGACGAATAAGAGACAAGATAGAATAATAAATGGATCTATGGGTATATGGGAATAGAATGAATGGATAGAGTACAATGTCTCTATAGTAGTCATCATTTAGTATGACCTTGGATGAGGTACTCCTCCTGCAGAACGACGAGCTTGTTCTTCATTAATTACTCTTTCAATCATTTCACGACCAGCTACGATTGCTGATTCGTCTCCTATCAATCTGAATATCATACAATTATAGAAGGAATGATAAATAAAATGAAAACATACGTGATTAGTCTGTGTCCTTCTGAACAATCAGTAGTCATTCTCTTGTGTACCATAACCTTACATCCTGTGTGAGTCTGGATATCATTGAGGGTCTTAGCCTTTGGTCCAAGAACAGCTCCGATTATCGCATCAGGAACCTACAACATTCATAATAATTTCATTTATTAATGGATAAGAATGACATTTGCATTCCCTTTTCATATAGAGTGAATACATACCTCATACTCAACAGTTCCTGCTTCTCTCTTCTTCTCTACCATAACAGACAATGCGAATCCTCCTGCTTCAGCTCCTTCACCAGGAATACGACCAACACCCTGAATTACGTATATTACATTCTATTGAGTGAGAAGTACTGTTGAAAGGATAGTGTAGGAGATAGTGCCTTCCAAGTAGTATAAAGACATAGACAACAAATGATACAATGTAAGGAGATGAAGGATTGGATAAGATGTGAATGATACAGGCAAGATAGAGATATGAATGAAAACAATACTCACAACAGAATAAGAAGAAATAGGAGTGAAGTACAGGAAAAGGAAGAAATATGAGGTGAGAGAAATAGGATAAAAGCAGTGCACCTTTGTATTTCTTGAAGCTGATGAGTCTGAGGAAGATGAATGAATCAATGTATGAAGGAATACGGATGAAAGGAAGTCGTCGAGTACATACGAATTCAATCGATATTACAAGCCAAGTAAGGAGTGAGTAAGTGTATCTCAAACTCAATAGGAAATCAAATGTAAATAAATGAACGAGGATTAGACTATAAGTGTTTATTAAGAGAGAGCAACATGAGAAACTACAGAATGAGAAGGTTAAGAATAGATATAATATTGAGAACATAGTCACGAATGAGCCATGACTATCAAATGAGAATAAGAAGCTCATGTAAAGATCAAGAAGAGGAAACGGAAAGATTCAATAAATAAGAGCAAACATGTATCATTTGATAGTCAGACTTTCAATAATAGAACAAGAATGACTACCATAAAGGTATATTAAATTGGTATAGAATGACAGCTTCACATAATTGGCGCAAACAGATAAAAGATCAATAACAAGCTGCATCAATAATGGAAAGGTAATTCTTTTAGAATAATGCTCAATTGTAAAGGAATAGGAATATGATGCAGATAAATAAAGTTATTAGAGAGGATACGAAATGAGAATGCTTAGCGAGGAGTGATATATACTCTCTGGGGTGGTTGTCCGCCATATTGACCACCCTGTTGGGGTTGATACAATGGTTGGGGAACACCATACCCACCAGATTGGCCTATATTGGTAACATTGCCATACTGGGCAGGTACTTGACCATAACCAGCAGAACCATAGTTAGAAGCTTGACCAGATTGGCCTTGTTGGTAATAACCAGATGATTGAGATGGTTGCGCATTTTGAGGAGGACCATTATAAGAAGCAAGAGGTTGAGGTGTAGGGTTAGATTGTTGTTGATTGTTGGATGGACCACCCATGACGACTCGTACCTCTCCACCTCCTCCACCAGCAGAGAATGATTGATCTCCTCCACCATATCCTGATTGAGCTGATGATCCATCACCTTGACGCATCTGTGCCATTGCAGCTACTCCCAAACCAAGACCAAGTCCCATTATATTGTACTTGGCGAGTACCTTAAACATATTCCTTACAACTGTAGACAATAGTACAGATCCATACCTGCATTGCTTGCATAACTTCAGCTACACTAGCCTCATTGAATCCAGAAGTACGAAGAGTTGACTGAAGACTGTCAAGGAACGATAGCAATTCATTGTTTCCAACTCCTTGCATTGGGTTATAACGGAAGCTACTACCGTTTGATGTACCTGAATATTGGTTATCTAAGCAAACTATACAACTGTTCACTGTATTGCATTAACTCACCACCTCCACCACTTGACCATCCACCACCACTACCGTATCCAGCTGAACCACTATCATATCTGCCTGCCGATGATCCACCTCCGAATACCTACATTTATTTAGTTATTAAGACTATACAAGTTTAAATAGCTACAAAATATTAAGAATGTGCATAACTCACTGGGTCAGGTACAAAGTTGTCCTTGTCAACCGTGTTAGCATGCTGAGGATCAGCTGCAACCTTCTCAAGAACCTTCTGTACTGCTTTCATCAACATCTGCATATCATCATGAGCAACAGTAACCACTCTCTCAAGGGAAGTCTTTGCTTCCGGAGTACCAGCTTTGGGGAAAACCTGCAAAAGGTAAAGTATAAAAGCAAAGTTACTAGCCCATCAGAGATAATCGAATTTCAAACCCATGTTGTATTTTCTCAGCAATTTTATATTTTCTCATTTCAACATGCCCATTTAGAGTAATAGATACTTGGAACACATTATCCATCGGATTAGTTCATAGGTCGAATAGCTACTTTTGATGGAATAAAAAATACAGTACTTTATATAGTGTATAGTAATAGAATATAAATAGTAATTTCATAAAATTTATTAAACAATAAGGATATGTAGTTTATTACTCGTCTAATTTTTATTGATACTTGATCGCGAACGTTCTCCTAATATTTTTTTAAGGAATCTACTAAATATTATTTAATTTGTGGTATTGCGTTAGTTACCTGAATCTGGCAATTAGTTGCCTCGCGTATTTCCTTAATAGACGCACCAGACTTGCCGATAACCATACCAGCAGAGGTGTTTGGCATAAGAAGTTTCATCTGAACAATTCCACGTAAAGTTCGAACAATAAATAGTTTGACACTACCTCCTTGTTTCTGGGTACTCCCTTATGATCGTAGCTGTCTCCAGGAGCAGAAGGATCAACCTTCTCACGAATCTTGTCAGCAATAGCCTCCATTACCATCATTGCCGCGGTGATCTTACCCTTGACCAAGCATATACGTTCATTTGTTCCTGAAAGGATACAGCTGAGGAGCTTCTAATCGATCTATGTACTCACCATGGTACACCTCCTGATTTTTGCTCATCTGCACACGACAGTTGCTTTCATTCTTTAGATTACGCATAGTTTCGCCACCCTTTCCGATAAGTGCTCCAACAGCTGCAGCAGGGATAAGAACCTTGACTTGAACGGAATCTGCAAAAATATTCAAGTTATAGATGCAGAATTAATTATTCGAATTAAACCCACAATATGTTAAAATACAAAAGAGGGAAATTTAAATTTTAATTAATCACTAACCATCCCCATCAATATGAGCTCTCTTCGAAGCGGGTCCACCAGATCCATCCTGAGGGCGCTTAGTACCGGCAGCAGCCTGAAATTCTAAGGATGAGTATTAAACAAAGCGAATTTATCATTTCGGAAATAAATACAACACACTTGAATGCTAGCAAGAGGATTGACCTCTTCTAATGTCTCATCAGCCTTGTGTTCAGGTGAGAACTTCTCCTCGGTCATTTCTACGCTGAAAACACATTTTAAAATGGATTTATCAAAATTTAAAAAGATGTTATTGACAGAACAAGAAAAGGGACAGCGAACGCCGGTAGCCGCGTCTGGAGTTCTGCCAAAAAATCGAAGGACCGCACGCGACTAAATCTACGGTACCCTGCACATCAAAGATTCAAACAAGAATAAAAGTACAGTATACATCAACTCAGCTGCAACTCAGTTTGCGATACCTTCCTTTCACTTTTTTTCTCGGCTGAGTTCGTTGCCGTTTGCATACTTTATTTTGTTCTAGTATGGCTGTATCGAGTCCGAATAGTGAGAATAATGATAGTAATGTGTCACCCAATCATGTTCCTAATGAGGAAGCACCAATTGATGGTTAGTCTGTAGTATTTAACAAAATCCTGTTTAGCATAAATTTTATTTAGAAGGTGCATACGAAGTAGATGGATGGCAGCGAGGATTCGATGTAGCATTTCATGGAGTTGGACGTGTAGAAATAGTTGAATCTAATGATGATGAAGAGTCTAGTGGTTAGTTTTATATTACCTATGTCTTTTTTATATGGGTAATTTCATAGATTGGGAATCAGATGAAAGTGATGAAGGAGATAGAATAGAACGTCCTCCTGGTTATTCTGCACTTTCTTCTGAACCTCCATCATCTGATGTAAACAATAGTTCAATGATTGAAACTGTTGAAGAGACGCCAACCGATACTCAAGTAATCTTTGTAGCATTAACCATTGATCTGATTTCAATAATGTTATTGCTTATGTTAAGAGGAATGTATTTGTTCTGCTAAATATAAAAGAGTCGTCATACTCGCCGCTGGTTCTAAAAAAAAGCATTTTGGAGGAACCGCACAGTTTGATGACAACGCCTTTTATCCATTTTGTTTCAGATTAGTAGCAGAGAAAAAGTTGTCTCGGTCGTTCCTTCAGTCGATGATTTTGATGAAAGTATGTTTCTTATTTATTTCTTTGATTCAGTTTATTATTTATCAGAAACACTAACCAGTATACGAGATGCGGTATCTAGTCTCAAGCTACCTGCCCCATCATGGGCTAATGATGTCACTGACTCACAACTAATGCAAATGCTCAAAGAGATTCAAAATAAATAGATTGTTATATTATTTACTGTAAATATCATAGTGGAAATTATCGATTGGTTTTTGTATTTATACATAATGCTTCATTCCTATTAAATTGTATATTCTGTGATCACACCCTATAAATAATTGATTTATCTTTGTTGTTCTTTTCTTTATACCGGTTGGCTGCCAGATACTGTATTTATCAACTGAAATATATTTAATCGATAACTAATATTGATCTATAGATGTCTAATAAACGTAAGAATCGTGATGAAGTTGACTGTGATGGAGCGAAGAGAGGTGTTTGGCTGGTCAAGGTATGCAATTGATCTTTGGTCTTTGTTCAATAGTATTACAGTTAAATATTCTTGGATTCATTTGAGGTGCCAAAGTATCTCTCTGACATTTGGGAAGCAAATGCAGGCTCAGATATCGGAAAACTTCAAATTGGTTCATTGAATAATAAGACGGAAGTGAAACTAAAGAGTCGAGCTGGACTAAAAATGCCTGAATCATTAGAATCTTCATCAATGAAAGGAAGTGTTCCTGATGAACATTCATTCCTTATTGGAGATATTATGAATCAAAGTATGGTTGTATTAGGCGAAGATAAGAGTAATCTACATGAAGATATCAATATCAGGTATTCATTCATCTATTACTATTATCATTATTGATTGATTATAGATCAGGTAGTTTATCATTAGAAGGTCGTGTAGTAAAGAGAGCTGAATGTCGTCCACCTTCATCTAATTCATATCTACAAATGAAGATCAGTCATATTGAAAAGAGTGGACAACCTAAGAGACATATTCAAACTATTGAGAAGGTACATTAACTCATATAACTTTTTATCTTTTCTGATCTTTGATCTTTGATCTTCACTCATTTTCTCTGTTATCTTTTCTGATCTTTGATCTTTGATCTTCACTCATTTTCTCTGTTATGTTTTCTGATCTTTGATCTTTGATCTTCACTCATAACCTGTCATCTTTTCTGATCTTTTATCTTCTCAGGCTGCTGTTAAATTCAAGCCAGTCGCTATGCATACTGAAGATTTGCAGAGACAAAAGGCTAAAAAGGTGTCACATTTCTCTTCTTTTTTTTATATGAAAGATGTAAGCTTTGATAATGAAATTTTACACTACAGTTTGTTTACATGACAGAATAAGATGAAATGAAGATGCTTTATAAATATTTGTATGTAAATATATTGTATTTAACAGGATGGAATGAAGACAGTTCGAATGGACAAAGATGTACTCAGACATCAAATATTTGTTGCTTTTGAGAAACATCAATATTACAGGTATTACTATTCCATTGGACTATGAATAGCAATCATTAAAAAAATTTAATCATTGGGATAGGAAATATCAATAGGATTACTGTAATTAGCTTAAATTTCTGACTCATCAATTGGTATATTTCTTGGAAAGAATATAATTGTGATATCATCTACTTACGGTATGATAAATGAATATCTTTTATAGACTTCAAGATCTGCAACAATTGACTAATCAACCTGCAAGTTATGTCAAAGATGTATGTATACTCATAACTCTTGATATATTATTCAATATGATTATTTAAGATTCTCCAAGAGATAGCAGTGTATAATGCTCATCCACCACATAAATCAATGTGGGAATTGAAAGCTGAATATAGAAGTTATGCTAAATAGAACATATATTATTTACTATATTCTTATCGGGTTCTCGCATCTTTCTTCATATTCATCAATTATACCACATTGTATTTGAAATCTCATCAACGGATAAATTAATTTATCACTTTCAATGTTATCTCTTTGTGATAGATCGTTTTCTGCGATAATAATATTTATTTTACCGATCATACCGTTGAATTCATTAAAAATACAATTTTAGATTAATATAATTAGAATGGTTAAATGGGTTGGAATTCATTCAACTTCAATTGGTAGATCAGGATTCATTAAACAATGGGGTTAGTATTTAACTTTTATTCATTTCATCAATCGATAGTCTTTATGGATATGAATATTGATTGATTGATTGTAGGTAATCGAGAAGTGAATGAATCAACTCCATCATATATGATATATACTCGATCTGGCCATATTCCTCATTTAACATGGGAAGTTGCATCTAATCAACTCAAACTTATACAAACTCCTATATATCAAATGACTCTATCATCATTGTTAGTCCTTTTATTCTACTATTTTATATTGTATCTTCTAATCTTTGATCTTTGATCTCTCTATTATAGAATCGAAATGGTACCACAGATTGAATCATTCAAAGGAGATATTCGAGAATTCTGTGGAATGTCCAAAGATTCTGTACTTCATCTTTCAGTTATCGATCCACTTTCTGTAAGTACAGTATACCATTCATTATTGATCTACCGTAATCTATTAAGGATAGGAAGTATGGTTACAATGATACTACATCAGTAGCTATATGGAATCATACTGGAAAGAGAAGTGTTAGTTATTTCATTAATTGTTTCATTAATTTGATTGATCAAACATCATTCTCATTACCGTACTCTTATATTTCTTGTTAATATTTAAAGAATGAGTCTCTTATTTGTTTTCCTCCATTTTTCTTGTGTTGATCATATGTTATCCAAATAGTTTATCATAATAATAATTCAGATCTCAGTTTCAAATCATCTAAAGATGGCACGAGTAATGGGAGTAGATTCAATTGATTCATTATTTGATTATGATATTCAATCAAATTCATCTCTTAAAAGATTACATAAATCATCTGATAGAACATGCCAATGGTTACAATCTACTCTTGTAAGTTATTGTTCTATATTGATTATTTCTTCATCGATTGACTGAGTTTATCGATTGATGTATTCTTTATCTTTTTTTTTTATTTCAGACTCAGAGTGATGATCTATTTGTATTAGCATCCTGTGGTGGAGGAAAAAGTGATCAACACAGGTTATATTTTATAATTATTGACTAATTGATTTGGATTGATGATTTGTAGACGAAAAATGGCAGAATTCATAGGGAATCTTGATGAAGTTAAAGTAGAAGGAGTGAATATTGATTTAGAAGGAATATCATTAGATGATATAGATAATGCTCGACTACTTATTAATGAATCTATGGTATTAAATAATGATGAACAATTATTAATGATAATGTATTCTATATTGAGAGTTCAATAGGAAAGGATTGTATTCGTGTTGTCCAAGGATCATTTACACCAGTTGAAGTATGTTCTATCTATCTATCAATTGTATTCATTCATCCATATCTTATCCTCTTCTCTATCTATTCACTCTTCATTCTATTCTATTACAGATTTCTCTTCTAATCTCGTCTGGTTTCGATCTCTTTGATTCTTCTTGGCCTATTCAACAAGCGGAAAAAGGAATATCATTCGAGTTTGTTTTTTTTCTCTTTTATTATTTATCGATTGAAAAAAAGTAAAAAATATCATTCGGGGTTAGTATAATTTCATTATCGATTGATTCATTGAAAACTCTATTTAAAGAGGCGGAGTTTGAAGGGATAAAGTTGATTGATTTTTATTTTAGAGTAAACAAAGAATATCCAATTGATGGCTCATTCACTACTATGGATTTCAATGATACAAAGTAAGTATATTATTATGAATATTTATGGTGAACGTTTTCCCTCAGTAACAATTGAGTTTTTACAATTTAATTACTTTTTGACGATTTTTTCCCTTGAAATCTAGAATTTAGAAAATGAAAAGGATTTAAATGATGTTCTGTGTAACTACAGTATTGTTCAATAAGTAAATTTTTTTATGAAAATATAATAATATAAATTAAGATGGAAGAATATTCATTCGAGTCCATATGAATCATGTTCATGTTATACATGTACTCATTATACTTCATCATATATATCTCATCTGTTCATTACTCATGAATTACTTGGACCTATTCTATTAGTTATTCATAATCTTACTCAATGGGATATTATGTTCTCTCGTATTAGAGATTCTATTAATAATTCTTCATCTCAATCATAATCTTTGATCTCTCTCATATAAATTGTTGATTATTCTTTAGATTGTTCATACCCGAATTGTTAAATTTGTTAATATTATTACTGTTTTTATTTATTGTTCGTTAAAATAAAGCTTTATTCACCTTCTTTATCAATCTTCAGTCATCCTGGGGTTAAATTCCAAATTGATATCTAATTAAGATGATATTCTTTATCTGTTAATATATTGATTGATTAGATGGATCGTATTCGTTTGGATCGTCGATATGATTGGGTTGGACCTCCTGATGCAGTGTCGAAGATTAGATATATCAAGTTATCCATTTATTTATTCATTTTATTGAATCACTAACTGATATTTTATTATTTCTTCTAATTTTTTTTATTCTGAAGACAAAATATATATTAATAGATTACGTCGAGTAGATGGAGAAACGGAAGAAGAAAGGAAATATAGAGAAGAGGTTTGAAATGAATTGAATAGATTATATTGATTCAATGGGGATTAATTATAGAGAGAAGAATTAAATGAATGGAATTCTCGTTTCTGGGCTCAACACAATCAATTGTTTGATGCGAAGAAAAACGAATTCGTTGAGAACGTATGTACATTTATTCTAATGACATTTTATTGATTAGTTTATAGAGGAAAAAGGAAATCTCTCGATTGGATACAGTATCTGCGGCTGATATGTCAGGATTCTATAAAGATTTCCTTGAAACAAGAAGAGTTGCTCTAGCTGCTTATAATAAGTGAATATTGATTGATTGAATGAAATGAATTGATAATTGATTATAGGGAATGGTATCGTCGTAATCTAACATTGATATGGCCTGCTGTTAAAGTGAATATGCATCGATTCATTCGACTTCTTAAGAGATGATCAATCAATAAATAAATATAGAATATTGTAAATAGATGTTCAACACATGAAATATAATGTTTTCTTTATCAAACTATTCAACAATAAATAAATGAGAATATATAGCCTTATTAATAGCTAGTGATTGTGTGGTGAGGAATTGAAATATGTGAAAGAATAATGGTAACTGTATCAATCAATATATGACTATAAATAGCAGGGAATGTCTGACACTCGGATTACGGTAGATTATGACAACTTATCGATTTATTCATTTAGATAATTCCTCTCTTTCTCTGTTCATCTAGTGAATAGCAATACAGTTCACATTCCTGAAGGGAATTATGGAATACGGTATTGATAGATAAATCAATAATATCCTACCTGCTTAGTCCTGGGTGATCTCCAAAGATTGAAATCCAATTCAGGACAATAAGGGAAGATGTAGGGTTCGCATTGATCGGTGTTAGAGAATCGATTAACCTTTAAATCAATCAATATTATGATAAATGAATGAATGAATGAATGAACTAACTCTTCTGAACCATCGATGAACTTTCTGTGCTGGATCTCTTGAATTGAGCGTTACATTGGGACAACCATTCACTATTAGATCATGCCATAGAATGAATGGCATTGGATCACATCCACGAGCTGGAGATCCAATTGGACATGCACATAACTTAATTCATTGATTGATTGATTGATTGTTTGATTCGTTTATCTATGTATGCGTGATCTATATCTTTATGAATAGATTGACCCATATGTAAATGGTAATAGTATTGACTGTCTATATCTATCTATTCCTTATCCATTTCATTCAATCATCTGCTCAAAACGAGGTGAAAAGACATTGAGATTAAAAGAGAAATGGACAATCCAATGGACAATTTCTTTCTCACCTTCACCTCTCCTTCTCCCTTTCCTCTCTCCCTCTCCCTCTCCTTCTCCCTCTCCCTTCCCTCTCTCCCTCTCCTTTTCCTCTCTCCCTCTCCCTCGACCTCACTCATTCCTACATTCATTCATTTTCTCCTTTCAAGTGCGTGAAATCCACTCCGATTTGTTGTTTTAGAATTAGTGAGAAAATGAATGGAAGAGAAAAGAGAAAAGAGAATGAAATGAAGTAAGAATAGACAGACAATTAATGGATTAAAGAAAGAATGGAAAGGAATGAAGAAGAAAGACAATATCATTGAATATGAATCAAAGATCAAAGATCAATATATGGATGAATAATCAATATGAATGACAAAATGATGAATACATAAAGACTATAAGATAAAGATAGCGCCATATATTGATTGATTATGATATGATATTATAATACCTGACATCCATTTCTTTCAGTTACAACAGCACAATCTAATCCAGTACATAACATTGGAGGACAATTATCAACGATTAATTTACCAAGATCAGCAATTACAGATGATTGACCTTAATAGAAATATGAAATAGAAATGAAATATGAAGAGAAAACAAATCAATAATCAATCGATAATAGGAACTCACGATTTTGTGCCATAACTGAAATTGATGTAGAAAAAAGAAAGACGGCAATAGCCGTCGGAGATAAAGACATCTGGAAAGATTACTGTAGGATTACTGTAGATAAAAGAGAACAGGAGTACGGTATGAGAAAAAGAAACAGGATGGATTACGGTAGAATGGGATTGAGAATAGGTAACAAAGGACATGATAAGACTTAGTGATATGAAGAATGAATAGAGAGAGAAGAGAATACTGAGAGATGGTGCTGTAAGAAGAAGGATAGATTGAACTCGTTTGAGATGGATAAAGGGAGAGGGAGAGAGAGAAGAGGGAGGGGGAGGAGGAGAGGGAGACTGAAAAGGGGATGAACATATCTATACGAGAACTATTATGTATACTCGAATGGTTTGTAAAGTAAAAGGATATAAATGAATGTAGTAGAAGTGATTACATGTTCAACTATCGTATAATTAGATATGCCCTTTATGGTTAGGTAAGAATGAGTAGTGCCCTAGAGGGAGAGGGGGAATGGTCGAGGTAGAGGTAGAGACAGAGGAAGAGGTGGAGACAGAGGGAGATGTAGAGAGAGAGGAGGAACAAGCGTGTGAAGAGAACCTGAAAAGAGAGAAAGAATGGACCATTCCAAGTGTGTATTATAGAGTAGAAGAAAGTGAATAGAATGACTATAATTATCATATTCTTTATCATATTATCATAATCTATACAATTAATGGAAATAATTACATGTAGTGGAATTATATGAATATGTATACATAATATTGATTACATCTGTATTAACAATTGTACCGTAACCCGTTAGAATATACAATGATTAGATTCTGTGAATGAAATAGAGATTGATTACGTATCCCTCTTATAGAATAGAATAAATGATCCACTTTGCTGAAATGAATATGATCTCAATTGTATTCATTCATTCATTCAATCATTCTCATAATCTTAACCTTGGTTCATTTAGTGATCTAATAGATATTAGAAAGTGAAATGATACAAAAGAGAAAGGAGAAGTTGATAGAGAAAGAGATGAGATATAAAATAATCGTCCTTGATTAGTTTATGGCTAATGCCAATGTTACATTCAATACACTACATCTTAATCTATTCTATTTCCTTATACTTAATCATTATTGATTAATTAATACAATGTCATATATTGAATGAATATAATAAATAACTAACAGATATATTATTAGGATTAAAATGAGATAATGTTTCATCATCACATTTAACCCATGATCCTTCTATATTTACTATTGATGTATAATGACCTGATGATAAACTTCCTGTGTGATTCTAGAAAATAACTCTCATTAATAAATCAATCGATAAAATAATAACAGACATACCGTAACAGCATATAGTGAATAAGTAGGAGTTTTATTACGATTAGGTGCATTAGGATGGAAATATGGACGAAGATCAAAGTTACTCATTGGAAAATTAACCTGATATTAATAATATTAATCAATGAATAAATGATAATGAATAACTAACATCAATTTGATTCTTAACATATCCACCAGATTGATATGAGAATCGTTTGAGATGAACTATCTATAATATCAATGATATAGTACAGGGTGGGGATTAATTATGGTGACACCATAAAAAACGAAATTTCTTTTTTTCAAAAAAATCGAGCTCCGTTCAAATTCAGACCAAATAATCTTCAAACATCTGGGAATACAATAAAACAATCATTGTCCGATTCTGAATCCATTGGGCTTGATGACGTCCTTGAGACGGGAGGCGGACGCCTCTCTAATTGTACGCGGGTAGGGCAGACCCTCATGATTGTGTTCTCCGATCAGAAGCTGTTCATCGTTCAAGCCACCTATAACCCCCAGAGTCACCGAGTGCTTACTACGGACCCCCAGGCTGCTAACTACAATGGTCGGATTGTTCATACCACCTCCAAACCCCAAAAAACTAATGGTTTTGGCAGGGATTTTCGCCGCCGTAAACATTTTGTGAATCCGGGCGCCAAGATCAACAAGGAGTGCCTAGGGAAGATAGTTAAGGACGCATAGCTCCCCTGGAGTAGTTTCCACTTCGGAAACTGCTCGTGGACATCCGATCAGGACGGAACGCCAGTTTATAAGGCAAAGATCGGCAAGGCGTGGTGAAAGGGGCAGTTTTCCGAATTCATCCGAGGAGATTATTGGCTGCCTCCTAGCCCGATCTCAGTCCCAGGTATACTCAGCCTGGGGCACCTTGGAGGATAGGTCCTGCACTACTCCCCACCCAAAGCTGGAGTCCCTCAAGAAATCCTTGGAGAAGGAGTGATCGAAGATGAACACCACTTACCTGCGTACAATTAGAGACGCGTCCGCCTCCCGTCTCAAGGACGTCATCAAGCCCAATGGAGGCAGAATCGGGCAATGATTGTTCTATTGTATTCCCAGATGTTTAAACATTATTTGGCATACATTTGAACGGAACTCGATATTTTTCAAAAAAGTTATTCCGTTTTTATGATGTCACCATAATTAATCCCCACCCTGTATATAATATGAATATGATACATACAAGAACATGAGGAAGTGTCCATAATGATGTACTTCTCTTTGCTTGACGAGGAACTTTACAACGAGGACAATTCCAACATTCATCACCACTTAATATCTTAATCAATATTATTATTATATTATCGATCGATTATAGATGGTATACTGTAGTTGAGAAATGGTGTTGAATAGATGAATGAATATTAGTTGATGATGATGATGAAGGAAGTTCTAATGATAGACATGACGACTCCTTAATCAATCAATCAATATAATCCATCAACTACAGTAATCTCACCTCAAATGTCGCTGATGTCTCTCTACACGTTGTACATTCCAATTCAGATACAGTATGTAACTGAAATACATATTGATTAGTGCTGCAAAATATTGATTGGATATAATAAGATGAGTAATGATGCAAATCGCATCATTACTAATCTGAAATAACTCTGTCTGATATGATAAATGAATTTGAATTTGAATAAGACTTCATTATGCGGATAATGAACATTACATATTAGGACACAAGAAAATGGTTGAATACGTTATACATGGGCGGGATACCTGGAGCACGATTCTACAGGGGGAATCCGAACGAAAAATTGTTAATTTTACAAGGGGCCTTCACTTTTTTTTTTCAAAAATTACACCTAAACATCATTTTTTACAAGGGGCATTCCACAAATTTTCGAAAAGCCCTAATTTTGCAGGGGGGGGGGGTACCCAATGTCTGCGCCCATGTATAGAATACATAATTAACTATTTCACAAGGGGTAGAATAAGAATAGGAGATTGAAAAAATGAATTTAAGAAGAAGAACAAATATATGCATGAATGACTTACATAGAAAATCCTTTGAATGGGCGAATTAGCAAAGTTTTTATTCTTCAATGCAAAATCTTCTCCTTCTTTAGCTATCAATGCACCTCCTTTGTAGTTTTGTTCGAATCCCTTTCGTTTACCCTGAATAGATAGACAGGTTAACTAAATGGACTACCGTAATCCCTGAATAGATAGACAGGTTAACTAAATAGACTACCGTAATCCCTGAATAGATAGACAGGTTAACTAAATAGACTACCGTAATCCCTGAATAGATAGACAGATTAACTAAATCAACTACCGTAATCCCTGAATAGATAGACAGGTTAACTAAATGGACAACCGTAATCTCTGAATAGATAGACAGGTTAACTAAATAGACTACCGTAATCCCTGAATAGATAGACAGGTTAACTAAATAGACTATCGTAATCTCTGAATAGATAGACAGGTTAACAAAATGGACTACCGTAATCCCTGAATAGATAGACAGGTTAACTAAATAGACTACCGTAATCTCTGAATAGATAGACAGGTTAACTAAATCAACTACCGTAATCCCTGAATAGATAGACAGGTTAACTAAATGGACAACCGTAATCTCTGAATAGATAGACAGGTTAACTAAATAGACTACCGTAATCCCTGAATAGATAGACAGGTTAACTAAATAGACTATCGTAATCTCTGAATAGATAGACAGGTTAACAAAATGGACTACCGTAATCCCTGAATAGATAGACAGGTTAACTAAATAGACTACCGTAATCTCTGAATAGATAGACAGGTTAACTAAATAGACTACCGTAATCCCTGAATAGATAGACAGGTTAACTAAATAGACTACCGTAATCTCTGAATAGATAGACAGGTTAACAAAATGGACTACCGTAATCCCTGAATAGATAGACAGGTTAACTAAATACACTACCGTAATCCCTGAATAGATATACAGGTTAACTAAATAGACTACCGTAATCCCTGAATAGATAGACAGGTTAACTAAATGAACTACCGTAATACCTGAATAGATAGACAGGTTAACTAAATGGACTACCGTAATCTCTGAATAGATAGACAGGTTAACTAAATAGACTACCGTAATCTCTGAATAGATAGACAGGTTAACTAAATGGACTACCGTAATCCCTGAATAGATAGACAGGTTAACTAAATGAACTACCGTAATACCTGAATAGATAGACAGGTTAACTAAATAGACTACCGTAATCCCTGAATAGATAGACAGGTTAACTAAATGGACTACCGTAATCTCTGAATAGATAGACAGGTTAACTAAATGAACTACCGTAATCCCTGAATAGATAGACAGGTTAACTAAATGAACTACCGTAATCCCTGAATAGATAGACAGGTTAACTAAATAGACTACCGTAATCTCTGAATAGATAGACAGGTTAACTAAATAGACTACCGTAATCCCTGAATAGATAGACAGGTTAACTAAATAGACTACCGTAATCCCTGAATAGATATACAGGTTAACTAAATGGACTACCGTAATCTCTGAATAGATAGACAGGTTAACTAAATGAACTACTGTATACTCTGATACTCGATGAAAAGTGTTACCATATTAGTATCTTCATGAAGTGAATCAAGAAGATATGTTTGGAATTCATGAGCATCATGTTGTCGACCATCAGCTAAAGTTGAATTGACTTCTGATGAGAATACTCTCTGTAATGAAATATCAATCAATAAAGAGAATTCATTCAAAGAATATCAAGAATATGAATATATATACAGACGATATAAACAAACAATGAATTGTGTAATCTTCAGTGATGAATATTGTCCACTCCAAATAAGATCCATAATAGATGAAAATGAAGCTGCGATTACTCCATTTGTACCCATCTTATTATCACTATTATCAATATCATATATTATTATCATATCAATAAATGAACTCACGGATTAACAACTGATGCAAAGTTCTCTTGTGTAAAGATACGTTGGAGTAATTCAGTATGGAATAGAGCCTATCAAGACAAATATATGGATGAATTAATCAATCAATCAATCAATATACCTGTAGAGTAGCATTCATGAAACATGTATTACCACAATTTATTAATCCAGTAAATCCTGATCTCTGAATAAAGAAGAATAGATAGATGGATGAATGAATGAATGAATGAATGAATGAATGAATGAGTATACTTACCGTATTACTTCGATTAGATACATTCATTGTATAAGTCCTGATAACTTCATACATTCCTAATAATTTCGTTTGTCGTTCAGGACTGAAAAGACGAATGAATAAATAAATCAATAGATGAATCAATCAATATTCACTTGATCTGTCTAGATGAAGGTTTATCTGATCGATCAATAGAAGGAATAGAGGATACAGTAGATCCCCCTGCTGATTCACGAATTTGATTCTAAATATTGAGAATAGAAGAAGAATAAATGGAATATATGATACATTATTAGATTGAGGTTTGAATTGTCTACTTGGAATACTTGGAATTTGTGGTTGAGATGGAATAGAAGAGGAAGATGGAACAACTGGAAAACCTGATAAGATATATTCATTATCCATGTATACTAGTATTGTATGATACTTATTGAATTCAAGTTATTAGAAGTAGATGAAGTTGATGATGAAGGATGAATATCTCGAGGTAATCGATCAGGAATAGGAGGACATGGCTGATATCATTCAATATTGATTATATTGATTGATTATTAAGATATATACCTTAATATCAGATGGATCATGTAATGAAGGATAAGATGGAGATTCATCAGGGAATGAAGGAATATCACTGAAAGCGAATAATATTCAGTTATTCAATCAATAAGTGTTAACATACGGTATTGGTGGAGGAGTAGGGGTTCGAACTACAGTTGGTTTCGATGGTTTAGGAGTTAGATCAGGATAGATGAAACCAGGAACTTCTGCAATATAATGGATAACTAATCATATTATAGATAACACGGAGAGATAATGAACAATTGAAGATATGAAATGATTTATGAATCGTATGTGACTAACAAGTTCTTTCATATAGACAAATGTTGTTCATTAAAATGAAATGTATATGTAATTTGTAATAAGACGTACTACTTTCTCTAACACGAGCAATTTGTGCAGCAATATCATCTCCATCAAGTATTCTCATTTTAACTTCTTCACCATGAACAAATCTATAAATATATTTATTCCCAAGTTTCAATCACATTATTTACTCTACATATTTCATATCGTATCATACAAATTTGTATAATTTATGTCACATCTCTCATCACATGAATAATAAAATACAATGGAAATATTCGTAAGTCGATGAATTAGACAATAAAATATAACTATCCTATATCTATATAAATGATTAAAGATTACATACGTAGGATAAGATTGTTTCCATGCATTGAATCCTCCATCGAGGAATCGAGGATCTTTCTTCAATTTACATATAGTGTTGTATCTCTGAAAGTGATTACATCAAGATATTGATAACTATGAAAAGAAGATAATACAGTGAGAGCAGTTAAGATAAGAAGAAGTGTTTGTCTATCATTATCAGTTTCTTCACTCATAAGAACAATATCTTCATATTCTTCAAGATGATTTAGTTTATGTCTATGTTTCATTGGAAGATTTCCAATTAGATTCTTCATTGTTAATCTAAATCAAATAATTAACAACAAATGACTAAAATGTAGTTGTACCCAGTGGGAGGAAGAGATGATTTTGGAAGAGGAAGAACAGGTAAACTACTCTCTGGTTCAAATCGAACTTCTTCTTCTAAAATCAATCAATATATCATATGAATACATTGATTATCAATAAACTAACTTGTATCTTCTCGAGTATCAATCAATAGAATCTTCATTGATGGAGATCCTTTTAATTCACGTACCAAATTACGAGGTGAAACCAACTAAGAATAGATTCACTCCATAGGGGTAATAGTATATTAAAATTAATGAAATCTATTTTAATATGTCAATGTAATCATGAAATATTACAGTATGAACTCTTAAAATGGCTATCGTTTTGTTTCAGAGTGAATATCAAAAGAGATAATCAGAATAAACAATAATACCTCATACTGTTTATCGTGTATTGTAATAACACGGACTTGTGCCAAACTTCCGTTTTCCTCTGTAACTTAATCATTTAATCGTAAATTGCATAGATAACTTACTATCTGGCACAGCAATTGTTTGTGGATACATTTTCTCCAAAACAGGTAAAAGCTTCTCTGATTCATTCAAACAATCTAAGAAGAGACGCTTGAACTCGGGATGATTCTAGATTCTTGTTTAGATGAAAACAATATTAACGATGACTATGAATACCTTCAAATCTGGATATTTCTTATTCAATTCAGCAGCAATTGTCACTCCTCTCCAATAATATATCAGACCATTCTCTAAATCGAACGAGGCCATACTCTTCTTAGCATTTTCAACTTGTTGGGCAACTCTTTTTACACATCTGGAATAAGAAAGAAATGGTATTAGATAACATGAGAATGATAACTCACTGAGGTAGGGATCCTGTAGTAGCACCACGGACGAACTTTGGATCTAATTCACGAATTTTCTTAAATTCTTCGAAGGAACTCGTTCCCGGTCGCTTCCATTCAGTCATTATATCTGTAGCCGGCTCAAAATGAAGCAAATAAAAATATAAAAGATCACAGTCAGATATTAATCATCACACGTATACGCAACACCTAAGCGGATGAGACAGCAACCAAGAGGGAAAAGTTGGCAAGAACAACTGCCTGTGATCCGTAAAAGAAAGAACAAGGTTTTAAAAGTAATCTTAACAAATTATCATGTATTTTTTTTGCAAAATTCATGAAGACACATGGACACAAATTCCGTATCTGTGAATTAGGTGATTTGAGGGATGTGCTAAAAGACAGCTGTCTACCCGGCTACGATACTAAAAGCCGGCTCGTCTATCGGCTGTCAACTCGGCTGGAGTTTAAATGAATTTATTGTTTATAAATTTTTAGAAAACTGTCAAAAATACTGTTTGCTTTGTCTACACGAACTAATGAGCAGTTACTAATCTATCTTTTTTTAGAGGATCTCAAGAATGACCTAATATCATGGCAAATACGCCTTGTTCCTCTGGTATTTTAAAAATTTCTATATTTTTTGTTCAAATTTTGTCCAATTATATGAGATGTTTTCTCACTTAATATTTTGAAGAAATATTCATCGGATCTTCATTACTAGAACGACTTCAAGCCAACTTTGCACGAGAGGTTCTTTTCGAAATTGTTTTTACAATTAGATTCATATCAAATCTTGTAGTATATCGATCTCAGTTCTGATGATGAAGAGTCTGATTCTTCTCCTTCTTCAACCAATTTATACCAAGGTATGCCAGTTTATTGTTATCCTCATTTCCATTTCTTTTAGTTGTTTTATGTAATCTTTCCTTATTACTCATAAGATTGATAAGTGAAGCCTTGATAAGAATGATCTCTATAAGTCACATTATTTCAGAATCGATAATATCGATTCCTCGCACTCATCTTTATGGATCTGCTAAGGAAGTTGTACCATTAGAGTATGTTTTATTGTTATTTATTTTTATTTCGTATGAGTAATTGAACGAATCTCTTAATTTTTTATACTTGTGAACAGATTATATGATTATTTTTTCATATTATATTCTTATCTCAAAGAATAGTCTAACAAAAAGATATTTTATATAAGATATAACTATTTTATTATTTTGTCCGATAATTCCATATGTAACGACTTATTATTCGGATCTATTCATTAACATTTTTTCTTCTGCAGAACATTGACTGATTATATCTGTCAGCCAATTTGTGCAAACAGTCATTATGAGCACATACCGTACTTGTTACAGTATTCTATTCCATTGTTGATCGCAGGTACTGTATTTTAATATGGTATTGATTTGATTATTTCCATTAAGCTCTCGACACATTAATCATAGCTCCTCCAGGATGTTCACAAATAGATGCCATTATACTGCCAATTCTACAACAGGTATTATTTATTTATTTTACCTAAGTTGACAGTGAATATTGATTGTGGTAGATCATTTCTTGTTCTCGAAGTGGAAAAGATCGTAAGCTAGACAAGAGACCATTTGCTGTGATATTGACTAATCAACCTAAATTGAGAACTAATATATATGCCAAAGCAGTTAAACTTGCTACAGGTATATTTGTATTTATATATTAATGTTGTATAATATATTTTATATATTGCAGATCTGGATATCTCTATTGGAAATATTCGAACTACTGAGGAATTGAATAACTATTACCATGAAAAAGAGAACAAAGTGAGATATATTTTCCCGATTAATGCTGCAATATCTTATTATGTAATATTAGTTAGATCTATTGATTACTTCTCCTGCTGCTTTTCGTACTTTCGTTAAAAGAAGGATAGGATATACAATGAGAGATAGAGAAGGAGGAAGAGTTTATGTATGTTTCCCTTCTACTTCATTCTATATATGTATATGATTAAGATTGATCAACTACAATATGTAGTTGTAATGGAATTGGAAGAATTGATTGATTTATCATTTGATTGTGTTCAATTCTTTTCTAGTCTACGAACATCTCATCCAGTAATTATTCATTTATAATACAATGAATTAATCATTCCATTCAGGATATGACATTAGTTATGTTGACTCACACTCCATATGTAAAGAGAGGATCAATGAATAAAATTGATGTGATTTCTAGATCTAAACTTATTAATCTTCTTAACCTTGGTATCATATTATTGATTAATCTCTCTTATGAATCAATTTAGATGCTGGCATCATTGCATTAGATCCTAGTATAGCTCTATCCAATTATATTATATTCGTAAGTTATTCATTCATTCATTCATCCATCCATTCATTCATTTATTCATTTGTATTCTTCAGAGTAATGATATGTACAAAAGATGTTTGACAATGAAGATTCTTGAAGATCATAGAGAGAGATATCGTAGAGAAGGAAATGGTAGAGTATACTTATCTTATATCTAATAATTCATATTGAATAGATGGATATTATTATCTTCGTTCGATTCTTATCATTGTATCATCAAATGAACAAGCTCGATTCTTATCTGCTTATTTTACTTCAATGTCTCCTTTTTCATCTGATGAAATGTTATTGATTGATACGTAAGTAATTCTAATCAATATTCTATCCAATATCATTATCATATCTTTCAGATCATTTCGTGGTGGATACAAATCAATTCGAGATGGAAAATATGTAGTATTGTTTACTTCTCAACCTAAATCTATTCGATTATCATCGATTATTATTGATAAGGTACATTGATTTAAATAGAAGAGAAATTCATTAACTTATTATCAGATTATATTTTTCGATCTTATTCCTTCAATCAATAGAATTGTATTCAATTGTACTCGTATTGTACCGTATGTTCCTATATTTGTATATTATATCTATAATTTATTATTTTACAGTGATCGAAAAACCTTTTTCCTTCTCAATCATAATGATTTAGTGAATAAGAAAAGTGAAATTGTATCTCTTGTACAGGTATATTTATTATTTATTCATCTATTCTTTCATTTGATCTTTGATCTTTTACAGTATCTCATGGATCATAAATCACCAATTCCTCCAGAATTAATGACTATCTATAATGAATTATCTCCTACAGTATCAATAGAACCTTCCCTTTATCCTTTCTCATCTTAAATCATTTTATGTGTAAATAGTATACTATTATCTCAGTTGATCACAATATTCATACGAGTTTATTCATTCCATCTAATCATTTCACTTTTCTTATGAATCAATTACTTATGAATGATACTCTATCAACTATTCAAAAGCAGTGTATGAATAACATTATTGTACATGACTACCCCATCATATCGCATAAATAAATAACTTTTTAAACTTGTCAATTGTGGAATACTGTATATCAAATGTTTTATCGATAGTAATACTATTAAGTTTAATATCATTTATTTTCATGTTGATGAAATAAGTTTAGATGAGAGAAAGTGAAGAAACTGGAGTAAATAATGACAAAGAATATCGTAAGAAAAGTATGTTGAATTGTTATTAATCATTTGTTGTATATTGAATATACTAATAGGAAGAGTAAGAGTAGAAGATCTTCCATCTCGATTGATATCTACTGCCGGTGATAACTTTATTGAAAACTGTATTGAGAATGTATTTGAGTAAGTTATAATATCGATTAATTATTATTATTATTCAATATATTTTAGTCGTATTACATTCGATTGTAACCCTATTGAATGTCCTCGTCGTCCCACCATTCCACATCAGTTAGTTAACATTATCCATCTATTAATAAATAAATCAATATTATTCAGAGATATCACTAAATCTCTTCCATCTATTTTATCAAATAATCTACGTCATATGGGAATGAATAATCTATTACCTGCTCAGAGATACACTCTACCTCTTATGACAAACTGTACGTTCATTTTAATTTTAACTGATGTCAAACAATATCAATGCATCAATACATTACATCTATCATATTTAGTTCAATCAATAATTCTATTATTTCTCTTTAGACTAAAGTCTTTACTTCAATCAATACATCTACCGTATCTCTTTAGTTTAATCAATACATCTACCGTATCTCTTTAGTATAATCAATACATCTACCGTATCTCTTTAGTATAATCAATGCATCTACCGTATCTCTTTAGTATAATCAATACATCTACCGTATCTCTTTAGTATAATCAATACATCTACCGTATCTCTTTAGTATAATCAATACATCTACCGTATCTCTTTAGTATAATCAGTACATCTACCGTATCTCTTTAGTATAATCAATACATCTACCGTATCTCTTTAGTATAATCAATACATCTACCGTATCTCTTTAGTATAATCAATATATCTACCGTATCTCTTTAGTATAATCAATACATCTACCGTATCTCTTTAGTATAATCAATATATCTACCGTATCTCTTTAGTATAATCAATACATCTACCGTATCTCTTTAGTATACTCAATACATCTACCGTATCTCTTTAGTATAATCAATACATCTACCGTATCTCTTTAGTATAATCAATACATCTACCGTATCTCTTTAGTATAATCAATACATTTGCCGTATCTCTTTAGTATAATCAATACATTTACCGTATCTCTTTAGTATAATCAATACATCTACCGTATCTCTTTAGTATAATCAATACATCTACCGTATCTCATTTAGGTGATGTTGATCTATTTTTGGAAGCTGCTACTGGAAATGGAAAGACGCTTTCTTTTCTCATTCCTATCGCCGTCAAGGTATACTGCAATATTTTGATCTTTGATCTTTGAATTGTATACTGCAGCTTCTGGATCATAGAACAAAGGTTGATTCAAATAGTAAGAAAGGACGTCCATTTGCATTGATTATATCAAATACTCAACAACTTCAAATACAAACATATTTAGTTGCAAAGAATCTACTAGAAGGTATTATATAATCAATAATGAATATATTGATTGATGATCTACCATAGGTACTGATCTTCGTGCTGTTGTCTGTATTGGACAGACAAGTTTACAAGAATTAAGGAATCAATTAGAGTAAGGATTACTGTATTTCAATCAATATACTATTCAATCGATGAATTTAGTAAAGGAGTTGATATTCTGGTGGCTACAACGGGTAGATTACTTCAAACACTGAAAGAAGAACGTGTAAGTTTATTTTAGTTTTACTCTATTGATATACGTTGTGTCTTATAGGTATTCCTTGATTCTTTGGAGTATTTTATCTATGACGAAGCAGATAAAATGACTGCATTTGGTGCATTTAAACAAGAAGTTCTTCAAATAAGAGAATATATTCCAGATCATGTCAAGGTATTATATATTTAACCATACATTCAACACAAAAACAATCAATCATTTTGTTATTATTGTGACAAATCAGTTAATAATTTTTTAAATGTAGATTAAACTTCGTAATGCATTCTTCACAGCAACTTTAGAAGGAGCTGAGGATCAATTCGATGATTTATGCAGGTTATCATAGTATAAATATTATATTGATTGATGTATGTAACATTTAGGAAAGATAAACGAGTAACAGTTCGAATTCCGGGTAATCCATTGATATCTCATACTATTATTCCTCTTTCATATGAAATGAATACAATGAGAACGAAACTAAGAATACTACTTGGTCTACTTAATGTTAGTTTATATTCATTTCTATCATTATGAATCAATTGTATTATAGAAAGATCTAGTTGATCAAGGAAGAGAAAGATTTGATAAATCAGTTCAACTTTACAAGGAGAAGATACTGTATTAATAATGTATTAAATCAATATATTTTATCTTTTATAGACTGTTATCTTTGTTAAAGAACGTACAACATGTAATTTCTTAGCTGATTATCTTACATCATATGGATTCAGTGTTGGAGTACTTAATAGGTATGATATACTTTGATCTATCTTATTCATTCATATCATATCTATAATAGTGATAAGTCATTGGAGATGCGTTCAAGTACTCTCACTGACTTTGATCGTGGATTATTACAAGGTAATCAATATAAATCAATAATAGATAAATTGATCAATATTATATTGTAGCTGTTGTTGCAACAGATTCATTTGCTCGTGGTCATGATGTATCAAATATCAAACATGTAATTAATCTATCTATTCATTATCTATTATATCATTAATTATATGAATAGGTGATAAACTTTGAATTGGATGGACATTTCTCAACATTCAAACATCGAGCAGGTCGAACAGCCCGTATTGGACATAAAGGAAGATGTACTACATTTCTTCCAATGAGAGAATATCTTCTTGAACCAGAGGTTATCAGAGATTATTCATATTTATCATATATCATCCATTATATTATAGTGTCCTGTGTCTCATCGTTTCTCAATGCAATTAGCTGGTGTGAGTAATATTATCTATATCTTATTCTTATCATTACAAAATTATCATAATCAAATCAACTCACTTTCATTTCATTTATTTCACAATTGAGTCAAATAAGTTTGAATGATATCATTACAGTATCTTCTCCTTGGATGATATCATTACAGTATCTTCTCCTTGAATGATATCATTACAGTATCCTCTCCTTGAATGATATCATTACAGTATCCTCTCCTTGAATGATATCATTACAGTATCCTCTCCTTGAATGATATCATTACAGTATCTTCTCCTTGAATGATATCATTACAGTATCTTCTCCTTGAATGATATCATTACAGTATCCTCTCCTTGAATGATATCATTACAGTATCCTCTCCTTGAATGATATCATTACAGTATCTTCTCCTTGAATGATATCATTACAGTATCTTCTCCTTGAATGATATCATTACTGTATCTTCTCCTTGAATGATACCATTACAGTATATTCTCCTTGAATGATATCATTACAGTATCTTCTCCTTGAATGATATCATTACAGTATCCTCTCCTTGAATGATATCATTACAGTATCCTCTCCTTGAATGATATCATTACAGTATCCTCTCCTTGAATGATATCATTACAGTATCCTCTCCTTGAATGATATCATTACAGTATCCTCTCCTTGAATGATATCATTACAGTATCCTCTCCTTGAATGATATCATTACAGTATCCTCTCCTTGAATGATATCATTACAGTATCCTCTCCTTGAATGATATCATTACAGTATCCTCTCCTTGAATGATATCATTACAGTATCCTCTCCTTGAATGATATCATTACAGTATCCTCTCCTTGAATGATATCATTACAGTATCCTCTCCTTGAATGATATCATTACAGTATCCTCTCCTTGAATGATATCATTACAGTATCCTATCCTTGAATGATATCATTACAGTATCCTATCCTTGAATGATATCATTACAGTATCTTCTCCTTGAATGATATCATTACAGTATCCTCTCCTTGAATGATATCATTACAGTATCCTCTCCTTGAATGATATCATTACAGTATCCTCTCCTTGAATGATATCATTACAGTATCCTCTCCTTGAATGATATCATTACAGTATCCTCTCCTTGAATGATATCATTACAGTATCCTCTCCTTGAATGATATCATTACAGTATCCTCTCCTTGAATGATATCATTACAGTATCCTCTCCTTGAATGATATCATTACAGTATCCTCTCCTTGAATGATATCATTACAGTATCCTATCCTTGAATGATATCATTACAGTATCTTCTCCTTGAATGATATCATTACAGTATCCTCTCCTTGAATGATATCATTACAGTATCCTCTCCTTGAATGATATCATTACAGTATCCTCTCCTTGAATGATATCATTACAGTATCTTCTCCTTGAATGATATCATTACAGTATCTTCTCCTTGAATGATATCATTACTGTATCTTCTCCTTGAATGATACCATTACAGTATATTCTCCTTGAATGATATCATTACAGTATCTTCTCCTTGAATGATATCATTACAGTATCCTCTCCTTGAATGATATCATTACAGTATCCTCTCCTTGAATGATATCATTACAGTATCCTCTCCTTGAATGATATCATTACAGTATCCTCTCCTTGAATGATATCATTACAGTATCCTCTCCTTGAATGATATCATTACAGTATCCTCTCCTTGAATGATATCATTACAGTATCCTCTCCTTGAATGATATCATTACAGTATCCTCTCCTTGAATGATATCATTACAGTATCCTCTCCTTGAATGATATCATTACAGTATCCTCTCCTTGAATGATATCATTACAGTATCCTCTCCTTGAATGATATCATTACAGTATCCTCTCCTTGAATGATATCATTACAGTATCCTATCCTTGAATGATATCATTACAGTATCCTCTCCTTGAATGATATCATTACAGTATCCTCTCCTTGAATGATATCATTACAGTATCCTCTCCTTGAATGATATCATTACAGTATCCTCTCCTTGAATGATATCATTACAGTATCCTCTCCTTGAATGATATCATTACAGTATCCTCTCCTTGAATGATATCATTACAGTATCCTCTCCTTGAATGATATCATTACAGTATCCTCTCCTTGAATGATATCATTACAGTATCCTCTCCTTGAATGATATCATTACAGTATCCTCTCCTTGAATGATATCATTACAGTATCCTCTCCTTGAATGATATCATTACAGTATCCTCTCCTTGAATGATATCATTACAGTATCCTCTCCTTGAATGATATCATTACAGTATCCTCTCCTTGAATGATATCATTACAGTATCCTCTCCTTGAATGATATCATTACAGTATCCTATCCTTGAATGATATCATTACAGTATCTTCTCCTTGAATGATATCATTACAGTATCCTCTCCTTGAATGATATCATTACAGTATCCTCTCCTTGAATGATATCATTACAGTATCCTCTCCTTGAATGATATCATTACAGTATCCTCTCCTTGAATGATATCATTACAGTATCCTCTCCTTGAATGATATCATTACAGTATCCTCTCCTTGAATGATATCATTACAGTATCCTATCCTTGAATGATATCATTACAGTATCTTCTCCTTGAATGATATCATTACAGTATCCTCTCCTTGAATGATATCATTACAGTATCCTCTCCTTGAATGATATCATTACAGTATCCTCTCCTTGAATGATATCATTACAGTATCCTCTCCTTGAATGATATCATTACAGTATCCTCTCCTTGAATGATATCATTACAGTATCCTATCCTTGAATGATATCATTACAGTATCTTCTCCTTGAATGATATCATTACAGTATCCTCTCCTTGAATGATATCATTACAGTATCCTCTCCTTGAATGATATCATTACAGTATCCTCTCCTTGAATGATATCATTACAGTATCCTCTCCTTGAATGATATCATTACAGTATCTTCTCCTTGAATGATATCATTACAGTATCTTCTCCTTGAATGATATCATTACAGTATCTTCTCCTTGAATGATACCATTACAGTATATTCTCCTTGAATGATATCATTACAGTATCCTCTCCTTGAATGATATCATTACAGTATCCTCTCCTTGAATGATATCATTACAGTATCCTCTCCTTGAATGATATCATTACAGTATCCTCTCCTTGAATGATATCATTACAGTATCTTCTCCTTGAATGATATCATTACAGTATCTTCTCCTTGAATGATATCATTACTGTATCTTCTCCTTGAATGATACCATTACAGTATATTCTCCTTGAATGATATCATTACAGTATCTTCCCCTTGAATGATATCATTACAGTATCTTCTCCTTGAATGATATCATTACAGTATCTTCTCCTTGAATGATACCATTACAGTATATTCTCCTTGAATGATATCATTACAGTATCTTGTCCTTGAATGATATCATTACAGTATCTTCTTCTTGAATGTGGTCAACGTCTTCCACAATGTCTACAAAGATCTGCTATTGCTTTCTTGAAGGTATTCATCAACCAATTACATACCTTATTATATAATTTAAATTTATTTATTTAAGGAAATTTTTCAAATTCCTGAAGGAATAGAGCATTGGATAGAGGAATGGGAAAAAGAAAAAGCAGAAGCGGAATATGGAGAGGAAGAAGAAGAAGAAGAAGAAGAAGAGTGTGATGATGATATAGATAGTGATGATAGTTGTGGAGGAGTTCCTTGTTATGATGATGGAACAGATGAACATGAAGATTCAGATGAAGATATGCCTAGAGTGGTATCATATCATATCTATCTATAGTCTAATCATTTCATTTAGGAACAACATAAAATGAATTGGCCTGATTCAGAAATTGATGAAAATATCAATAGGAATATTGATCAAGTGAATGAAGAGTATATGGTTATGGTTTGTATTATTTATCTATTTATTATTTTTATTATATAAATTAAGGATTTCCGTTCTTTATCTGTACAAGATCTTAACAAAGAAAAAGAAGAAGAAGGAGAAGAAGATGAAGAAGAAGAAGAAGGAGATGATAGATTGAATGATAAAACATTGGAGAACATTGATAGTGATGATGATATTGAATAGATTATATTGTATCATTAATAGTTTATGATAAATGTTATTGATAGAATTGTTAGATGAAGAACATACATAGTAGGTCAATGGAGATGTAATCCATTCTAAGCATGAAATGACCTTGTATAGCCTATTCCTACATTCTATCTCTATTCAACACTACCATTTAACTTCATTCATTCATAGTCCATACATATCATCTAGACCTATTGAATAGATTAAGAACTCGATACATATTCATCTCATATAAACTATTCTTAAAGAGAAAGTGATCATCTCTCATTTCATCTCTTTCTCTCACTAAAATGCACTACTAACTTTTGACCGAATTCTTTTTTCCAAATCCTTTAACTTTCTCTTTCATTTTCCTTCTGTGCTTCTTTAATTTCCTTCCTTCGTTTCGTACTAATCACATCATTTATTGTCTCCATCTATTCATTCATTCATTCATCTGTATCATCTATTCATTCATTCATTCATTCATCTGTATCATCTATTCATTCATTCATTCATTCATCTGTATCATCTATTCATTCATTCATCCATTCATCTGTATCATCTATTCATTCATTCATAGGTAATGGATAGATGGACAAATCCTCAATCATCTCAACAACAATCACAAGTATTTCATATTGATCTATCTAAGGTATATCATTCGTTTCTCTTTCTTCATCTCATATCTATTATCTTCGTTTACCGAGAACTCTCTCGTAAAAATTTTTTGCAGATATAAAAGATGAACAAAAACTAATTACCAGTTAGATAAAAAATTGTTGATTATGCACCGTTACATTTCTCCGTCTCCGCCGCGTCTCCGAGGCGGCGGAGGGGGCTACGGCGTAGGCACGTAAGGCAAATTTGCAAAAATTTGCGCAAATGTAACGATGCATTACACATTTAATGAACTGTATTATTTTTATCGTTTTTTTTTTCTTTCGGATACTACAATTCCCGCAAAATGATGTTTTGTGAACTTTTGTCGATATCCAAGTTTTGCTCGATATTTCTAATTTGTTTATGATTTGTTCAGGAGAATAGTAGATCAACATATAATACAATAGATGATAATGGAATGAAAGAATATGAAGATCCTGATTATTTATATGATCATAAAACATTGAATAGAAGATCGGTTAGTTATTCATTGGAATACTGTAGGTAATTATAGTTATGACGAGAGTGACCTTATGACTCCAGTTTAGTGTTATAATGAATGACAGAAGTAAAAGAGAGAATAAATCATTGTAGACAAGGACATTCAGACATTACTTTGATCTCGAATGAGAATAGATCCTAGAAGGAGAGGGAGAAGTTGAAAAGGGAGAGGGAGAGAATCAAGAGGGAGAGATCTTAGAGGGAGAGGGAGAGAATGAAGAGGGAGAGATCTTAGAGGGCGAGAGATTCTAAAGGGATAGAAAGATGAGATACATTCCTTGTATCCACTTGATAGATTCTTTCCTTTGACACCTATTGATTCATTCCATCTATTATATTGATTGATTCAGCAAGTATTATCATCATCATCAACTCAATTACCACCATCTATTCCTCCTCCAATGGCCCTTCGGGGCACATTGAGGCCTACTCATCTAGCTATTCATCAACCATCTGTTAGTTTATATCTATTGAATCATAGGTGTCAATACTTCATTCCTCATTATCCTCTTTCATCTTTCATCTCCTTCTCTTCCTCCTTCTTCTTCATTTGTCCTTCATTCAATATCTTTATCTCATCTCGAATGGAGTAATTGAATGAATCTTCAGAGTGAATCAATACAATGGAAGAGTATTACAATGGCTTTCGGAATGGGACTTATCCTTATTATTGTAAGATCTATCATATACATAATCATGAAAGATAATATTGATTGATTATAGATGTTATCATCATTGATAGCATTCCTTGTAATGGGAAGTAGAGCACAAACATATTTCCATCCTTCATCCTCATCATCTTCTCCTTCCTCTTCTCATACACAAAATGTTCACCATTCGGTACGTTTTTTTAGAATTATTTTTGTTAAAGAATATCTTTGGTATTCACGATATTTATACTTTCATGTACTAAAAATTCAATCTATTAATTAATGTTCATTATTATTAATGTTTAAGATAGTCATTTTGAGACTATTCTTTATTTCTTCATTTCATATAATATTTCATTATTTTCCAACATTGAGAGTACAAAAATGAAGATATATTTGTTTTAAGGAAGAAGAGAAGAAATATTCATCGAGGGAAGATATGGAGATAACTCCCAATCATCTTCTTACTCTTCTTCTTACTAAGAGAAAACTTTGTCTTTTTGAAGCTTCCACTGAAAATGAAGAACACTCATTGTATGTTTATTTCTCATCAATAAGTATTTCTAAATGAAATCAATAAATATATTATAATATGAATATTGATTGATTAAGATCATTATTCAATGAAGAACATATTGAATCAGCTCGTCTTCTATTCCATTCAAATCTATCACATTCTGGTGTTCCTGTTCATCCTCTTCAATTCCAAAGGTTCATTCTATCCATTTATTCTGATTAATTGATTCATTCAATTATAGATATACTCGTTCATTACGAGTTGATAATAGTTGTCATATTGTTATTTATGATAGAGGTCAGACTATTTGGGCTACATATGCTGCTTGGATATTCAAGGTTTATTTGCACATTATTTTATCTTAATTTTTTTATCTTTTAATTGGTCTTGTTCTTTCTTCCAGTTATTTTCATGTTAAAAATCTCCGTTTTGCTTCGTAATAAATCTCTGAAAAAAATTGATTTTAATTGAAAAAATTGATTATTTTTTGAAAAGATTGTTATTTTAATTTCACTAATTACATTTTGAAGTTATTTGGACATCATCGTGTTTCTCTTCTTTCTGGTGGATTTCATGGATGGAAATCAGCTCAATCTAAATCTCCTCAATATAGAACTGAAAAGGGAATGGCTTCACCTGTATCTAGACAAGTAAATTCATTCATTCTATTTTCAATACTCGAATTATCAAAAGGTTTTCTTCATTTAATTCATTCAATTCATTCGTATTCTATATCAGTAAAAAAGATGTCGAATATAACCTTGAAGTTAACTTCTCTAAATCAATCTTTGAATCTTAATTGGAAATTGTCATTTTGTATTCAGGGTGATTTCTCAGCTTCATGGAATGAATCATTAGTAATAACATTCGATGATGTATTTGTTAATACAGAAATGAACACTTATGATGTAGTTGATGCACAAGCTACTGAGGTAATCAATCGATCGATAATAAACACTTCATCAATAATATTTATCTTTATATAGGAATATGAAGGAACAAGTAATGGAGCATTATATGGTCATATAAGAGGAGCTTCAAATATTCCAATCGATAAAGTATTCGACTATGCTCTTGGAAGGTTCGAATATTCAATCTACTTTTTTTCAGAAAAAATTTCAGAAATTCTTTCTTATTTTTTTCTGTGAATTAATTTGCATTAAAAGTAAAAGAAAGAATGAATATAATTGTAGATGGTATGCATCAAGTGAATTAGCTGAAGTATTTCGTTTGAATGGATTAACTCCATCTCGTCCAGTCATTGTATATTGTTCAACATCAGTTCGTTCATCTCTCATATGGTTTGCTCTTACACGACAAGGATACGATACAAGGATATACTTTGGAGGATGGCCCGAATGGGTTGTAAGAGCACCTGATTATCTTAAGATTCTAGCAACTACATCTAATTAGTTCCATTCCATTCCATATTTATTCATTCCCTTTCTATTCAATGACATTCCAGTGCTTATTCTATTATACGGGTATTCATCCATTCTCCTCTCATGTAACCATCTTTCATTATTATTATTAATATATAATATATCTTTATATTCATAAGATAAAGAGTGACAAGTGTTGAAAGCTATGCGAATTGGGTTTATGAAGGAGCTTATGCAATCAAGGAATAAATGAATCTATATCTTCATATAACAATATAAACATTAACTACTTCTTATCTAAAAGATGGAATTGACGAGATTAGAAAAGAAGAAGGAAATGAAGATAATGATATAGAAGAATGATGAAATACACTAAATGTATCTCAATATTAACAATTCTGAATCAATTAAATATTCTTAATGGACTCCTATTAGAATGGATGGATTGCACAGAAAGGAAGGAATAGAGTGAGAGAGAATGATTAAGAGAGGGGAAGGGGAAGGAGGAGTCACTGGAATCAGTTGAACTGAAATCAATTGAATAGATAAAGAACACTCAATCTGGACAACCAACAACTAGCGAATTTTATGCTAAAAATTCTGTGTTTCTTTGGTTATAATGAGATATCTCATAGATTGAGATGAAGAAGGGATAAAGAATGAATGAATGACTAGAGTAAATGAATAGATAGTGGCAGTGGATTGTATAATACAATTGGAATGAGATACAAAGAATATAGAAGAGATACAATTATATGCCTAATCTATTCTATTCATCTTTCGCTAGTTGTCGATTCCTATTGTTAGTAGTTAGAAATCACACAACAAAAGATATTAGATAACTATTATAACTGAAGGGAAGGGGATTGATGGGTTATGGTATCTCTTTCATCAATTCTCTCTCACTCTTTTATTAATTAGCTTAGTATCTATAGATGGTATGGTATAGACTTATAAGTCTTCATATCAATTCTGTCATAGAACATTCTCTATTGTGGAGGGGTAAAGGGGATCATAACCAGTACAATGGAAAAGGGAAGGAAACTAGTCTATTGAATGAAGCAGCCATAACTTATTACCAAAGATTAAAGAAGAAGAATCAATTGATTAGATAGAGCAAGAATGATAGATGAAGCAGTACATAGATGAAAGAGAGTATGAAGAGAATACAATGCATATATATGGATTACTGTATAACTGGATGATTGATTGATTGATTTAGAATAGATGAAGATGGAGGAAGCAACCGTATGGTAAGCGAGTATCAAGGCAGAATGAAGAAGATGAAGGGATAAAGAGAATGAATGAACCGGGTGTATGAACATTCTATACTACTACAACTATAATATGATTGAATGAGATGGAAGGGTTAAGGTCTATCTATCTATTTCTTTCCTCGTGAAAAGAATCCTCCTTTCTTCTTAGTAGATGATTGTGATATATCCATTTGTCCTCCACTACCTCCTTGTACTTCTTTCTCTTCAACTTCTTCACTTTGTCCTGTTGCTATTTGTAGTTCATGTAACCATCTTCCCATATCCTCCTAAATGAATACAACTATCTCAATATACTCTATGAATCAATTCACTAACCTCAGATTGACATTGTAATAGATATTCAGCTCCAATAGGCATTCTCAATGATATTACATTCTTCTTCTTAGGATAATCACTCCCATGAGCTGAACATCCAGATAATACTACTGGTGATTCACCTCTCCATGGTTGAAGTTCTTCACGATGACGACCATCCTGAATACATTACAGGTTACGGTAGATGAAGGGGATACGGTACATGAGAGGTTAAGTTAGATGAGGGGATACGGTATATGAGAGGTTACGGTAGATAAAGGGGATACGGTATATGAAGGCGATACGGTATATGAGAGGTTACGGTAGATGAGAGGTTACGGTATAAGAGGGGATACGGTACATGAGAGGTTAAGTTAGATGAGGGGATACGGTATATGAGAGGTTACGGTAGATAAAGGGGATACGGTATATGAAGGCGATACGGTATATGAGAGGTTACGGTAGATGAGAGGTTACGGTATAAGAGGGGATACGGTATATGAGAGGTTACGGTATAAGAGGGGATACGGTATATGAGAGGTTACGGTATAAGAGGGGATACGGTATATGAGAGGTTACGGTATAAGAGGGGATACGGTATATGAGAGGTTACGGTATAAGAGGGGATACGGTATATGAGAGGTAACGGTATAAGAGGGGATACGGTATATGAGAGGTTACGGTAGATGAGGGTATACGGTACATGAGAGGTTACGGTAGATGAGGGGATACCGTACATGAGAGGTTACGGTAGATGAGGAGATACGGTATATGAGAGGTTACGGTAGATGAGAGGTTACGGTATAAGAGGGGATACGGTATATGAGAGGTTACGGTAGATGAGGGTATACGGTACATGAGAGGTTACGGTAGATGAGGGGATACCGTACATGAGAGGTTACGGTAGATGAGGAGATACGGTATATGAGAGGTTACGGTAGATGAGGGTATACGGTACATGAGAGGTTACGGTAGATAGAAGAATAGTATACCTTATAGAATGATAGTTGTCCTTGATGTAATACAGTCAACAACTTTTCCCATGATCGATTCGATGCTTTTCTATCCAAACTTTCATAAGTATGTTTCCTTAATAGAGATCCTTCAAAGAAATCTCCTGTTCGTTGACCTGAAATGTCATCAACTAATCAATCAATCAATCAATCAATCAATCAATCAATCAATCAATCAATCAATCAATACTTCTTTCATATAAGATATTTCATCTTTCAAGTTAAATAGTCTCTCTCACATCTAGTTTCAATGTATACACAACAAAGGGATCGATTCTATGAATCTAGGATATCTCGACCACACCAAATACACTATACTGCACGCATTCATGCTACAATCACACAACTACAATAGATAGATATGGAGTGTACCTCTTCTATCATGAGAATCAAATCTAGCTGCTCTACTAAGAGATAATCTCCAATTTGACGGTTCTGATGTTATTGATCGTCTTCCATCTGAAATAGAACAAACACACACTATACACTCAATATACTATATCATAACATGCACAGATATTTAGATAGATAGAGGTTATTAATTAGTACATACTCCGCAATTTTAGGTGGGCCAATAATTTGGTCGAACATTTTTGGGTGCCTAAAATTTGGCTACCAGACAAGCCCCACTTTTAAGTTGGGTCAATAATTTGGTGGTTGAGCCAATAATTTGGTTCGAAGTGGTGCTGTTATTTTAGTCTAAAATTTTAGCCCCGCTTCGAACCAAATTATTGGCTCAACCACCAAATTATTGACTCAACTTTAAAAGTGGGGCTTGTCTGGTAGCCAAATTTTAGAGTCAACTTTTACGATCCACCAAATTATTGGCCCCACTTCGACCAAATTATTGGCACCCCTAAAATTGCGGAGTACAACACAAAATCATTCAAATCAGACAGAAGGGTTGGCATAATCAATTAGATTCAAGATGTCTACAATCGAATTTGATTGAGACAGTCATCAAAGTGACTAAGCCAACCGTTGAGGTTAAAGATAACATAAGAGTTAGTATGATAATGGTGCAGACCATTGTTGTTATGTCGATGAAATGGTAGAGATGATGAAGGAAGAGTTGATGGATTAGGAGATGGAGATGAAGGATATTGAATAGATGAAGGAGATGGAAGTGATGATGATGGAGATGGAGATGGAGATGGAGATGATATCATTACTGATACACACATATTACTATCAACAATAACAAATACAAACTAAACCATGCTCAATACACTTAGATTGTTAGTACATCATAACATTGAATAGTAATCAATATATACATACCATCTCCACCAGATGGAACGAAAGTACTTTCAGATCGTTCTCCTCCCTTTGTTGGACTACTTCGTGATCCATGAGGTCCACGTGTTTCTTCATCTCGACGTTGCATTTCTTTCAATTCAAACTGTAATATATCAAGATTAGATTACTGTAGGTCATGGATACGGTGATGAATCAATCAATAGAAGAAAGATAAGAAATGAAGAAAGAAAGGGCAAATACATAATAGAATTGTGTGTATCTCTCATCATCTTTATACTATTTAGTCTATATCCGCCTCTTTTTACACGAATGAAGACGATGGAGAGATTTGTTCAATCTCTTTCACTTGGTAAACAGAATGAAGTCAAATGAAATGAGATGATAGATTGGGAGATATGAAGAGAGGAGAGAGATAGATAGATATATCATGTGATACAAGAAAGACAATGATATATACAGTATCCATAACATACCGTAGTCAACTTTTCAAGAGCAAGGAATCGTTCTTCTTGAGCAGAGGCTGATTTCTCGAATGCTTCATGTTTCTTGATCAATTTAATCGTTTCTTCCAAGTTTCTATAATATGAATGAATAGATGAATAATTTGAAATGATATATAAATATCTACCTTCCATATTCTCTGCTTACAAGATATGGTTCTTGTGCCATTAACCATGATTCAGCCACTGCTGCATCACGAGCGAATTGATATACTTCCAGGACTAAAATAGATCAATTAATAATCAATCGATAAATCAATAATAGGAAAAGGGACTAACTAAGTTGTAGATATTCCCATCTATCCTCCCATTTCCTCATCATTTCTGCTCTTTCGGTTGTTAGACGTATTAACTTCTTCTCAATCTCAGATGAGGCATAATGTTTCCTAGAATAATCATTATGAGTCTACTTCTTCATCTATCTACAGTACATTTCAGCACTCTATCTACAATACCATATTCTTCCATCTACTATCTACAGTATCCCTTACAGTATTCTCTACTTACCTATTAAGTAGATCTCTTCCAAGTGCAATACAAGCAGAGAAATTCTCTTCTCTTGCATCAACTTCTGCTTTGAGACTTTGATGATTATTCATCAATAATTCCACTCCACTCACATCACGAGGACGTTCATGAGTATTCATCTCTCGTTTCACCTATAATCAATCAATCAATCATTCGATCAATCAATCAATCAATATAGTATACGATACCTCATCCATCCATGCGAGAAGATCTCTAACCATATTCAAGAATCTGAATAGATCAGAAGTATCACCAAGACGTGATGATCGAGATTCACAAGCTCCACGAAGTTCATTCCATGCCTTGAATCAATCAATACATTACATTATGACTATAATATCTACCGTACCTTGACAACTTCTCCTTCTCTTTGTCCAATCTCCATAGCTCTATCACCAGCATATGAATCACGAAGAGCAAGAGCATCTCTTTGGATTTGTCGAACCTATAAGGAAACAACTACAGTATTCTACAGTAATCTAACTAAAAGGAAACAACTACAGTATGCTACAGTAATCTAACTATAAGGAAACAACTACAGTAATCTAACTATAAGGAAACAACTACAGTATTCTACAGTAACCAACAGTATTCGAGTATAGTACCTGTTCTCCAATAGCATCAATATCCTTAAGGAAGTTATTATGTTTCCTTGATAGAGCTCCAACAGAAGATGAATCTCTTCCAAGATCATCAGGCATTGCATGAGATTTCTCCACAATACGTGATAGACAATCACGACAATCATGAAGGAATCTTAATCATATCAATCAATATCATCTCCATCTACAGTATACCCATATCTCTACAGTATCTCCAACTTACTTATGGAATAGTCTTGATGCTTCTAACATCTGTGCTCTAGTATCCATAAGTTCAAGTAGATTCTCCCATGCTTCATTCAATGAATCCTTCCATAGAGCAATAGTAGGAGCATCAGAATGACCACTTCCAATCAACTAAAGATAATCAATAATTATATAGAGTATTCAATAGTATGAATATACTTACATTATCACATCCATCATTGGCATTATTAACTCTTTCACTTCCAATATTCTCTGTATCACGAGCGAATTGTTGGAATCTCTCCTATAATCAATCAATACAATACAGTATGACATGAATAGATTACTGTACCTGTAGTAATTGAACATGTTCATAATCTTGTCCATTTTCTTGTGATCCAGCAACAACTTCTTTATCAGCAATCCATTGAAGTAGATCATCAATCTCTCTATGGAGTGCATATAATTCCAATGTTTCATCTAATCTCTTTCTTCTTTCTTTAGCTAGATCTTGAAGACCAGCATAAGCCTTATCGATCTTTCCTTGTTGAGTGGCTATTTGATCACTGTAAATCAATACGATTAATCATTACTCAATCAATTTAATAAATAAATCAAATTATTTGAATCAATCAATATATCATAATCAATAAAACGGAAACAATCAATATGATCTACCTGAGGGGACTGTTCTCATCCATGAAATTCTTTGCTTTTGTAGACAGAACACGAATGTTGTTAGCGAACTGAAAGAAACAAGACAATATAATAAAAAGATCAAAGATCAATATTGACTTACATTATCGATATCGTGTTGAAGTCTTTCGTGTTTCTTAATTTGATTACGAGTAGAGAATTCATCCTTTCCTCTTTCATCCTTAAATCAACAAATTATTATTATTTGTTTTTATCTGCGTGAAATTGGAAATATGATAATATTGAAATCGAAATAATCGATGATCAAAGATCAAAGATCATAGTGGTATGATCCATGAATGGTCATTACATAATTCTACTTACTTGCATCATATACAATTCTTGTTCACTCATCCATGCATCAGCCTCTCCACAATCATGAAGGAATTGATGAGCCTACAAAGATAAATTAATCAATCAATGATCATATTTCAATCAATCAATATTCAAAATGATACCGTACCCTTTCACTCTCAGCCAATTTGTCCTTTCTCTCTTGAAGAGCATTTCTCAATTCTTGCCAAGCATCACGAAGTTCAGAGATACGAAGTTCAAATGCAGCTGAGTTCTCATGACCTGAATGTGATCTTTGATCTTTCAAATATCAAAAGATCAATTATATTTTGATGATTGAACCTTCATGAATAGTCTCTAATCGAGGTCTTCGTCTAAGAAAAGATGGAGATAATGAAGATTCTCTTCTTATCATTCAAATGAATAAAAGAAGAAGAAGAAGAGGAAGAAGATGAGAGATACTAGAGAAGGATATGATATCCTATGGCTACTGTTTGATAAGAAGGAGAGGTAGAGGGAGGGGTGATATGATAGCAAGAGAAGGGGGGGGGGGGATGTCCACTCTATCTGTATAAACAACACTTCAGATGGCACTCCTTATCCATCTCATTCACTATGACTACTATTACTACAATTGGATAGAATGAATCTACTCACCAGCATCAATAAGTTCTCTTCCATTCGAACAAATACTTTCAATCCATGGTTCATGATTATCAATCTCTGATTGAAGAAGTTGACGATTCTTCTGTAGACGATGACAATCAGGAAGAGAATCACCAAGATTCTATAATATAATCAATCAATCAATAATCTATGATATCATCTACCGTATACCTTAGTTCTAGCTAGATCAAGTCTTTCTGCAATCCATAACTTCTCATCATCAACATCACGACCGAATTGGAATGCATTCTTTCTTCTTTCAAGAATACGACGACGATCATCTAATGGTGCCTATAATGAATCAATAGATAGAATATGCATTACATTACATTACATTAAAACAACTTTATCAGCATTGGGATGTTATTTTAGCTGGGTCGCCATTAGGGTTCTCCATCGAGTCCGATCGTGTCTTGCTATTTGCATGAATTGAGGACCAGCGACCTTTACGAATTCATCTCTCCATCTCATTGCCGGCTTTCCACGTTTCCTTTTTCCACGCGGAGTCCATTCGAGCACTTTTAGACTCCATCGATCACAGCACGATTTCGAGAGCCTCTCGACCCACATCCATTTCCGAATCACCGCCTCTCCCACCACGTCCTTTAGTCTCGTCATGCCACGCATACGCTCGCTCGAAATATGATCAAGCACGGTGACGCCAAGTTTCTTTCGTTCGAGTCTGCGCTGAGCAACGGAGAGTTTGTGCTTTTGTTGTCTAGTAAGATACCATGTTTCGGCGCCATATAGGAATGCGGGGAGAACAACTCCATCAAATAGCCGTTTCTTCAAATACATAGGAACCCCCTTTTTTCGGAAAAATTCCGCATATTTGGAGAATGCCCAGTTCGCGCTTCTAATCCTTCTATGAAGTTCACCCGTAAATCTCCCATCACCAAGTGTGATTTCCTGCCCCAGATATACCACCTTTTCCTTAACCTTTACCTTCTCTCCTCCAACAACCACTGGTCTACCATTGGGGTTATTTGTGAGAGACTCCGTTTTTGTACCATTTAACCGCAACCCTACCTTTAACAACTCTTTTTCGAGTTCCCGCACCATAGATTGAATTTGGCGCGAGTCGTGAGACATAAGGACGCAGTCATCAGCATACAAAAGGTGTGATAAGTACTCCCCATCAATCCGTATTCCCTTACTAGTCCAGTTTACTCCTTTGAAAACTGCATCAAGTACCGAAACAAAAAGTCGCGGGCTAAGACCATCCCCTTGGCGAACTCCTCTCCCTATTGCAACGTCTACTCCTTTTCCGTTGACCACAATAGAACTCTTACTCTGCACTGTGAGGGACTGCAAAAATCGAATGAATGTGGAGTGAACCCCATCCCGTTCGAGTGCAGAAAGGACTGAATCGCACAGCACCGAATCGAAAGCTTTGCTAACATCAAGAAAAAGGAGGTAGATGGGGCGGTTGTACTCCTTGCAGTTCCCAATGAGTGTATTTAGTATAAATATTCCCTCGGCGGTTGAGTGACCTGCCCTAAATCCCTGTTGCTCACGTGATCTTTGCGCATCTAATGAGCGGCCGATTCGACTATTAATTACCGATGTGAGGGTTTTTTGAATAACCGGTAGGAGAGAAATAGGGCGGTAATTTTTGGGTGTTGTTTTATCCCCGCCCTTGTGTAAAAGAATTGTGCGACTGTCCCCGAAACCAGGTGGAATAATACCGTCTTTGAGAATCCTATTGAATATAGACGCCAGGTAAGGGGAAAGGGTTTCCGCGCCAATTTTTAGCATTTCCCCCGTGATTCGATCCTCACCGGGTGATTTACCTGAAGTGAAATTACTTAACACTCTCTCTATTTCGTCTCTTCCAATAGGAACAAATTCCTCCTCAGTCTCTTTCACTTGGTAATTGCGCCCACCATCACCTCGGTACAAATTATTGTAATAATCTCTAAATACTCCCTCAATTTCAGCTTGTGAACTGACCATACCGCCTCTTCCCTGCATCTTAATGATTCTCTCCCTTCCCACTCTTTGATCACCGACTGCTTTCCCATAATTTCTACCCTCTTCCACTGCTTTCTCAACCATCCTAGTCATACGATCAACTGCATCTTGTTGGATTCTTCCTCTAAGCGCCTTATTTACAGCTACCCATTGCACCCGAGACATTCCCTGTGCGGTCGGTTTGATCTTTGATCTTTCCGAAAACAATCTAATGGTTCTATGAGAATACCGGGGAACAGCGGTTATAGGTATTGTAGAGGAGATAGAATATGGTAGATCATTAAATCAATCGATAATGAATCAATGTATACCTGTAGTCTTTGTAGTTGTTCTTGTACAGCTAAACGATGAGCCTTAATATCTTCTAACGTCTCAGGATGCATTTCTTCCAATTGTGGTTCCATGGCCATCAATTGATCAATATGAGCTGCACGTTTCACCTTAATCAATATTGATTTATTGATTGATAAGATGTCTCTCTCATACCATTTCAGTCTCAATCATCTGTTGTTTCTGCATAGCAACATTAACAGTAGTTAGATCAGATGGTTGATCTTCCTTAACCATTTCTTGTTCTAATTGTTGAGCCCATTCCTGTAATATACACGATATGATAAATGAATCAATCAATAGATAAAGAATATTGAATATAAACCAAACTTACAACTCGTTTTGTTCTTATTCTTCCACTTATAATCACAACACACCTCTCATAATTCAATTCCATTTTCAACTAACAACCTCTTTCTTCTCATCTCTTCCTCTTTTCTTCTTCACTCTCCCACCCCATTCACAATACCATTAAAGTACATCACATTGCCCATCTACCAATAACAATAACATTATCGTTCTTAACTATTCTTCTTTCTTTTCATGCATATGACACAATTGAACTACCGTACCTTCATATCAGCAATGCTCTGTACGTACAACTGTTGACGATTAGCATCGAATAACTTCTGTCCCTTCTCTTCAGTCGTCCTAAACAAATCATGATTATGACCTTATTGAACTACAGTAATCTCTCATACTTCTCAAGTTGTTCCCATTGTGTAGCAAGTTCTTCAATCTGAGGATCAATAGTTCCATGGAATTCAGGTTTATCATCAGATAGAGACACAGCTGCGTGACGAAGTTGATCAAGACGTTCCTACAACGAATGTACAATTGGATTACTGTATTTACTCCTCCATCTATCGATTAATCGATACCTTATTGGATTGAAGCTCAGATTCGAACGCTTGATGACGAACAAACTTGGAAGTGATTGTCTTAGCATCGCTGAAAAGGGAAATGAATCATAAATGTGACCTGATTGAACTACAGTAATACAATAAATGGTAAAGGACCAGGGCCGAAACACTGGATCGTTTTTATCTCTAGATATTAAGTCTTTACATAGTTTCTTTTCTAACACAACCTACTTTAAAAATTCTTTCATTACTTTAACTCTAATAATTAATTGATCATACCGATAAGTTTCATCTTGAGCACGAATCATTTTCTCTTCGATCCATTCTCTCAATTCTTCACAATCAGATAGGAATTGTTGTAGACCAAGAGCATCCTTGAGCTTATCGAGCATAGCCTGAATAGATCAGCAATATGACATCATTCAACTTATTCTACAGTAATCATAACATGGGGAATACTGTACCTGAGCCTTCTCACGATTAGCTTCACGACGTTCTTCAATATTACATGCCTTCTTATGTACCTATAATCCTTGATTTCATTATCGATTAATCACCTATCTATTTATTGATTACTTTATCAGCAGCATAATGTCCATCAGCACATAATTGATCACCAAACATTCCGACTGCTTTGATCTTTTCATCATTTGCATCCATTGTAGTTATGAAATCTTGATGTCTCTTCAATTGTTGTTCTGCTTGTTCCAATGATGATGGAAGCTTAATCAATCAATATTAGTATCATACTTTAATCTTATCATAATATCAATCAAATAATAAACAATCAATAGTCTCATACCTCATCCTTGGCCAGATAATTCTCCTGTTGAGATAACATAACTTCAGCTTGTTTAGCATCACGAAGGAACATCTATAATGAATATATGAAACAATTGATCTTTGATCTTTGATCTTTGATCTCTTACTTGTAGATTGAGTCCTTGTGATAGAAGATGTTGTCTATTATCCCACATTCTACCCAATTCATCCCATCCTTCTTGTAATCCAGCCAATCGTTGACGAAGGAACATATATTGTGGATCAGTTTGATCTTGTGTTACTCTATCTCCCATTGCTCTCATCTTTCGATAATCTTCACCATATCCATCTATCTCTTCTCGAATAGCTGCATGTTGATTAAGAAGTTGTTCTGCTTCGGCTAATGATTGGGGTTCATCTTCTGATGCCACCTAAAGATCAATCAATCAATATCAATCAATATCTATATCATCATATCATACCTGTCTTTGAGTAGCAGTTAGCCATGCTTGGAAATGATCGAGATCACGAAGGAATCGTTGAAGATCTCCAGCTTCATCCAATTTAGCTTCGTGTTCACGAACCTTCTTATTCAATTGATCCCATACCTAGAATTGAATTGAGTTACTATAGTTGACATTGACCAGACTGAATACGATGGATAACTCGACAAATATTGAACATCAAAATTTTGGCCGAAAAGAAGTCGATAAATATAATATAAGCATACATGAAGTATTCTCTTGATATCTTCTCTGATTGCTTGAGCCTCTGATGGTTTCTCTTTCTCAATTGCATCAGCTTCTTTGTAGAGTGAATCAAGTTTAGCTTGAATAGCTCCAAGATCTCTTTCCATCATAGACAATCTATAAAGTCAATCCTTTTAGTCTTCATGAATACAATCAATACTACATACCTTCTCTGTAGTTTCATAACTCCAGATAGATCATTAGTCAAAGCATCAGAATCTTCAAGAACTCTAGTCTTATCCTCTATCCATGTAACTGTCTCTTGACAATCAATACGGAATGTCTCCAATCTATGAGCACGATCCAATTCTGATCTCTTCTGATCTACCATATCACGAAGTTGAGCCCATCTATAATCAATCAATCAATATTCAATAGATACGGTAGTCAAATAATGATTACCTAGCATTGAGTTTATTCTGTCTAAGTAGAACATCATCAGAGTTTGGATGTTCAACATGAACAAGTTGACGAGCCAATTCATTCACTGTACCAACCTATAACACAATGAATACTGTAATCATGTCCTATCACAAACTGAACAGATACAGTACCTTAGCCTCCTGGTTACGCATATCTTGTTCAAGAGTCTCGAAACGATGTCTCATGATCTCAACTTCTTCAATGTCTCTACCAGGAATGAGAGTGGCAAGGAGTTTACCCTGAAGAAGATTACGGTATCAATGGATCAATGTATTGATTGATTATCTCACCTTTTCATCAATCCAAGCTTCAACACTATCAGCATCAGAATACAATTTGTATAATGAAAGAGCATCAATAAGTCTTTGTTTTCTAAGCTGAGCAAGATCTTCCAATTCAGCCTTTCTACGTATAGTAGTATCTAATCTTTCTACTATATCAGGTAGTTCTCTCGCGTCTGGAGGTAATGATTCTGCCTTTTGATGAAGTTGTTTGATATGTTCTTCGAAGGCTTGAAGTTCATCTGTGACGTCATCATGTTTCCTATAACGAATACATTCGATATCGATTGATTGATGGGGGGATGATTACCTGATGAGTAATTGGACAGATCCTTCATCCTTTCCAACATCATCAGATGAAACAACACGAAGAGAATCAAGAAGACGAGCATCGACGTCATCTGCATCTGTGAAGAACTGAAAGAGAAGAAGATGATGAATGAGTTGAATGGAAAGAAGGAAGAAGAATCATTGGAATGAATTCATTCTTGACTAGACAATGAAAAATGTGAGAGACTAGATATTGAATGAGAATAGATAGAGAGAAGAGATGAATTCTAACCTGATAGTAATCAACTCCTCCTGATAATCTCTTTCTTCTTCCATCAGCTAAATCACGAAGACGATTGATATAATCTTTACAATCAGAAAGACGAGGAGGAATGTTCTCTGCTCCAGGGATCTATAATTAATCAATTCATAACGATATAATCAATCGATACAGGGATACTGTAGACATAAAACATGAGATACATCAAATTACAGTAATCTACAGTAGACTTCAATCAATAATTATGAATAGTATATCAACCTGATCTCTTTGTAGATCATCTCCTTCCTTCTCCATATCTCCTAATCTTCTAGCTAGATCTTCAAGATTATTGGTAGCATTCTTGTGTTTAGCAAGAAGATGAGATACTGTAACCATATCCTTTCCAGTATCAGTCGATCCAAGAACCTACAAAGATCAATACCGTACTCTCATAGACTGACTACAGTATACTCATTCATATCTACAGTACCTGTTCTTGTTCCTTGAGATTATGCTCCAATTCAGCAATATCCCACCAGAATTGCATGAGTTTTCTATTATCTTCCAATCTCTTCTTTCTATCTGCTGCCAGATCTTGCAACTCTTTGTATCTATAAAGATATATTACAGTAATCATACAGTCCTCATGACCCAATTGAACTCTATCTATCGTAATCTTGACCCAATTGAACATTACCGTACCTATCTTCGAGATGATTGATTCGTTCTTGTACAACTTCAGGTTCAACAGGTTTGTATCCTGATTGATCGGGACCAGCTGGATCCATGAATCTGAAAGAATACATATAAGGATATTAAATCTTAAATAAATAACATGGATTAAAGATGGAGACCCGAGAATGTTTAGCAAAACAAGAAATAGTGCATGGTAAGCAGAATATCTTTCACTATCTTTGAGTCATCAAAATTCAAAGCCAACTCAATAATTGAATATGATCTTAGTTGAATACCTCTGTGAGTGTTTATCAGTATTCTTGATTCTTTCTCCGATTATATTCATTTCTGATTCAAGAAGTGAATGTTTCTGTAGAAGATCTTCCACATCCATCAAATGAGTTCCGATATCATCAGATAGAAGACGAGACTCAAATTATCAATATATTAATATACTGTAGATAGAGGGGAATGGATACGGTAGATATACCTTGACATCATCCATCATATCGAGAGTTAGTAACATATCATGGAAGATTCGTTGAACAGCAAGAGATAGTTCAAGACGAGCACGACGAGCAATTAGAAGCTTAATAGAAGAGATAGATATAGAGATGATAGATAGAGATCGATAAGAGTCTCCAGAATATTGATCAGACACAAACCTTGAGTAGAGCATTCCATAGATTGAGTACATTATCCTTTCTATCATTAATACCTTCGATTCCATTATAATTCTCTGCTTCTAATTCACCTATAAATCAATCCATTATCAATCAATACACTGTATATCTATTTTATTTCTACAGTATGATTTGGATTCATCAACTACTATTCATTATAGTACTAAGTTCTACATACCAGCTACAGCAACAACTGCTTGAACTCTCTCTTCATATGCATAGATATCAGTCTCGATGGCTTCATGCTACAATCAATCAATAAATAAATCAATCAATAGAGCAGATCAATATGAATACCTTCTTAAGAGCAGCTTCAACACTAGGTAGATCAGTACCAAAGTTATCTTGACTAACAAGACGTTGATTCTCAGTCAACCAAGTCTCACGCATACCAGCCTATAACGAATAATACTATTAACATGAACAATCATACTCAATATATATTTGAATGCAATAGATACCATAACTCATCTTACAAATACAGTATAACATCTATAAATGAATAGAGTACCTTTCTATTGAATCTCGATGCAAGTTGTTCTAATTTCTCTTGTCTAATCAATTCTTCCTTCAATGCTAGTTCTCTTTCATGTTCAGCCTTCTCCAATGACTCCCATGCACTGAAATGAGTGAATGTTGAATGAATGAATGCATTCAATCTTCATTTATAAATCGCATGCTCACGCATGAACGAGACAGTCGAAAATAAGAGAGAAAAAATAATAAATAGCCTAATTTGTATTTCACTCTCATAAAAATTCAAATAATGAATATTACGAATGAATGAATGAAAGAGTACCGATTAATATCTCCAATTAGTTTTCCTTCTCTTGGATGATATGGTTTCTGATTATTAGCACGAAGGGCTGATTGAAGAGTAAAGAGAAGAACTTCTAATTCACCTTTCTCTGTGAATCTACAAAGGATCAATCAATCGATAAATAACAGATACGGTAATCAATCATACTTTGGCGGTTTCTCTTCAGTTCTATATTGATTGAATTCTTCCAATTGTTTCTGTACTCCTTCAAGGGAATTGACGAAGTTTCGATCATTAAGAACTTCAATTCTTTCCTGAAGATAATGAAACATTGAATGATGAAGAAGGAAAAGGAAGAAGGAGAATAGAATAGAGACGATCATGATGTATCAAGAGATAGATAGAGAGGAACAATGTTGATTCACTATCCGAATGAATCAACTATTCCAATCAAACACTAATCAATCAATCAATAAATCAATCAATACCTTGATCCAATCAAGTAGATCAGATGAGATTCTCTCATACTTGTTCACCATCTTCTCATTCTCCATCAATTCATTCACAACCTACAAAGGAAATAATCAATAATATCTCACTCCATCTACAGTATACTCTTCATTACAGTATTCATTGATTATTGATTACCTTTCCAATTCTCTTTCCTTGGATGGTATCTTGTTTGAGTTTATTGAAGTAATGATAATAAGTAACAACATAAGTGATGATTGATTTCTCATCGGGGACATCAACATTCACATCTATAATATAGATAGATAGATAGATAGATAGATCATATATGATATAGATGATTCATTCATTACCTTCAGGATCAAGGAATTTAGCCAATCCCAATTGATTATCAGCAGTTTCAAATGCATTTTGTAGATTGAATAGAGCATTTGACTTCTGGAGTTTATCGTATTCAATGAGATCACTACGATGTTTATGAATAAGAGCATTGAAGGCTAGACCATCACGCCAACTGAAATATCATGTCAATCAATCAATACCGTAGTCTATCTTATGGATACTGTAACAACCACAAATCAATCGATAATTCTACCGTACCTCGTGGTGAAGTTTCGAACGTTAACATTAGGGTATCCAGCAGTCTTCATTTGACACCATAGAAGAAGTGCCTAAATACAGATTATATAATATTCAAATTGATCTTTGATCTTTGATCTTTAATCTAACCTCCTTAGCTGATCTAGTCTCTTGATTATCAGCATCTTCAAATGTAATATCTTGAATTTGAAATCGTAAAATAATAGTCCATATAAGACCAAGAGTTAGTCGAGGACTACCATCTACTATATCTTGTGATCCAAGATTCTCCAAGTGTACATGCTACAATCGTAATCTTTGATCTTTCATCTTTGATCTTATTCAATTGTCTACCTGATCTCTCAAAAATTGTAATGCTTTGTCTACATTCTCCAAACAATGAATCCTCATCTTTCCTCTCGTTGGTTTAGGCTGAAATATAATCAATCAATCGATATTCTTTATTGATCCATTGATCAATTCAATCAATATATTTATTGTATCATATTATATCTTTAATGTATCCAATCTCTTCCCAATTATCTCATCTCTACTGTCACTATTCATTCATCGTTCACTTCACACTTTTCATCCCTCTCTCTCTCTCTTCCTCTCCTTCTGTCCATAATCTCATCATATCTATCTCTCATTGTCCCCATCCATTCCATTCATCATCTTCCTTCTTCTTCTTCTTCTTCTTCACTTTATCAAATAGAGTCCTTCCCTTCTCCTCTTTGGTCCCAATACGAACATATTTCAATCCAATCGAGAGAATGGACAAGTCCTCCCTTCTCCCTCTCCTTCTTCCTCTCTCCACTCTTCTATTCACCCAACTAGAAGAGGAAGAGTATAAAAAGAGAAGGAATAGCTGCCCGAAACAATAGAAGAAGAGACAAGGGAGAAGGGGAGGAGATAGAGTATTGATTCACTCATAGGGAAGAAACAAGAGATAGAGAGGGAGGGGGAGAGGGAGAGGGAGAGGGAGAGGGAGGGGGAGAGGGAGAGCGAGAAAGATAAGAAGTATAAAGTTAAGCTCTTCTGTCCTTCTCATCTTGACTCAAACTTTCGTATTTGTTTGTATGATAAATGTATTGAAAGAGATCATGGAAATATAATGAATAAGATAAGAGATAATGATGGCATTACTAATTCTATCTCTATCAACCCCCTTTACAAGATAACTAATTCATTGGAATGGATTCTAATCTACAACATGCAACTATTCCATTCTCTTTCCTTCTATCTATCATACTCCCTAGAGACAACTAAGAGATGAAGCAACCAAGCTCATAGATCTCCCTTCCTCTCTCCCTCTCCCTCTTCCTCTCCCTCTCTCTCTCCCTCTTCCTCTCTCTCTCCCTCTCCCTCTTCCTCTCCCTCTTGTCCCTACAAGGAAGAGAGAGGGAAGTGGACGCAGCTGGAGTCAATCTCTTAGAATATGAAATATCCACCAACCAAGACTAAAATGAGACATAATATACTCTCTCTCCCCTATATATAGAGGAAGGTTCTCTTCTCTACATTCAATCACTGCTTAGTCTAATAGAGAGTACACAATATCTCTCTCTATGCCATTCACTTTGGCTGTGTCCCCATTGACCCTCCATAGACATAGACGGAAAGGGAGAGGGAGAGGGAGGGAGGAAGAGAGGGAGAGGTAGAAGGAGAAGGAGAAGGAGAAGGAGAAGGAGAAGGAGAAGGAGAAGGAGAAGGAGAAGGAGAAGGAGAAGGAGAAGGAGAGGGAGAGATAGACTGATGAGTATAAACAAGGTGTTCATTCATCAGTTCAATATGAGATAGTAATGGATATGGAATATAATCTTCTTTAAGATCAAAGATTGAAATATGATATGGATAACTAAAGGAATCTATTCTATCTATGCCAATTGTTCCTCTCCTTCTTCCTCTTCCTCCCTCTCCCTCTCCCTCTTCCTTCATCATCTTCTCTCTTCTTCTTCTATTCCATTATAGACGGACAACTCAAAAAGTGAGTATAAACCATTCGATCGAGACTATTCCAATAGAATAGAAACAACCATATTCATTCTACTATCCCCTCTCTATCCCTTTATTCATTCCTTTTTAGATCAATTGAAGAATACGATGAACTTATGTAGGAATGAATGATGAATGAAGAAGGAGACTATAAACCAAGAGAAGGAGAAGGAAGAGGAAGAGGGAGAGGGAGAGGGAGAGGGAGAGGGAGAGGGAGAGGGAGAGGGAGAGGGAGAGATAGAGGGAGAGGGAGAGAAAGGGGAATATAAGATGGAATGAAAACAGATGTGATATATAGAGAATGGTTAAAATGTGTGAAATAGTATATAAACTAACCAATTTATCTCCAGATAAAACTTCCAATAGTTTGAGTAGAGTCTTTCCATCTCTCATATCCACATAGAGATCCTATATAATCAATAATTAACAAATCTATTGTATAAATGTATATTATAAATGAATAATATATAAATGAAATGAATTCCCTATCATCTACACTCTTCATTCAATACATAGATTGATACCTGAATCTTCATAGATACTCTAACCAAATGGGAATTGACCCATTTAGTAAACGTCTTCTTCTGAACATTCTCACGCTCAACTGAAATATTAATCAATAAACGATAATCAGTCAATCAATATATCGACCCATAACATCATTCATAGTTTCTATTGGTATGATGGATATATATTCATACCTTGTAAATGTCTAAATCTAATATCAACAGTATTGATTATGGATGGATCATCTTCTATTGATTCTATTGTTGATACCATTGAAGAAGAAGAAGAAGAAGAAGAAGACTATCAATACGAGATTAGTTCAATCAAAGAAGAAGAAGAAAGGATATGAATGAATTGAAAGAGGAAAAGGAATCAAATATGACTTCTATCTATATTCTTATCAGTTCAACTCTTCTCCACCCTCACTCTCACCCTCTATGCAACATCAAAAGAAGATAACTATATTACTCAACCATCAATACTATTAATAATAATAATAATCATAATAAATAATGATGATAATGAATAAATGAAAGGGTAAAGATACCAGCTAAAGCGTGAATTCGACTTCTCTCAAATAATCGGGCAGATGAATTCTCGTCATATTCATCTTCTTGAACTGTTTCACCCGGCTGAAATCAATCGATATTATAGATAATAGATACAGTATGATAATAGAATATGAATCGTTGTATGATCATTCCCCCATATAAATAGTACAATGATATTTGATGATCGTTGATTCATTCTTTATCTATCAATATACGAACAAGAGACATTCATATTTATATTATTTCATAATTCAATCCATTTATCCATATACTTCTACTATTATAGTTTATTCAAATTACTTCAATCTATCCCTCTCACTTTAACCCCAAACTCAATCCATTCTAACCACATATATCTCTCCCTCTCCTTCCCGTCCCTCTCCCTGTCCCCTTCTATCCCTCTCTCTCTTCATCTTCCTCTTCTTTTCTCAATAATCGTTAGCTCTAATGCATAGACACATCATCTGAGAAAAGGGAAAGAAGAGAAGAGGAAGAATTAGAAAGGATCAAAAGGAAATTAATCCACCCCATCTTTCATAATAATAATAATAATAATAATAATAATACAAATATTAATAATATATATATATAATAGAATGGTTGTTACCAGTCCATAATCGACAGGACCACGTACTGCAGTCATTCTCCTATGATGATAAAGGAGATGAGGAAGAAGGAAATGGAGATGGAGATGGAGTTGATGGAATGGAAGAAGGAATGATCTATCTACTGGAAGAGAAGATATTCAATCAATATTCATATTATTATCAATCAATATAATCAATCAATCAATCAATCGATATAGAGAGATGATCAATACTCAATGAATAGTGTAAGAGAAGAGAAGAGAATGGAGAGAGAAGATGAGGGAAAGATGAAGGGATAAAGATGAGTAGTCATAGATGGTGATGGAGATAGAGAGGGAGATAGAGAGGGAGAGGGAGAGGGAGAGGGAGAGGGAGAGGGAGAGGGAGAGGGAGAGGGAGAGGGAGAGGGAGAGGGAGAGGGAGAGGGAGAGGGAGAGATCGGTAGATCGGATACTTAGAGAAAAAGTAGTAGATTGTATAGACGTAGAGGAAAGTCAATGGAGGGGATGAATGAATGATGAAGAAGATGGAAGAGATTGACAAGAATAGAGAGGGAGAGGGAGGGGGAAGGAGAGGGAGAGAATGAGGGGGAGAGGGAGAGGGAGAGACTGAGGGGGGAGGGAGAGGGAGAGAATGAGGGGGAGAGGGAGTGATTCAGTTAGTACAACAAAACTATTGAACGATAAACGATACAAGAGAATAAATGAATAGAGGGGTTAATACGAATGAGAAGAAGATGAAAGGAGAATAGATGATAGAGAAGGTTAGAAGATGAAGAAGGAGGAGGAGGAGAGAGAGAGAGAGGAAGAAGATGAAGAAGGAGGAGGAGGAGAGAGAGAGAGAGGAAGAAGAAGAAGAAGAAGAGGGAGAGGGAGAGGGAGAAGAAGAAGAAAAAGGAAAGTCAGTTGTGGTATGAGAAATAGTTTGAGTCAGCTAGAAGATATTGATTGAAGAAGAGGATTCAAAGGAGAAGAGAAAGGAAAATGGAGAGATAGAGAAGAAGAGAAGAGATAGAACATAAAGGGAGAGGGAGAGAGGGAGAGGAGAGGGAGAAGCAGAAGGGGATAGAGATAGTGCAGAGAGAGTTAAACTTGTACAAACATACAGCAACTAGATACTTATAAACAGTAAATAGTGAAGAGAGAACAATCAATGTGAGAGAATAGAAGAGAAGGGTGGATGGAGGTAGAGGGATAGGGAGAGGAAGAGGGAGAGGAAGAGGGAGAGGGAGAGGGAGACCCCACTCGGATATGCATTGGAAGTGGTAGATCTGGAGCGAGAAAAGAAGAACGATGCAAGAGGGAGAGGGAGAATGAGAACGGAGAAGGAGAGGGAGAGAATTGAATGAGCATAAAAAGTAGTGAAATGACAGGTAAGAGAAGTAGTACTTGTATTGAAGAGAAGAAGAAGAGAAGAGGAGGAGGGGAGGGAGGGAGAGAGAGAGAAGAGAGAAGAGAGAGAGGGAGGATGAGGATATATTGAAGGGATATGGGAAAATCATATAAGACAATGAATAATAAGACTGATGAAGTGAAGAAGAATGAAGAGATTCGAGGTCTACAGAAACGAACGATGAAAGAAATGAATGAGAGAGAGGAGGAAAGTAATTATTAGTTGAATGGAACAAGGGAAAAGGGGCAGCAAACCCTACAAAAGGGAGTGTGTATGTATACGGTATTATCACCTTTTCAATCCACTTTTTTAGTCTTGGAAGACTGTATTACTTGTAGAATGTAAATCTATTAGAATGTTTGCATGTCTCTTCAACTTGTAATTTTGCTAATATTTCTGAATATGAAAAGGCCGCTGTGTAGTAGATAAATTCCAATTGAAACATTGGAATTGGAATGGTTGACTTGATAGATAGATGATATAGAATAGGAAGAGGAAAGAAGATATAAAAAGAGTCTACAAAAAAAAAGTATTCCTCCAAAGTATTCCTCCTCTTCGTATGTGAGTGAGTCTAAACTGTTGATGTTTGCCCAGTTGAGTGTTCACTCAAAAGAGATAGAAGAATAGATTATATTACCATTGGAATATAGAAGAAGAAGACAAATGATATGAATGAATAGAAATAGAATAGAATAGTGACTAGGGAATGATTTCCACTAAACGACTGATTAGTCTGAGCTTCCTCAGTAAGAGGACTTCACAGATTATTAATATCTTCTTTTTTTTAAATGCTGTTTTGATTCTGAAGAATGTCTTCAATAGATCAGAAGAAGATAAACGAAGAACTATTGAATATAGAAGAGTCCATATATTCAGATTAATATAAGAGTAAGTTGTGACTCATGATTGGAGGGGGAGGAGAGAGAGAGGAAAGGAGGAGGGAGAGGGAGAGAGAGATAGAGGAAAAGGGGAGAGAGAGGGAGAGAGATGTAGGAAAATGGGAGAGAGAGATAGAGGAAAAGAGGAGAGAGAAAGAGAAAGGGGGAGAGAGAAAGAGAGAGGGAGAGATGGGGAGTGAACAAGAGAAAGTGTATGTATCTCTCTGTTGTGTGTTTCCCTTTTACGCCTAAACGAGGAATGAATTGTATACAAGAGGGAGGAGAGATCATTTACACGAAATAGAAGAGTGAGTGAGGGAGGAGAGAGAGGGAGAGTGGGGGAGGGGGGGGGGGAGAGAGGGAGAGGGAGAGATTGCGATTGAGGGGGAGGGAGAGAGAGGTACACACCATGTACAACAGAGATCAAACGAAAGGAAATGGCGAGATAGAAAAAGACTAAATTGTGATATCTTACTTCTCCCTTTCTCCTTATCCATCCTTCATTCCTTCTATGGAGATGAAGACAAAGGTGTATATGGTAAGAGATGAAAAACAAGAAGAAGAAGGAGAGAAGAAAGGGAGGAAAAGTAACTTGAGAATGCCCCTCTCAGGCTATAGTAAGAGGGAGAGGGATGGAGAATGGGTAGAGGGAGAGGGAGAGGGAGAGGGAGAGATTGTTCGCGAGTTAAACTGAAGGGATGGCACGATAGATGGGAAGATGAAGCAAATGGAGGGCAAATGAAATGGACTCTATTGAATGGAATGAAGAAGAATGAAGAGAAGAGAATCGATTGGTAGAATGAAGAAGAAGAAGAAGGACCAATGAGAAGACCATAGTTAGACTATGAGAAGGAGAGGAAGAGGAAGGAATAAACTGAAAGAATTGAGAATACATGCTAAGACTGAGAGGACCATGAAGAAAAGAGAAAGATAAACAATTGAAGACTGAAAATGAATAGAAAGAAGAAAGGAAGAGAGAAGGATAATATTGAAATTAAAAATTTAGAGGGAGAGAGGGAGAGGAGAGAGGTAGAGGGAGAGAGGTAGAGGGAGAGAGGAAGAGGGAGAGAGGAAGAGGGAGAGGGAGTATGAATTGGCCGGGGGGGATTGGAATGGATTCATATGTGGTAGAATAGACAGATGGGTATACATTGAAAGAGAAGCAGAAAGAGAAGATATTGAATTGAATTATGATAGATATCATTAAGAAATAATGAATGAAGAAGGAATTGAGGTGATGACGAGATTGAGTTGTCACAACACACAATTAATTATATTCAGGAGATTGTGAGGGAGAGGGAGAGAAGGAGAGGGAGGAGGGGTATACACGATTGAACTAGTGGTCAACAGCTGTTGTATGTCTTGATAGCCTCATCGGAATGATTCGTAGGCATCCTTACACCTCTGAGAGAAGAAGAAGAAGAAGAAGAAGAAGAAGAAGAGATGAAGATATCCCCTAGAGATAGATAGAGAAGACGACAAATTGAACAATGGACAAAGATACTCTCTTTCTCTATCTCATACGAATTCCCCATATCTAATTGACCGAGAGTCTATGAATATAATGAAAAGATATGAAACAAAAGGGTTAAGGACGTTATGAAAGTAAAAGAATTAAGATGGAGAATGAAGGAGGAGTATAGAAGACAGAGGGAGGGAGGGAAGAGTAAGGAAAGGAGAGGGAGAGATGGAGAGGAATAAGTAGAAAGAGGGACACAGATGGTGAATATGTTATATTAAATGAATAGAATGAATCTACTCAAATTAAGCGATACTTGAGAAGAAGAAGAAGAAGAAGTGGAATACGGCGACAAATAATGAGAAGAAACTATGAGTGTGGTTAGAAGATAAGAGATGATAAGGAGTTGATAAGAGAATAAGAGAAGAAGGAAGAGGTAATGGGTGGTCAATTACTAATCATAATGATAAGCTTATCATGATACAATGGAATGAAACATATTATCAACTCGGAAACCACAAGAAAAAGAAGAAGAGGAGGAGGAGGAGGGGTAAGATAGACTCAGAGTGGTAGAGGGATAGAGAGTGTGGCAAGGCCAATCGATCCTCTCTTGGCCTCTACTCTCTTCATTCTCAATACTATTTCATCCATCTCTAACGACCTTCTCTTTCTCTATCCAAACCCTTTCTCGTCCCTCTTTCCATTCATCCGAAAACGACTGCGAGATTGAATATGTTCGATGAATTGAAAGGAAAAGAAGTGAATGACGATGAGTTTGTGTGAAGATATTCATTCGTAATATGAATAAACAAAAATCTAACAATGCTATGCAACATAAATAAAGAGAATCACAATAATACATGCAAATAAACTAAAATTGATTAACAACAAAACAAAACGAATAATTATAGCATTTAAAATTGATATTTCCCGCAATTTTTGGATGGCTGTGGAATCAATTGTTACCGTAATAAACATTTGATTGTTTTTTCTTCGATATCTTTTGAAAAATTTTATTTCCATCTAGATATTTTTTAATGAGTGAGTTAATATTTATTTAATTGTATGGAAATATGAAGGAGTGTTTCCAACTAAATGATTCATTTAAAATGCGCTACATATTAAAATACATTTTATTTGGAAAACATGTTGGAAAAGACAATTGTAAGGAGACTATTAAATAAACGAAGAAAGATCTCTGATTAGAACTATAAATAAAATGTTCCATTTAATAGAATGATAGAGTAATTTCAATCTTTCTCTTATTCATTTCTCTTCTTCTTCTCTTATTTCCGTTCTCTTTCCTCTCTTCGTTCGTTCTTCTCTCTTCTTCTTCTTCTCCATCGATTCAGGACCTTCTTCTTCTTCTCTTATATTCTTACTCATCTAATTGATTACTTTATAATCATTTCATTCAATTAACATATTCTATATTCATATCTGTATACATTGTATCTTTATCATTTCACATCTTCTCTTCTTAACTTACACTTCATATCTCTCACTCCCTCTCCTCTCTCCTCTCTCGTTTCTCCATCTCCTCTCTATCTTTCTCTTTCTAATTCTCACTATCCCTCATATCCTCTCTGAATATCAATAAGTTTACATCTCATAATGAATCCTTTTCTCACTTTAATCAATACTTAATTTGCTCATACTTCTTCTCAATCATCTCCCAATATTCCGTTCTCCTTCATCTCTATCATTCTAGATGTTATCATCATCAGATGTTCCTCTATTATTTCGTCGTCCTCATATTCATCGTGGATATCGTCCTCTTCATCAACCTAAACACTATTACTTCAAATCAGCTTTCACTCCTCATAATGAATGTGTTCGTTTATCTATTCCATCTATCTATCTATTCATTAGATTATATTTAGTTGAATGTTTGGACTCATCTTGCTCCTTTATTCTTAATGTTATACTTGTATACTTACCCCGAGGTATTTCATTTTATCTTTCTATATCTTATCTTATCTATTCATTTGTTGATTACTTCATCATCTCCTCGTTTACCAGTTCTTCTTCTTCATTTTGGTCATATTGTTCTATTTCTTGGATCAAGTTCAGCTCATCTTCTTGTAAGTTATTCAATAGAACTCATCTGATTAGAGATATCAGTAAATATAACTAGGATCGAATCGTGCAGACATTGCTTAGTGACTAGAACTTTTGTTTAGCGAACCGAATCTCGGAGTTTCAATTCCCACCCAGTGCTAATCAACTTTTTTTCTTAGTGCGGTAAGACACTTCAAATGAACATTTGAACCTCCGTGTACCATCATTAGACCATTGTCACTTATGACCTTATCATTCCATACTCTTATCTAAATATTTTATCTCACGAACTGATCTTTGATCTTTCAATAATTAAATATAAAAATGTTGATTGATCTTTGATCTTTTAAGCATTCTCGTTCTCCACATGATCATATCTTCTGGTTTATGATTGATTTTGCTGGTATAGCAATATTTGGATTAACGATTGGTATACAACGATATGCATGTCAAAGTGATTTGAATCCATGGATCGATTATGTAATGATTACTGTAACATCATTATAGCTAATCAATAATATTCAGTTATATCTTCCATCATTATTTATAGTATCTTTAATTGGACAATTCTTATCATCATCTGCATTATTTGTTCTTCATCCATTTTGGAAAGGACGAGCTATAACTAGAATGATATCAGGATTATTTGTTGCTATATGGTTGTATCTACCTATCATTCATCGATATACTGTAATGAATCGATAATGATTACAGTAATCAGATGATCGTTGTAGGATCCATCACCATCAGATGATATGAGAATTCATACAAGAGCATTCATATGGTTATTAATATCTGGTATATTTATGGGAGGAGGAATACCAGAACGATTCTTTCCTGGAATATTTGATGTTGTGGGATACGGTCATCAGGTAGACGATCAATATATTATTGATTGATGAGATCGATATATTTAGCTATTTCATTTATGTGTAAATATGGTCGGATGGAATCTTCTAGAAGCTGCATCGATAGGTATGAGTAGTATTTATTATAAAGTATTATTATCTCATCCACTATTCAATTTGGTTCTTTCATACTCCTTTTGTTCTTGGATTACGATGATTATTTGTATTATTATAATGATTTCAGATTGTCCAATTCATTCATATGAGAATGCATGGTTAAGTATAATAGAAGTTCGACATTTATTCTGTTTATTAACTCTTATCATATCTACTTTTATAATTATACATATCATAATATATCTAATGAAAAAGGCCAATGAAAAGAAATATGATTAGAATATCTATAATAGATATCTTAGATTGATCATGTATTATCCAATCATTTGTACTTGCCTTTCTCTATAGAGTGTACAATAGAAGTCAATCCAGGGAATAGAATATGTGAATCAACTTGATCTCTCACATTAATCAATTCGAGTCTAATGAGCAATCTCTATATAATTCGAGTATTTTATTCTTATTTTTTATACTTATACATATAGTTCTCAATAAAGAATTTTTGATATTGCTATTTATCGATATTTTTATTGGAAGACAAATATCGGATAGTAGGAATTTTGTGCGGAATATGAAGATAGAGAAGTATGAATAATAAGTGAGAAGAGGATATTTACAACAATGGAATATGTGTGTCCTTATAGAACTTGATATGACTCATCTCATACGCTTTTACAATAACAAACAACAAAGACTCACGACCAAAGCAGAAGACAAGAAAAAAGAATGTTTACATTTAGTTTTCCTTTTCTAAAATTTACTTCATTAGCAATTGAGTGAAAATGATTTATTGAAATGGTCATTTTGAATTTTCATGATATTCACCTAAAGAAGTATGATTATCAATATGATATATAGATAGATACAATACCTATTCGGAGATTTACAGTTGGAATCAAAGAATTAGATGGATCAATATTCCTTGTCTTCTCTATTATTACTCCTTTGTTAACTAGTAGATCAAATCCACCAACATGCAATTCAGTCCCATCACGTCTCAATCAATAATCGATTAGATGATTACGATATAATTACACATACTTTCCTTCTAGATCAAGTATATCTAACATATGGCTAAGTACTCGATATTTCAATCGATAATCATCTTGTGCTGAAGCTGTTAGTGATGGAGACGCATTAACCTAATCAATCAATTAATAATAGATCAATAACATATTATGAATGAATACTTCTAATAGCCATGGTTTAAGATCATCATCAAACAATACATCATAACCATATAGTTCAAAACAATGGGAATCCTGAAAGATAAGTTAAATGGATGAATGAATATAATAAGAATGAACCTGTATAATAAGACTTTCAACACATCGAAGACTATTTATAATTAGAAGAGCTAATTCAGTCATAATATCTTGAACCTTAGAAAATGTTTATCTCTTCATGTAAAGATATTGCAATTTACTTTTTGTTTCGAGAACATTGCTTCATAATATCGAAAAAGACGATTCAATGACCACTAAAGATATTATATTCTTAGTATAGGATAGAATAGTCTAGAATATATACCTTGAGTCCCTTTTCAGGGTCATAATCAGGAGCTGTTTTAGCAATGGCCACATTAGTTAGATGAACAACTGAAAGGGAGAAGGATAATGTATGAATATGAATGAATGAATAGATACAAGCATCTTCAACTGAATCTGTTGAATATCTACTATGAGAAAAACGAGCAAATCCTTCACGATGTACCCATACTGTTAATGGACGAAACTATAAGATTAATAGATCAAAGATCAAATTGGATAGGAAGAGTACCGAAGTTACAAGAACATATATTCTAACGTCAAATTTCTTTCCTCCAATCAGATATGGATGAGATATATATGATTGAACTACGTATGGTTGAACATCTGAACCATTGGCATCTTTCTGGAATGAGATCAAAGATCAAAGATCAAAGATCTACTATGAGAATCAGACCTTCTTCCATTCTTGAATGTGCTTCAATCTACGAAATAAGAAAATGCCTCGGCCCTGAAAAAAGTTTAGTGTTTATGTTAATATAGTTAGTATGGATACTTGAGCTCCAGCAACAGGTTTCATTATCCATATTGTATTATCTGGATATTTCTTGAATTCTTCTACAAATATATGATATTCAGACTGAAACATATTACATTTTATAGTAATAAAAGATGAAAGATGAACTCACAGGTAATACATAACTAGACGGTATAAAATTAAATCTGAAATTTTGATGTTATATTAATATTTTGATTAATGATAATACTTTGATAATTCTTTCGGTTTTTTCTTCTCCATATTTCTTCTCATCTTCTTATAATTCTTGATAAGATTATCCTTTCGAGTCAATTCAAAATCGTTCCTGATTATCAATATTTCATATCGATTATCAATAGATAAGATATACCTGAAGTGATTAACAAGTTGTTTTCCATTGAATTTATATCTATCAAATGAAGTTGTCATCCATTCTCTTGTTGCCCAATGAAATAACCATTCTTCACCACTAAAAACTATTTATTATTCATGATTTAATACTCCAATTCTTGTTCTTGATCGTCTTGAAGCGAAGTCAAGAGCAAGAATTGGATCATCAGACACAACAGAGACATCTTACGAACTTATAAATATGTTATGAATGAATAAATGATATAATATATTAAACGAACGTAGTTTGATTCCATCCCGGCCTTCTTGATAGAACATCTAATATTGTATTCGATAATGTACATTTGAATAGAATTTGATTAGATGAGAGTGAATCTCTCAATCGAAATGGAAGAGGAGGAAGAGATTTATCACGACGAGTTAATATCATTGAATCACTGAATAATTAATTCATTTCATTATTAGATAATATATTACCAATTGTCAGACTGAAGACCTCTTCGTAGCATTGTAGATATGCCTAGAGATCCAATAGAGCGAGAGAGACATTCATTTCCGGTTGCTTTAAAGTTAACTACAATTCTGGAATATTGATTATGGATGAATGAACTTGAAGATCGAACACCTTATATCATACAAAACATATCAAACAATAAATAATACATTATCTTGTTTTGTTCGATTTTATCAGAAGCCGCATGCACAGTCGCCTTTTCCGGGAAAACGCCTTTTCCAAAAGGAGTTGGAAAAAAGTTTTTAAAAGTTGAATTTGGTCCTGATTGAGAAGCAAGAAGCAAGAAGTTAGGAGTGGCCCACCATGCACATCAGAGCCTACTCTTGATAAATGTTTTCAAACTGTAAATTGTAACTGTACTGATTGATTGAATATACTTTTAGCCTATCATGTTCTATCACAGATCTCCTAAGTCTTCTTCTATTCGTAAATTTATTCGCATTTATTACGCGTACTTTGTTTATTTCGATTGTAGACCAAATATTATAAATGTTTCGTTTTATATAAAATTTTGTATTTACTAGATATTTCTCTGTTCATCTGTTCATGTTCAATGATTTCATCAAAGATTATGAGAAATAGTTGATACCGATTATGATAAAACTTTTGATTTCTGTTAAATTGGTATGAGAGTTAGAGAGGAGCTCATGATTTGAATACAAATAGAACTGGTGAATGTCATGAAATGCGTGAGATCAAAGAGTTGACTTAGAGACTGATGAATAGAATATCTAAATATAATAGAGATCAAAGATCACCTTTTATTTACGAATGATCAAAGATCAAAGATTCTAGTGTAGTTCATTCTTCATTGTTCTTATTCTAATTAGCAACTACATATGCAAATTGGTCATGATGAGTCTGGAATGAAGATAATAACAATGAATTTGCATACGATGACACTTCCCCTTCTCCTCTTCATTTCATCATTCCCCAATTCATCAACTCGTCTTCTTCATCAATATCAACGTTATACGGCTGGTTTACCTGTTCATATGCGCTTATATTTCTTTTTGACGATTAATATAGGTATATCGTGAGATATATCTTTATCTTTATTATGTTTACATCTTGTCTTGGTATACGTCTACAGTGACCCTGTGTAATCGAATCATTCGTATATCTTGTGATTTGGTTGTCAGGAGGGAAGCGATTTCGTGTAGTCTCATCTTGGTGTTCCTCTGGCTTAGATGACGTACAATCTTGTGCTCTGTTCTACTTCCCTGATTCAGGAAACTAGAACAGAGGTCAATCTTGTATGTTTACATGCACTGTAGTGTTCAGCAAGAGACAGTATACCAAGTAGAAAGGTGTATAACATGGTGAAGATTGCGTAGGATCAAAATAATAGGCATACCAATAGGGAGATTTTTGTTTACTAGCGCATAAGATTACCTTAATATAGGTATATCATGAGATATATCTTTATCTTTATTATGTTTACATCTTGTCTTGGTATACGTCTACAGTGACCCTGTGTAATCGAATCATTCGTATATCTTGTGATTTGGTTGCCAGGAGGGAAGCGATTTCGTGTAGTCTCATCTTGGTGTTCCTCTGGCTTAGATGACGTACAATCTTGTGCTCTGTTCTACTTCCCTGATTCAGGAAACTAGAACAGAGGTCAATCTTGTATGTTTACATGCACTGTAGTGTTCAGCAAGAGACAGTATACCAAGTAGAAAGGTGTATAACATGGTGAAGATTGCGTAGGATCAAAATAATAGGCATACCAATAGGGAGATTTTTGTTTACTAGCGCATAAGATTACCTTAATATAGGTATATCATGAGATATATCTTTATCTTTATTATGTTTACATCTTGTCTTGGTATACATCTACAGTGACCCTGTGTAATCGAATCATTCGTATATCTTGTGATTTGGTTGCCAGGAGGGAAGCGATTTCGTGTAGTCTCATCTTGGTGTTCCTCTGGCTTAGATGACGTACAATCTTGTGCTCTGTTCTACTTCCCTGATTCAGGAAACTAGAACAGAGGTCAATCTTGTATGTTTACATGCACTGTAGTGTTCAGCAAGAGACAGTATACCAAGTAGAAAGGTGTATAACATGGTGAAGATTGCGTAGGATCAAAATAATAGGCATACCAATAGGGAGATTTTTGTTTACTAGCGCATAAGATTACCTTAATATAGGTATATCATGAGATATATCTTTATCTTTATTATGTTTACATCTTGTCTTGGTATACGTCTACAGTGACCCTGTGTAATCGAATCATTCGTATATCTTGTGATTTGGTTGCCAGGAGGGAAGCGATTTCGTGTAGTCTCATCTTGGTGTTCCTCTGGCTTAGATGACGTACAATCTTGTGCTCTGTTCTACTTCCCTGATTCAGGAAACTAGAACAGAGGTCAATCTTGTATGTTTACATGCACTGTAGTGTTCAGCAAGAGACAGTATACCAAGTAGAAAGGTGTATAACATGGTGAAGATTGCGTAGGATCAAAATAATAGGCATACCAATAGGGAGATTTTTGTTTACTAGCGCATAAGATTACCTTAATATAGGTATATCATGAGATATATCTTTATCTTTATTATGTTTACATCTTGTCTTGGTATACATCTACAGTGACCCTGTGTAATCGAATCATTCGTATATCTTGTGATTTGGTTGCCAGGAGGGAAGCGATTTCGTGTAGTCTCATCTTGGTGTTCCTCTGGCTTAGATGACGTACAATCTTGTGCTCTGTTCTACTTCCCTGATTCAGGAAACTAGAACAGAGGTCAATCTTGTATGTTTACATGCACTGTAGTGTTCAGCAAGAGACAGTATACCAAGTAGAAAGGCGCATAACATGGTGAAGATTGCGTAGGATCAAAATAATAGGCATACCAATAGGGAGATTTTTGTTTACTAGCGCATAGGATTACCTGGAAACAAACTGTAACTTTTGGATTATTGATTGGTTGATGCATAAACGAAGATTTCCTTTGATGATAGATCAGGGAGCAGGCATGCAAACAACATACTTTTGTGAGAATGATATCGAAAATGGGGACTTTCATCCGGGGGTGAAAGAGCGAGAGAACCAGATTGAGATTAAAACTTATCTGGATAATATTCAATCGATAAGTCTAATTTGTTTTATTTTCACATTCATTGATCGAATTGAGAAGAATTGAAGAAGAACTCGTGTATTATCGTTCCTCCAATGACTTCTTCAACGACAACGTCTTCTTTGCCTTTTTGATGATGATGACAATAATGTCATGTCGCTCATCATCATATGATCAGTCGAACGATTACAGGTGAGAACGATTAATGTGGGTTACGGTACGATGAAAGTAGTACGGTAGGAGGTGATCAATCAATCAATATTATCTTTTGAGTTACCCATCTCGGAATGTGACCAAATCATGATATTCGAGAGTATGTATGGCAGTGGCATCATGATGGTCTACAAAATATTGATCTACATGGACGTTTCAATGGTCGGATAAAGGTAATAATATTTAATTCGTATTGTCGCTTGTGCAGATGGCATGGAATAAGTTACAATTATTGATTTCTTGAACAATTAGTTTTAATCAATATTTCCTTTAGATAGTTTGATGTACTCGTGAATAAGAATATTGATGGATAAGGAATCTACGGCTTCTATTCTTCTATCGATAACATTTTTTACATTGCGGAGATGAATGTATGGTGATCTTTGATCCTTTATCTTTACATTTATATAATATTAATGCTATTTAATTTTATTAAATTTTATTTCTACCGATATCTAAGCTATTCACAGTAAGTTTACACATTTTTATATTATCTGCGCAGCGTTGTCTCTTTTACTTTTTGTACGGTAACAGGGCCCGTTACTGTGCGAAAAGTGATGAGAAAGGGGAGCAAATTCTGTGGCAAATGATCGAAATTACAAAAAAATGAGAGGGAGGTAATGTCAAATTTGAAAATGGATCAATGGTGAAATGGGCTCCAGTTCAACTTCATTGGAGATCGAAAGATAAGTTGCCTTATACTCTTCATTAATAAATCGGTTATGCCGATGTTTGGATCGGTAAAGTCAAGGACCACGGCATGTTGCTGAAAGGTACTCGCAGTTTTAATAATTGTTAGGTGTATAATACGGAGATGAATAGCAAGGATCGCACTAAACACGAAAAGAAAAGGTGATTTGATGATCTACATCAACTGAAGGTATCGATTTATCGATTGGAATAGTTCAGAAGTAATCAATATATTGCTTTGGCTACCGTAATCAGAAGAAGCCCGAGCAATTTATTGATTGACTGGGTGAGACGAGGGCGACGGCGTGAAGGAGTATAGAAAACATGGACTACATCTACTCGAGGTATTGATTGATTAATTTATTGATCCATTTATTACATGAACTAATCAATATATTGTTCAGGATACCGTAACCGCGAGGAGGACGCATCAACGCGAGACGAGGACGACGGCGCGAAGAGAGGAATCGATTATCTACACCAACTGGAGGTATTGATTGATTGATTGATCTATTGATTACATGAACTAATCAATATGTTGTTCAGGATACCGTAACCGCGAGGAGGACGCATCGACGCGAGACGAGGACGACGACGCGAAAAGAGGAATCGATTATCTACCACAACTGGAGGTATTGATTTATTGATTGATCTATTGATTATATGAACTAATCAATATGTTGTTCAGGATACCGTAACCGCGAGGAGGACGCATCGACGCGAGACGAGGACGACGACGCGAAGATAGGAATCGATTATCTTCCACAATTGGAGGTAATGATTGATTGATTGATTGATTGATCTATTGATTGATCTCAATGTATTGTACAGGTTTCGGTATCCTGTACAATATATTGATTTTTTACCATGAGCTAATCAATATATTGTTCAGGATACCGTAACCGCGAGGAGGACGCATCGGTGCGAGACGAGGACGACGACGCGAAGAGAGGAATCGATTATCTACCACAATTGGAGGTATTGATTTATTGATTGATCTATTGATTACATGAACTAATCAATATATTGTTCAGGATACCGTAACCGCGAGGTGGACGCATCGACGCGAGACGAGATAGAGGGGCTGGTATAGCTATTTAAGTAATCAATAATCACACTTTAGCAGCATCATCTTTATCTTCAACAGCACTATAGATAAGTTTATTTATTTACTCTTCTATTTAATCAGTATTTTTCAAGCTCATCAAACGTCTGGTAATGGTTTTGTTATTGGACTTAATTTTTGCTGGACTTGAATTGGAATGTTGAGCAATGGACTTTGTTATTGGACTAAAAATTATCTGGACTGGGTTTGGACTGTTGCGCAATGGACTATTACGCGTGTGCTAAAAGTTATTGTGAAATATGCAAATTGGGAAAGGATTCCGTCGACGGATTCCGAATATGCAAATTGAATTGAGTGGAGAATGAGTGCGATTAAATGATCGTCGTTATGCAAATGCAATTGGCAGGAGTGCATGCAATATACCCGGCCGGGTTCAAAATATGGGATGAAATGAAAAGACATTATTCATTTGCCATACAATTTGCTCCCTCTCAAAGCGGTGCGATATTTAAATAATCAATTATGTTTCAGAATTTATTATTGTTTTCAGAATTTCAGCATTGTCACGGTCACAAAATAACGATATCAATTTGATATCGATTATCGATTGGAAAATATGGGAAATGCTTAATCAGTATCTCTTATCTATTCCTTTCTTCATTAAAAGATTAATCATTCTTCATATCAGATTTTATTTTCTCTAATACTTCACAGAATAAGGAATATTATTGATTATTTTATGAATATGTCTACATGCAACAAGTGTGATGGTACGATTATTGTATTAAAATGAATTTACATAACGTGTTATATTTTTCAGATTGAAGATCGTTTTCAATGTATCCATATAATTGTATTCCATCGAAATCCGTCTGATGACTTCTATCGAACAATTGTGAGCATTTCAAGAGTAAAGGTATCGAATGCTTTTTACACAATTATCCCTTTATTTTTACAATCTATTTTCAATTTATAAAAAATATATCGCTTTTGTTTCGCTAACTGATTAATATTCTTTCATTCTTATAGATAGTAGTCCATTGGTAATCTGTTCAATATGAAGAAGAATTGATATTTTGCTATAAGAATGTGCTCAATTCTGAAGGATTGATCGATCGATTGCAATGATTGAAATATATTGACTGAATATGTATTACATTGTCGATTTCGTTGGCGACCCCGGGGAAATCGATAAAATGAGAAATAAAGAACAAAGATCATTTCTATCATTATCTCCATTGTACATACACAATTTAATCCATTTGACACATAGACTTTACACACTCAAATTTAATGAAAAGTATTGTACGGCAATGTGCATTGCGCACAATTATAACTTTATGAGTTCAGATGTTGTATTATAACACAGATCGGTGTTTTATTTCTATGTGTGATCGTAGTTCCAATTGCACTTCAACGTCTTCATTCACTATGTCGATGCTCGCCGTATTATGATTAATATACATACATCTTATGTTAAATATATGAGTCAATTTTGATGAAAATAAGTTAGTTCAAAACAGTTGAGGCCAGTTGAAAGTGTGGATGGATTGATGGTCCACGCTCTTATCGAATTCCGTTAGATATCACACAGAGAAAAAGCTGTACATTGATTTGCGACACGGTGGGTGTTAAAAATAACACTCATCGTGTTCACTTCTAAACACTTATATGGGTATACTGTAGAGCACTCAACAAGGTGTTGTTCGCGGAATGCGCAAGCGGGCTTTCGTTGGCGCATTCGATAGTTGGCTGACGTGCCTTGTGTGAGTGCTCTCATTTCAATTTCTATTTTCCTCAAGTTTTTCTGATATATTAGAGCTATTCCTTATTGTGCGATGTTAACATTAAGTAAAACATAATCGTTTACGTGTTATTGATTGCAGTGGCCGTATGCATAGTCGTGTTTTCGATGGAATTCTCTTTACGCGTTTTACATGGAATTCATTTTAATCAGTTTTTTTCGTAACATAGTTTCTGATTGACTGTGCATACGGCCAGTAAAATGTTTTCCCTGGAAAACTGAGTTTTCCACGTAAAATGAATTCCGCGGAAAACGCCACTGTGCTTCGCTGTCAAAATTAGAATCAATTTGATGCTCAAATTTTTGTGTATTTCGTTACTTTCATGTAATAATGAGCTTAATTTAGCCTTTACACGTGAAGATGGAGTAGATCGATAATACGTATTGCAGCACGGGGCACGAACATGCGTCAGGTATGCCTTTATTCAATATTAAGATCCAGTTCCAGTTAAATAGAATAATAATAATTATTGTTATTATTACTATTACGATTATTATTATTATTATTATTATTTAATATCGATTAATGTTATCCCGAATATGTTGATTGACTTGTAGATCCATTCATGATCACGATCTACGGATATTCCATTCATGGTATATCGGTTCATGCATGATTATGCTTGTATCCGTGATCATGTATGGATTTCAACACCAGAGATGTCATTAGCGACAAGACCTACCCGAGTTTAACACCCGACCCACTAGATTTAGCCAAAATTCATTCAAAAATAAAACTCGATTTTAATTTCCAGTGATAATGGTTTCCCACCTAACATTGTTATTTGCAGGAGCCTGTGGCGCCCGCCCAAGTCACCATTAGCCGAGTCACCACAAGCTTGGGTCTCACTTCACACAGTTCAGGTACTTTTTTTGCGAATTATCGATCGACTTTATAATTTGTTGAATTTGCGTATGATGTGCTGTGCTAGTTAACAGCTTTATTGGGAATATTGGATTAAGCGGACTATTATTGCGAAATTGGACTATAGAATTTCGATTCTAGATACTTCACCTGGCACCCGGATCACTTCAAGACTCCCAAGGCTACGACTGAGTTGCTGCTACGGTAATTGATATTGATTTATCGATTTTGTTGAAGATTGATTAACAATGAAGTTTTGTTTATTTATTGGTAGCTTGATTATTGATTGATTCACCGCCAACGAGAATATATTGATCCATTATGTAACAGGGTCGCTGGATGGTCACGATTATCGATCCCCATATCAAGAAGGACAATAACTACCACGTGTACAAGGATGCAAAGGTTGGAATTAGTTTAATATTATAGATCTTTGATCTTTGATTATTCTGATGTGATCTATCTCTTGCAGGACATGTCGCTGTTCGTGAAGCGTTCCGACAACAAGACCGACTTTGAAGGCCACGGCCTCGCCCGGTTCCAGCGATCTGCATACGTGGAACGATATGAACGAGCCTTCAGTCTGCTCTGGATTCGAGGTGACCATGGACAGAAAATCGATTCACTCTGGAGCAATGGAACACAAAGAGGTACGGTTTGGGTGGGGGTTACGGTATTACGGTTTGAGACGGGGCTTACTGGAATGACCACCGTAAACTGGATACTGTAACTAGGCCAATATATTCGATTGATTTCATGAATCAGTTATAACATAATTCATTCTACAAAGAGCCCATTGAGTGGTAGAAATTGATTTACAGTTGCGTACTGTGGCCTAGTCAAAGTCGATTATTGAGTGAAACATACTTGGCTGAGGGAAGTTTACAATCAATCGATGTTACAGGTGCACAACATTTACGGCATGCAGTACCATCAGACGTCATTCGAGGGTCTTCTGGCACGAACGGCAGGAGACGATCGGCCTTTATACCTCACCAGCTACGGTGAATCATTGATTTCTGATATAGTCATGGTATTATGAGTCAGTCCCCTCACTCATAAATTACTACTCGCCCCTGTGTCTCCTATCGCACGCCAATTACCAACCCCCCCCCCCCCCCCAATATAAGGCTCCCCCCTATCTCATGTCATCTGAAATCATTTTAAATTTAAATTTTCGTCTCATCTTGCTTGTCTCCCATCAACTTACATTTTTCGTAATCTTTATAATATTCTATCACTCCTTGTTCGATTTCATTACTTTGAAGGCGTTTGAATATTATTATTACTCTGCAGATCCGACTTCATAGGCACGTAACGCTCGGCCGACGTGTGAGATGGTTCAACCTGACCACCTATCAGCCCTTCTTCCGGTATGACTTTCAAATTTTGGAAAATATTATTTATTTTAGTTATTTATTTTATCATTTTATTAATTTATTTACTTGCAGTCTTCATCTAATAGTTCGTCTCGTCCTCGTCGTCCACATGGTATTAAAATCTTCCTTCATGATAGAAAACGAAGAGGCCTATGAACACTTTATGTGGAGTCCCCAGTCAGGTAAATTATTGATTATTGATTGGTAGAGTTTTCAAAAAAGGCTAGTTGATGATTTTGCAATATGGTCTTTGATCTCCCTAAGTGCAAGTGAGCATACCAGTTTTGTTGTAACCATACTTGGGCATGAGCCAGAAAAATCTGAATGTTGGGCAGATCGCAGCTAATTTTCAAAAAAAGGACTAAGTTCTACAGTAACGCAAACTACCGTAATCTAGCTGCCGTACCCTATCGTATTGTGGCGAAGTTCACGGCAAATTCGATATAAGGATGGATATAATATTAATTTAGACCACGATATCGGTTTTCAAAATGCGGTCAGGTTTTTCGGTTTTTAGCAAATTTGGCTCAAAATGCGGTCAGGCTTGGTGCTTTGTAACATACTTTTCGACCTATGTATGTTATCAATTTATTTACTTGCAGTCTTCATCTGATTGTTTATCTCGTGCTCGTCATCCACATGGTATGCTCTTCCTTCGAAGGATTCATGAAGGAAGACGAAGAGATATATGATCACTCTAAGAGAGGCCTCGAGTTACAACCTATTCAGGTAGATTATCGATTGATTGATTATTGATTGGTAGAGTACTCAAATGAAGTGAGTTTTTCATGATTTTTTTAAGAGAGATGATCGTTAAGACTCGACCACCCCCGGACACGTGCGCTAGCAATGGGAACTGGGGGTCCATACTTGGGTGTTAGGAGTGTCACCGGCCCTTATTACACAAAACAGGAAAAATTTCCTGTTTGTGCCCTCAGGCCATTAGAAAAATTAATTTAAATGCAAAAATGTTTAAAAATCATAATTTCTCAAATTGTTGAGATAAATTCCAAATATCATTTGCGATGCGTCTAGGGTGCACAGAGCTTGCTAATTCACTATTAGCATCGTATGTGCGTTGATTCCTAAACCAATTTTTTTACTTAATTTTTTTGTTTTTTCGGACTAATTATCGCTTGTTGTAGATTGCTGCAAAGATTTCCGACCAGGTATTGTAGCCTAAGCAATTCTGCATTGATTTCACTTAAAACCGGGTTCTTCCCGTTAGACCATCTTGCCGAAATTTTCGCTCGAATTTCCGTCATCGATGGTTTTCCCGAATAAATGTATTTTCCAAACGTATTTTCCAAACGTTTGGTGCGGAATTGTGGTCTACACAAAGTTTCGAGGTGAGACCAGTCAAATGACACAAGAAGTCCATCACTTGGATCGATTTGAAAATTTCGATTTTCATGACCCAGGGGTCATGGTCGAAAATTTCAAAATTTCTCAAGTTTGAAATGTTTTCATTTCTGTTTCTTCTTGTGAAGTACTAATGATGTGAATAATATTCAGCCAATGCTCAATGGCTGATCTATCCTTTCAACCATTTTTTTTGAAAATTTCCATTCTGATTGCGTGCGAAAAATCAGAATTGTGTTTGAATCAGTTTCCAACTTCCTTTCTGTAACATGCTGTCATAGTACTTTGCAATGTACATAATCAATATGAAAATATTTAATTTTCGAAAATTCATATTTTTTTGTCATGACCCCGGGGTCATGGAAATCGATTTTTCGAAAGTGAACCGAATACCGGGATTTCAGTTCTGCTATGTTTACTCATCATGAAACTTTATATTATCATTGCCATTTGCTCATTGTCGCAGCATTCGAGTCGACAAACTGCAATATTTCAAAAATTTACCGTGAAAGTATTCTCTCAAATTTAACTTTCTGAATTTTCGAAAATAAATAATTTTCATATTGATTATATACATTGTAAAGTACTATTACAGAATGTTACAGAAATCAAGTTGGAAACTGATTCAAACACAATTATGATTTTTGACACGCAATCAGAAAGAAAATTTTCGAAAAAATGGTTGAGAGGAGAGATCAGCCATTGAGCATTGGCTGAATATTATTCACATCATTAGTACTTCACAAGAAGAAACAGAAATGAAAACATTTCAAACTTGAGAAATTTTGAAATTTTCGACCATGACCCCGGGGTCATGAAAATCGAAATTTTCAAATTAATCCAAGTGATGGGCTTCCTGTGTCATTTGACTGGTCTCACCTCGAAACTTTGTGTAGATCACAATTCCGCACCAATTGTTTGGAAAATACGTTTGGAAAATACATTTGTTCGGGAAAACCATCGATGACGGAAATTCGAGCGAAAATTTCGGCAAGATGGTCTAACGGGATGAACCCGGTTTTAAGTGAAATCAATGCAGAATTGCTTAGGCTACAATACCTGGTCGGAAATCTTTGCAGCAATCTACAACAAGCGATAATTTGTCCGAAAAAACAAAAATTTTAAGTCAAAAAATTGGTTTAGGAATCAACGCACATTCGATGCTAATAGTGAATTAGCAAGCTCTGTGCACCCTAGACGCATCGCAAATGATATTTGGAATTTATCTCAACAATTTGAGAAATTATGATTTTTAATCGTTTTTGCACTTAAATTAATTTTTCTAATAGCCTGAGGGCACAAACAGGAAATTTCTCCTGTTTTGTGTAATAAGGGCCGGTGACACTCCTAACACCCAAGTATGGACCCCCAGTTCCCATTGCTAGCGCACGTGTCCGGGGGTGGTCTAATATGATCGAGTCTTAGGGAACATGCCTCTTAAATGAAAGCTCATTATTACGTTTAGATCTGCATTACTCTATATGTTCATTGCGATTATTTAATTGGAAGAATATATGAGAAGGCACCAAACAAGGTAAGTGCGTTGCACAGTTATAGATTTCATTATCACTATTTTTTTCAGAATATATAGTGAATGAATATATAATAGACGAAGCAGGTTTACATTAATCTGTTATGTAATATTTATATCTCGATTTGAGCATGACTTCACTCCAGGTATCTCGTTTGCATTGTTTATTGTACATGATTTTGGAAATTTTGCAGGATCTATACATTCATCAGTTCTTGTTAATAAATATATTGGAAGGAGTTTCACAATTCTTCTATGAACTATTTTTTTCGATATCGATTTCTATTTTTCCTGTGAATTTTGTGCTGTACTCATTTTTTAAACTAATACGTAACAAATAAAGTATGTATTCTGTATTATTCATGGTTACAATTATTATTACAAAGTAACTGAACTGAATTGAAGCTAAATGTAGGGGGCGGAGAGGAGTGCAAGTAAGCAGCCCCAGGCTAGGTTGACCTTCAACACCTATTTGTGTGCTAAAAACAACACTTTTTGTGTGCTCTTGAGAACACACATTTTGTGTGTTCCTACGAACACCTGGGGTATTCAACGCAGAGGAGTGAATGACGATCGTGTGTTCTTATTGATACACATTTCTCTGTGTGGATGATGACATGGTAACTACATGTATGAGTATGCATGTCCAACAATCTACATATACTCCAACACTCGCGTACTTTTATACCGATGTGACGCTCCACCCCTTTCTGATTAACCCCTTTCATATAGCGATTTTGACTCCGCCCATTTAAGTGCGCGGGCTTGGACACCGAATTCAAACAAATACACACCCAAACCATCTTTATTATTTCTGAAAAGAGAATACTCAGGAGTAGTCGTCCAGACGAGGACGAGGATTGTGCAGCCAATCACATCTTCATCATTCCATAGAGAAGTTAACCAGCGACGACGACCTGATCATCTTCTTCAGCAACGACGACGAAGACTTCCACAGAAATCGACATGAAGAACGATAAATTACCATTTTGGTTCGTATTCCAACCTTACTCTAACTTATGTTCAAAAGCCACGTAAGGACAACTCTCAACTGTTTATATGCAGTATCACAAAAATATGCGAACTTCATTTTTTTCTTTTTTTTTCGCAATTTTCGAACATTGCACACGACTAGAAATGAGCTCACTTCTTCCGATAACGACATCGCTCACTATGCATCACCTTTTTATTTTTTAAAAGTTTCATTTGAGAAAGAAATGCGTTTAATGATAATTATGAATACACTTGTAAAGATACCGTAATCGGAAATGAAGGAAATACAGTTTCAAAAAGCAAGAAGAGAAGAGAAAAAGTGGCCAGTGAGTAAAACAATAAATGTTCTTTTTTTCTCTTCCTTTTTGACTTTTGAACAGAACAAAGGAAGACCTCCCAGATCAGATATCGATCGTAGTAGCCTTCGGTGATGCTTGACACATCAGTAGAACGACTGCAAATGAACGAACTAAGAATACGAAAGGGAATCACAGATCGATAATCACGAGAGAGGTAGAGAAGAGAGAGACTATAAGGAAGAGACGTAGTTGGAAACGGAGGAACAAATCACAAAGAGTGAAAGGACAAAACTACCGAAAATTGCAAGCAAACGGAATAAGAAGAGATCACGTTCATTATGATAATCATATGCAAATTGAAAGAAAATAGATTTAGAACTAGAAAACGACAGCAGAAGTATGTTATAGCAATTCTGATGAAAAAAAGTTAGCAGAAGAGAGGGGGAGAGAACATGGCAAGACCATGGTCAAAGGAAGACTTGGAGAGAGAGAGAGAGAGAGAGAGAGAACTACAAAAAAAACATGAAGAAAGGTAGAGCGAGAAGTGCTCTTTCGTAGGCATGATTTCTCTAGAAAGATATGAAGTCGCAAGTAGGATGGACACGAATGCAAAGATCAAAGATCAATCTAAAAAAATGGAAATGACAGGGAGAGAAGTGCGTGAATGAAATAGGGATGGGATGAAGAAAAGAGAGAGGAAGATGGTCGTAGACGACATAGACGAAAACAGAGGGGAAGAGATCGATAAGTTAGGGAATGGGTCAACACTATTGATGGTAGATCATTGAAGATAGAGCAGTACCTTTTTCTCTGCACTCTCTCGCTGACCAACACTCTCTCACTCTGTCTTACTCTCGTATACGCTATCTATAGAAAGTGATGAACTCGCGAGCGAGATTAGAGGAACGGGAGCAAGGCAAAGATCAAAGACCAAAAAATCAACTTTAAAGGGAAACGAAGAGGGGAGAAGGGAATAGAGATGAAACGAAGACCCAATTGAAATTAACAAGAAAGAGAACACGTAGATTATGATCATCACATCCAAAGTTGTGTATAATGTCAGATTGTCAAACATATTTTTTTAGATACGGAAAACCACTAACCAACTATGACAATAGAAAGTATTTGTTTTGTATCAGAGTTGATACTTTCAAATTTTGTATTTATCAACCAATACCTATACGCATTCATTGATTAATCTTACCGATAGATTTATCGATTCATTGCATATCAAGCACACCTTCTGTACCATATCTATCTATGTACTTATAGCTCCACACAGAGAAAAATGTTTTAAACATAAATGTATAAGGCCTTTTTCATACATTTATGTACATAGGAATGATACATAGATGTATGATTATGTTTATACATTTAGGAATTAGAAAAAACATATATGTTTCACCCAATTATCGTGGGCAGAAGTTCGACATGTTCATTAAATAAAGATTGTATATTGTTCGCTGCGGTTCAATATATTCTTTCATTCATTTTGTTAGCATTTACATAAGTAAATGAATTTAAGCAAATTATCTGGAACACAGGAAGATTTTGCCCCTTTTGTCTATATGGCTTATCTTTGTTAAAACTATTTCTTTAAATATACGGATATCGAATTTATAACCTGGAAGCATGTTCCCAAAAATAACGTAATAAAATAAATGTGTGGGTGAATGAAATTTTTTTTTGAAAAGTCAGTTTGCGATGAGAAGTGTGTTGCATTCTGCTATTTACGCTACCGTAATTTCATATGCGCTTTGGCGGCGGAGGAAATTCTTTCAAAGAATTCGTTTTTTTACCAATTTGATGTTGATTTACGTCGTGATATTATATTTACTGTTATGTTTAATTCAGTCTTTATTAGATGAATCGTTTCTCAACCGATGGAGGAGGGCGCATGACGGGTCGTATTCGAGTAAGTCATATTTTTGCATTTTTCCTGAGTTAAACCTTAATTTCCGTGGTTCGATTTCATTCTTAGCCTAACGCTCAAATTACATTGCCGTGATGATCAATTAATTCAGTATTATTATGCAGTGCATTTAAATACTTCTATTTCTTCTCTAAATGTGACGTCACATGCGTAGGTGATGCGTTTTTCAACAAAAAAACCTCGATTGTGAAGTCACGTTTGTTGACAAATAGCCAACGTACCTCCTCAGAATGTTGGGGGTTAATTTTCATCTTACAAAGTACGATAAATATAATTATATTAATTAAAGGAGGAGGCACTCCAGCCGATGCAGACTCAGAGGAGAAACACACTGGTATGTGAATTTTATTATTATTATTATTTTATTATTATTGGTTTCATCATTTAATGCGATAAGTGAATGCATGATGGCGTGTTGACACTTCCCGACCGGATTTAGACAGACTCGACTCGGTTGATTACTATCTCGCGCTAGTCGTTATGCGTTATTTTTCTACTCGCTTCAGCTAGAATGATACCTCTTTTTCTCCGTTCGCATAAATCGTCAAACAATACCATTAAGTCTGTGCGTATTGATTGAATACAAATGAAAATATAGATTTTTTAAATAGTCAAAATCGATCAATAAGGTCTTTTCTCTTCTTCAGCATTTGCCCTTCGGATGGTGACGTCGATAATGTTGAACGGGATTCAAGGTTGGATTGTTGATTGAATTATTTATCGATGTATAGATTACCAAGTTTCTACTGTTAATTCTATTTTAGAGCTGTGAACTATTGGATTTTAATTTGGTATTGAAAAAGTCGTCGCGAGAGAAGAGAAAAAAGGGCAAAAAATATGAAATAATACTTGTGAAACCTGAAACTAACTGGTTGCAGTTGCAAATCGGCCCCGCGATCCCCGAGCATCTACTCGCGAAGAACGATCCGGAAGCCGTAGCTGCCTCCCGCGTCGAGTATGTCTTTGTATTATTTCATTTTTCATTAATTAGTTGTCTTTTTGTGTATGTGCTACAGCAGATTGCAATTGTAACAATTGTTAATATTTAACCATTTGTCATTAAGACAAAATAATTTTTTCCATCTTCTCACCATCAGTTGAATAGCTTTTAAAGCAAAATATAATGCATTATTCCAGATGCAACCAAGAAACCATGGTATATCTATATCAATCAATAATGCATCTATTTTGCGAGTCAATCAACGTCATAGGTACAGTACTCCCTCTCTTACAGTTACGGCAAGAGCACGCTGAAGTGCGATGGCGGGGTACATCGCCTCGGGCAAGCGTATCACCGACGAGGAGATATTCATCTTTGTTCGGATGACATTCTGGAGTACGAGAAGGTGCGGTAGGCCCATCACCAAGGAGGCGATTGTAAACTGGCTTTATTTGAATTGTGAGAGAAATGTGAGAAATTTCTTCTTATGATAATTAAACATTTACGTGGTAGCGTCTTGGTGGTTTCGTGTTCCACACTGTTTATAACACCCATTTCTTCTACTGCGTGGTATTCGTTAAAATAGCAATAAAAGTGTTAGGCTGTATTGTTTGCTGCGGAATGTTTATCTCTTGTTTACGCAAAGCTTTATTTTCCAATGATAATAATAATTAAAATTAAGGTCGACTACGTCATGTCTGGCGCGCGTCACAAGGCTATGGAGGCGACCCGATTGCGCAAGGAGAATCAGGTATGTGACAGATCAGACTCTCGATTTGAACTGAGTATTCGGGGATACCGTATCAGGCTGGGGACAATGTTAAAGGATACTGTAGTCTATATTGCATGGTAAAAGGGATACCACCGTAACGTATAACGTGCGGGAGGCGGATATCTTTTGAAATATAATAATAATACTCATCACAACTGTCAACTATTTCGAAAACAGAGTGATTTTCATGCGTGATCAACAGGCCGATAGATCTCTTTTTGCATTGATATCAGCACTCTGGCCTAGTATACCGACCATACATTTTCGGTGCCCTCACCGAAAATGTATGGTCGGTATACTAGGCTCGAATTATTTTTATATAGTGGGTCGTTTTAGAAAAATCGTTATTTTCCGCTTAAATTATAATTTTGTTACAGAAGAAATGAGCTTAATATACTGGGTCGACCCTGAAAATGAGCAGTACAGTACTGGCCAAAAGGTTATTGACTTTTGGTTTTTTCGTCTTAACTTTTTTCAAACTCAACCGAACGAGCCCAGGTTTTCAGGGATTATTTTGAGAGTATTTTTACGTGTCTCACACAAAAACCACCCCGGTTGAGGCTTTCTGGTGAATTTTATTTCGATTTTATCAAAAGTCACAAAAATGAGATTTTCGTTTTCTTCGATTTCTTCGATTTTTTCCACTTATTTTGCCACCAATGTGTGGTATATCGTTTTAAAAACATGACACGGATTGTTGCGAGTAAGAATCTACCGATATCCGAGCGAGAACCCATTCGTCGTGGATGTCTGATGGAACTGTCGGAGGCACCTTCTAGCAGTAGTTCCGACTGACTGTTTCGACTATCCTGAAGGTCACCAAAACTTTAATCCGAGTTCAAACAATGAAGAAGGTTAATGTACGACCTCGCAAGACGATCACGACATCTGATCGTCTGATTATCTGCATCTCGAAGGAAATAGAGGCTCACTGCAATGGATATCAGGCGCTTGTTCCGCAAATGCCCACACTTGCCACGCCCCCTTTAAGCCCCGCCCCCTTTTCCAGGGAGAGGCCCTGGGAGTGGGGGGTGCCCCAGCCGGCTCCTGCTCGGCGACTTCTCCAAGGAGATGGAGAAGTCCGGGGCAGGGAAGGGACTCCATCGCGAAGTCCCTTCCCCAAGCCAAAATTCTCTCGAAGGAGAGAGGCACAACTGATGAATCAGAGGCGAAGAATGAGGAGGAAGAGGGCTATTTATAGGGGGCCGTACAAACTACAATCCTGGCATGCGCACTCTCTAGGTGGGACACACTCTCTCGCTCACTCTCGCTCTCTAGCTCTCTCCTCTCTAATATCCTCAGCGTGTCTGATCCGATTCTGACTGTCTGTGGTCTAACTTGAACATGATATAATTGCAATGGTTGTATGAATTAATTTATTAAGAGTAGTGCAAGGATGAGCTAATCGGTGATGAATAAAGAATCGGCTAATTGGTATGGAATAAAAAATGAACTCATCGGTAATAAGTGAAGAACAAAGTAATCGGTAATGAATGAAGGAATAGGCTAATCAGTAGTTAATGAATAGAATAGGCAAATCGGTAACGACTAAAAAGAATAGGCAAATCGGTAAATGACTAAAAAATAAGCAAATTTATTGCGTTTATTGCGGATTTTTCCTTCATTAATTACATTACGGATTAGCCTATTCTTTTCATTAACTACCGATTAGCCTATTATTTTCAGTCATTACCGATTTGCCTATTCTATTCATTATGATTAGCCTATTCTTTCATTCATTACCGATTACTTTGTTCTTCACTTATTACCGATGAGTTCATTTTTCATTCCATAAAAATTACCCGATTCTTTATTCATCACCAATTAGCTCATCCTTGCACTACTCTTAATAAATTAATTCATACAACCATTGCAGTTATAGCATGTTCTTAGGTCACCATTAGTTAATCAAGAGCGAGAAAGTGCGAGAAAGCGTTGAGATATGAGATAGTATACGAGATATGAGAGTGTGCGCAGTGCATAGTGAGAGAGGGCGAGAGAGAATTGAGATATGAGAGAGTACAGAGTGCTAGGATGGAGGGGGCGGGGCGTGGGCGTTTGCGGAACAAGCGCCGGATATCAAGCGAGCACTAGTGGAGTTTCGCTAAATTGAGGTATATAAAGCTTCTGAACTACACTGAAAAGATGTTTGAAGGAAGGAAATGTGTCTCTTGAATATCTCCGCCTTCATAATTCTCCTCACTAGAACCAGGGGGTCAACTCCATCTCCAGAGAAACAACCCCACAACATCAAGGATCCTCTCCCATGCTTCACGGTGGTCAGCTGGTACTTCACATGTTATCCAGTGCCAACCGGACGACGAACATGATTTATTTCCACCATATCAATCATCAGAAACTTGTTTTCGTCCAAGAATAAGACCTACTTCTATTGTTAGAGGGTCCAATGCAAGTGCTCTTTTTCCATGTGATCTTTGCTTTGCGATTCTTTTAGGAGATCAGCGGTTTGTTGACAGATCGACGTCACAACATAACCAACTCACGAAAATAATGTTGTACATTGTCCACGGACACCTCAAACATCTTTTCAGACAAATTTAAAATCTTTAGCTACCTCAATTTAGCGAAACTCCGCTAGTGCTCGCTTGATGTCCATTGTAGTGAGCCGCAGTTTCTCCTTCGAGATGCAGCTAATAAGACGATCAGATGTTGTGGTAGTCTTGTGGGGTCGTACATTAACCTTCTTCATTGATTGAACTCGGATTGAAGTTTTGGTGACCTTCAGGATAGTCGAAACAGTCACTCGGAACTGCTGTTACAGGGTGCCTCCGAAAGTCCCATCTGACATCCACGACGAATGGGTTCTCGCTCAGATATCGGTAGATTCTTGCTCCCAAGAATCCGTGTAGCGCTTTTGAAACGATATAACACACATTGGTGGCAAAATAAGTTTAAAAAATCGAAGAAAACGAAGAAAACGAAAATCTCATTTTTGTGACTTTTGATAAAATCGAAATAAAATTCACCGGAAGGGCTCAACCGGGGTGGTTTTTGTGTAAGAAACGTAAAAAACACTCTCAAAATAATCCCTGAAAACCTGGGCTCGATCGGTTGAGTTTGAAAAAAGTTATGGCGAAAAAACCAAAAGTCAATAACCTTTTGGCCAGTACTGTATATAGTGGGTAAATCCTCACAATGTGAGGGTATGAAAATGTATGACCCTAGATCATAGGTCAGGCTAGGTTCTTCCGTATAATGAAATTTGCAGTTAATGTTTGATGTGCTTTTACAGGTACGCCGTCAAGTGAGTCTCGACGCCGCTCCCGCTCGCGCTCTCCCCGTGAGACGCGGTGCCGTGACCGCGATCGTGATCGTGGTCGTCGCTCTGGCCGAAAGCGCTCTCGCTCCAATGACCGTCGTCGTTCGCGCTCACGCGATCGTGACAGCCGCAGACGCTCTCGCTCGCGAGAGCGTCGCCGCTCTCGTACGCGTTCGCCTCCGCAGCGCTCTCGCTCGCGCGACCGTCGTCGCTCTCCCGAAGCTGCGCCTACGCCGGTGGGACCTCGTGTCGCGGTCGCCACCCCTGCCGCGCTGCTCAATCCGCTCGTGCGTGCCGATATCCGTGAGTGATTTATTGATTGATTGGATTCCGATATTATTGATTTGCATACTGATGGGTTATTTGCAGTTGAAGCAACCGCAAGCGGCAATCCCGTGCCTTCGGATATGCTGGCCGCGAAGAGAGAAAGGAAGAGCAGGTACGGTAGATGTGTCATATCCATACATTTTCGGCACCCTCATCGGTGTGGGTCGATCCGGAAAATGAGCCATATACGGTGGGTCGATCCTCACACTGTGAGGGTATGAAAATGTGTGATACCGACGGTGTGGCACGAATGCACCTGCTTAGGTCTAAGTTTATAGATTCTAGTAAGCCGTGTCTGTGTTGCTCTAACAGAGCGTTATAACCATAGGTGGACGGTTGAAAAGGAATATATTTGACACATAGCCTAGCCTTCCCCTGGTGTCCTTGCTCAACGGCGTTTTAATGCTTTTTCGTAGCCATGCGCACAGCTTTGCCTCTCCCCTACTAGGTTACTATTTTTGCGCACTGCCTTTCCACCAGCGTGCGCACGTATTTTGCATTCTGTTACAATAAAGAACATGTAAGGTGTAATCAACAATATATTGTAGGTGATCGATCACGGCTATCGTCGGATGCCCGGCGATTACATGACCAAGATTGATAGAGTTACCGTATCGGACATTATCCGTGTGGGAGAACGAATGCTGGCCAGTCGACCATCACTTGTTGGCTACGGTATGTGTGCATTTTTAGAGAGCTAATCAATATCAGGCATGGGTGGAAGGTTATCGGTTTTCAAAATCCGGTCTGGTTTTTCGATCTTTGGCAAAGTATTATTTGCGATTGAGATGCTTAGCGATTATTGTAATTCCTAGCATACATTTGTATCATATCGCTCGAACAATACTGTGCAGCACTAATCAGGAAGTTACCGTAACCCAACTTCGTTCGTTGCAGGAGAAGTATCTCGAGCCACGGTCAGGGAACAATGACGAGTGCGGACGCGTAGCCATTGGCGCCCATCACGAAGTTCCCAGACGAAGAGAAGAGGTGAGTAAGAGTTAAGAAAATATGGTATGGCATACGGTATGGGTGTGGTCGAGTGGATACTGTACGTTAGGAGTTAGGAGGGTGTTGTGGTTACTGTAGCGGTTATTTGTATACGGTAAGGGTATGTATGTGGTAGGTGGCGGTGGCATGGTCGGTAGGGCATGTTGTACGATGTCTTACATTATAATATTCCCTTTTTGTTCTTTATCTTTTATCAATAAGGACCGAGAGATAACTGATGGGTAAATAAATAAATAAGCAAATAAATAAATAAATTGCAGTGTCCGGACGGTTTCGAGTGCGACCGCGATTCACCACTTCACAAAATTCATCAATCACAGTGAATATAGTCCCTTATAAAGTGAATGTAGTCAATTTGTTGTCTATTCAATTCCTGTGAATTGTCAATTCAATTATTCCCCGTCAATTGATTATTTGATACATGTGATACTTTCTTGTATTATGATCTCCTGTACCATTTATTACGTTCTTGTATGTTTAGTTGTAATATTCTCATTGTTAATTGAAAAAAGTATTTACAATAATACGACTGTTTCTGCATTTCAACATTCCAGAAAAAACAGCAAAAGAATGTGTACAGGGCGGGGGTCGAACCAGCTAATGAGCTGCCTGCCGCGCGGGATCTACCCCCCTTCATACATTGAATGTATAATGAATGCAACCTTTATACATTGAATGTATAAAGGTTTATACATATGTAATCGGTGCGGAAATAGTGATACATTGAATGTATATATATGTATACATTTTTCTCTGTGTGTGTAGGAGCACACCATAATTCACGACTTTCGTTATAAAAATGATTCGTTCGCCATAATTACCTTTTTAAAATATTATGATTTTTAAACAAGGTGTGTTATCACATGTAGAAGTTATTGAGCAAATAAAAAATTTATATTCGCCATGGGAAAATAGTGAGAATTAATTTAATGTGAAAATTATTTCGAAAATTCCCAAATTCCAACCTTCGTTGACCGTTGATCGAAAAACTCTCCTTGACAATAGTTTCTTAGAATTAGCCAAGGGGTCGATTGCGGCCACTCCCGAATCGATTGGATTCGAAATAAACTTTTTAGGAAAAGGCGCCAAACCATTGTGTGGTCACCTCCTGAAGCGAATTTTCAATTGGGAGGAATTTCCAAGTACCAGTGAACTACACTCATGGAGCCTGTAATTACCACACATAAAAGAGAAAAATCTATTTTTCATCGATACCAAAAAATATCCCAGTTGTTGAATTCTCTCAGATAGTGTTTTGTATGGGGTTTACAACCCTTAGGGTTTTTTCTCTGAGTGCATTAAATAGAATAGCTATTGTTCGAATAGTCTCTAAAAAAATCTGCTAATGTTTTTTCTGATGGTACTTTATCTTCTGAAAGACGAAATGATCATGATCATTGCTAATTCCAATAAAGATTTTATCTTAATATAAAACGGGTCAAACTAATTTGTCCGAGACGCAGAGCGAGTTTGGCCAAACAGAACATGCAGGGCATGCATTATTGTTAGGAAATGGTGGGGGAAATGGAAAAAAAAAGTACATTTTTGGAAAAATCTCTCTATTCTAACAACATTCTGTCCAAAATATTCCGTATTATAGATTTCTTTTAATAATTGTATTTCTTTCGCTATTTGAAGCCGTTTAAATTTGAATTTGAAGAATTTGAATTTTAAGCAATTTGAAGCTAATTTCATTTTTTATTATTACTATGTACTTTCTTAATGTTATTTCTTTTTCGTATTGTATTGTACAAACGACATATTTTACATTACAAATTTATCGCAGTTATTAGCACAATTCACTCAATTATGTGGGTCACTCGTTCTGCAATTCGACGATAGTATTGGCAGGATTCGCATTGACATGGTACAACAACACAAGATATGTTTCAGTACCTCCCACTGAGACTGACTGACGTTGTTCAGATCCTGCAAATATGTTTTTGTAAAACATCATTCACTACGGTATAAGCTACCTTATCTCCGTTAATGATCACAAAGTCAGGCAATTCAGGAAGGCCATCGATAGATGTGATTGATTGTGTAGTATTGCTTGAATCCATGAGCTGTAGCTTCCTGCCTAGCGCAGAGACATGATGATCACCCATTACGAATTTCTCTGCCCTCAGCATCCTAGAATGTAAACTCAACGTAAATTTGGTGAGGGCGCTATTACGAGATTTCAGACTCTAAAATCTCGTAATTTTGTTCATTTCTATCTCTCAGACGGAGCGGTGCGGTCGCTATTACGAGATTTTAGACTCTGAAATCTCGTAATTTTGTTCACACCTCTCTCAGGTGCGGTCGCTATTACGAAGTTCGAAGTTCGAATTGAAGTTCGGATTCACGACGATTCACGACGGATCCGCTTGCTGCCCACTACAATGCCTTGCGCATTTTAACAAGTTAGTCGATTGTCGATTGTCAAGCTCTGTAACTGTAAATGAGTAGGGAGAAAGCAGAAAATTACAAACCGTATTGCCCTGCTTTCTTCTCAGCACAGCAGTTGATGATGCTCATTAAAGAAATATTTCTTTCTTCGTAGACAATTGTATTATTTCCAACATGAAACAATACCGATTTGCAGATGAAATCGACAAGAACAACTAACTTGTTAAAATGCGCAAGGCATTGTACTGGGCAGCAGGCGGATCCGTCGTGAATCGTCGTGAATCCGAACTTCAATTCGAACTTCGAACTTCGTAATAGCGACCGCACTTGAGAGAGAGGTGTGAACAAAATTACGAGATTTCAGAGTCTAAAATCTCGTAATAGCGACCGCACCGCTCCATCTGAGAGATAGAAATGAACAAAATTACGAGATTTTAGAGTCTGAAATCTCGTAATAGCGACCGCACCCCTCCATCTGAGAGATAGAAATGAACAAAATTACGAGATTTTAGAGTCTGAAATCTCGTAATCTAGGATTTTCGGATCAAACATCAAACAACTACCTGCGAGTGGTATGTTTTCATAATTTTGAAATAAATAAAATTCCATTTGCAGAAAATTGGCAAACAAGTTGAAGCAAAGGAATTAAAAGCACGGGACAAATCATCGCTGGACGACTTCTAATCCAATCGAAGAAGCCAAGAAAGCGAAAAATAACTGAGAAAGAATAATAATATACGATAAAATTTTATTCATGAATATTAGTCGAAGAAGCATTGAAAAGGTCAAACATACAGAACACACAGAAAAAAAAACAACTTTTAAAAAATGGGGATACAATACGAAAAAGAAATAACATTAAGAAAGTGAATAAAAAAAAGAAAAATTTAAATCAGCTTCAAATTGCGAAAGAAATACAAATAAAATAAAATAAAATAATATGATATAAAATGTGTTCTCCCGTTACATAAAATTAGGGACCTTTGCTTACTTTTTGAAAAGATCGAAAAGTCTGTATATAAAGGTTAGGCACGTATGAGTTTGGCAAAACTCACTCTGCGTCTCGGACAAATTAGTTTGACCCGTTTTATATTAAACTATCACATTACACTCAGAGAAAAAACCCTTAAATGCAAAGGTTTAAAAACCCTTGGCATGCTGCGCTGTATATAACCCTTACGGGTAAGGGTTTCGATACCCTTAGCCATAAGTATTTCAACCCTTACATGCTAGGGTTTGAAACCCTTAGTGACCTCGAAAAAACGTAGAATTAAAGTTGCATAAGATTTTGCTCAGAGCAGGAATCGAACAGGCGGAGGCGCACCACTCCGCGCACTACCCCTACCCACTGTGCTACACGGACATGTTGTTACACTAACAGAACTCATGTCATACCAAGGGGGAGGCGTGGGCCTGACAAATAAAGGTTTCAAAACCTAGTTGGCGCTCTGGCCAAACCCTTAATAGTAAGGGTTTTGTCTCTGCAATTCCTTAGAATTTGGGTTAGGGTTTACATCCCTTAGGGTTTTTTCTCTTAGTGTGCTGACACACAGAGAAAAATGTATACATATATATACATTCAATGTACATATCACTATTTTTGCACCGATTATATATGTATAAACCTTTATACATTCAATGTATATGCATAAACCTTTATACATTCAATGTATAAAGGGTGGTAGAGATCAAGCGCGAAGACGCATATCGCCCACGTCATTTCTATTCTCTCTAGGAGCGAAAACCTTGTGCAACAATAACACTTCGCTAAATCACGATATAGTTATTGTTGTATTGTTCTAATAGAATACTATTGAAAACTCGAAGTATACTTCCAGTTTCTTGTCTTTTTGCAGTTAGGCAAACCTTTTTCTCTCGTGATTGCTGGAGTGTTTTACTAAAGTAACCCTGTTACATCCATACATTCATCCATACGTCATCCATTCATGTTATGTTGTGACTGCTCATATATGTATAAAAGGAGCACGTATTGTATGATTGTCACTGTTGCTTTATTGTAAGATAAAGATTGTGTGGTTACGATACTGTCTGATTGCAATAATATTGGTGCATCGGCTAAAAAATTAGTAGACTGAACCACAGCCTTGTCTGCGTTGGGATCCTCGTGAGCAGGACCCATCTGTGTCCTTGTCTCCCTCATTGATCTGTCTTTGTGTCTCTTGTCTGTCATTGTCTGTCAAAAATGAGCTCACAAGGGAATGGTCTGAAGACACATATCCCGATCTTCACGAAACTTTGAGGGTATACTAATTAGAGCACGCTGATTTCAAATCCGTTTTAAAAACCTGCAATTTATTTTTTTGAAGGCCACAATACGACATTTTGTAAAAAATAGCAAAAGATATGCGTCAGGTTATCTTTGGAGAGACGATCTGAAGCGAGCCATCGGCGTTAATTGGTGGAATGCAACCCGTGCTGAATACCAGCGACTCATCCCCATCTGAGCATTAATGCCTGACATGATAAAGAAATTGAAATGCGTCAGGTGGGAGTCGAACCTGCTCCTCCCATAAAATGCTATACCGCGCCCTAAACCACTCGGCCACCAATACTATTCTGAAGACAGCGTTAAACGATGTTATGTAGCCAGTGAAAATGCTACCTCGCTTCAAAAAAAATAAAGTGTAGGCTTTTAAAACGGATTTGAAATCGGCGTGGTCGAATTAGTATACCCTCAAAGTTTCGAGAACATCAAAAAATGTGCGCTCCGACAGTTCCCTTGTCAGAAAACTCATCATGTCCAGTAAAAAACATAAAAACTAAAATTACGAAGACTAAAAACAAAATGAAACAATTGACTGTACTAAACACTGAATTCGATAAACTAAAGTTCCCCCGTGGAAGAGAAGAATTGATACTCTATATAACTAAAATGAGAGTATTAGCTCAAACTGCGGTAATGAGATATGAAGCAGGGCTGTGCGGCAAGGCATATTTTCGGCAATTCGGCAAACCGGCAATTGCCGAAAACAAATATTTTCGGCAATTCGGCAAAACGGCAATTGCCGAAAACAAACATTTTCGGCAAATACGGCAATTTCGGCAATTCGGCAATTTCCTCTAAAAACGTATTTTAATGATTTTTTGATCTTTTGTTGGCTTAAATCGAGTAATAAACATTGTTGCACAAACTGGAATAACGATCAACAAAAAAGACAGCGAAAATGGTGATTAGACCCTCAACATATTGTTAAAATATAAATTGCCGATTTTAAAAAAAATTGCCGAAATTGCCGGTTCGGCAATTTCGGCAATGAAAAACCGGCAATTTCGGCAATTTCGGCAAACCGGCAACGCCTTGCTGCACAGCCCTGATATGAAGACGCAATTAAGACTCAAGAAAAAATATCAAAGAATATCGAGATTTGATACAGACTTATGAAATAGAAGGAAAAGATGTGAAGCAGCAATTTGAAAGATATCGTACATGTAAAAATCATTGTATCATGAACGGTGTGAATGAATCTGAACGGATCAGGCCGATCAAGATTTTTAGCGGGCGATTGTGAGCGATCCGAACATTTTCGTTATTTCTCTTTCTTTTCATTGTTTTTCTCTTATTCGAATCTACTATATTGAAAGAAATAAGGTCACAATATTGCCATTTAACAAAAAGTCATCATTTTCATGCTGAATAAATTGTTCCGATTATACGCTGAATATAATGGCCGCGCACTTTCATTTTTGTTCATCGGAACAATTTATTCGTCATAAAAAATAATGACTTTTGTTAAATGGCAATATTTTGACCTGATTTCTTTCAATATAGTAGATTCGAATAAGAGAAAAACAATGAAAAGAAAGAGAAATAACAAAAATGTTCGGATCGCTCACAATCGCCCGCTAAAAATCTTGATCGGCCTGATCCGTTCAGATTCATTCACACCGTTCATGATACAATGATTTTTACATGTACGATACATGACTGATACAGATCCAGAGGCAATAATCGAAACTGTGAATGAAAAACTGGACGAAGCTAAAGTCAAACTGTTAGAATTAGAAGCACAGAAAGAGTTAGTTGATGATCAGTGTCCTAGAAATATCGATTCAACACCTCAAGCCCCTCCAAAAGTACATACTCTTACAAAAAACGGATACGTCAAATTACCAGAACTAAGAATCCCTGTCTTCAGTGGCTGCGCTACAGAATATGAAGAATTCATCAGAATTTTCGAAACTATGATGAAAAAAGCAGACTTAACTGATGAGGAAAAGTTATTATATCTGAGACAGAGTGTTACTGATGAGGCAGAAAACGCAATCAAGCCTTTCTGAAGACTGGGAGACTATGGAAAAGCAATTGAACACTTGAAGAATGGGTACGGAAGAACAAAGATAATGAAGACTACTCTGATCCATAACTTGAATCAAGTAAGAGAAGTAACAGATATACTTAAAGCTAGAGAAACGTTTGATAAACAGACTATTCTGGTACAATTACTAGAAGAAAAGGGTGAAACAGGTGGTTGTATCCGAGAATTCATATTCTGCAAATATCCAGAAAAATCCAAAGGAAACTATCTAGAAAAGAAGAGACTGATGAAAAAGAATGGACCCCAAAAGAATTACTAGCAGAAATCGACAAAATACTAACAGAATATGAAATTGCCGATCAGAGAAGTAGACTAATGAGAAAGGACAACAAAAATGGAAGAAGATTCAACAGTCACAGTAGCGAATCTACGGTCAAAAGAAAAAGAATGCAATCTTTGCCAAAAGAAAGGACATTTCGCTACACAATGTAGAACTGTGAAAGATCCAGACGAAACATGGAAAGTATCGAAAGAAAGAAGACTTTGTTTCAAATGCTTCAAGACTTCTCATGATGCACGTGAATGTGATTGGGATGACTGTAGAAACTGCGGAAATCAGCATCACGTTAAAATGTGCACAAAAAGAAGATCGAACAACAGAGACTATCGTAATGATAGGAGCAGAAGCAGAGACTCGCATTACAGAAGCAAGAGCAGAGACTATCGAGATAGCAGTAGAAGTAGAGACTATGGGAGGAGAAAAAACGAAGGAAGAATTTCAAGGAATTCGAGCGGAGAAACAGATGACGAACATTCATACTCAAGAAAGAGTCGCAGAGACACGTCATCAGAAAGAAGGAAAGATACACTGACGGCAAACTCTCTCATATTTGAGATATAGGTTATCTAACATGCGACAATTAGAAAGACGTTGTCTCAAATGTGAGACAACTTAGTTAGCTCACTCCAGTCGCCGTTACAATCTCGAGCGAGAGAGTATTATCTAACGCGTCTTTTTGAGAGAGTTTGGAGTAAGCTAACCTATATCTATATCTGAACAGTTAGACTACCTATACCTAAGAGAATTTGCCGTGAGTGTAGAAAAAGTATGATAAAAAATAGAGATAGAACTCCTTTCAAAAGAAAGGAGAGATCATCATCTAGAGCCTATAGTATCTCAACAGACTGCTCGAATGAGAGTTCAAACGATAGACTGGATAGCGAAGATGAATTTATAAGAACTGCTCTCAATCACATGATAGAGGACAAAAAGAGAAGAAAAAGATTATCAAGAAAAGGAGCATTGATGGTAACAACTGTGAGAATGAAGTATTTCCGAGGGTATAAGGAAGCTCTAGTTATGCTCGATTCAGGAGCTGAACATAGTTTCATGACAGACTCTTTTAAGAACAAACTGCAATTAGAACCAGTACAACAGAGACCAGTTGTAATCTACCCATTTGGGGACGCAAATGGGATAAAAAAAGAAAGTAGACGTAGTTGTAGCAAGGATGTATACTACAGAAGGCATAAAGGACCTTTCTTTCCTTACACATTCAAACTTCACTACGCCTATAAGGCCACAGAGACTCTCAGAAGAAGATGAAAGACAGCTGAGCAGAGAGACTCTTAAAAATCAGCCATTCGATAAGAGAGCACCGGATATACTAATTGGAATAGACTACTTCTGGGATTTCATTAAAGGAAATCGATGGACATTACCATCAGGAAAGAAAGTAATAGGTACGATAATTGGAGATATCATCACAGGAAAAACAGATGACAGTACCAATTCGAAAATCAAGGCTCTAACGAACAAAATAAAAGAAGATTACATGGAAGATGAAAGGGGCATAGCCAAAGCATTCTGGGATCTGGAAACTATCGGAATAAGAGATGATCCCACAACAAAGACTGAAATTGAAAGTAAAGAAGAAGCCATATAAGACTTTGCTAGGAAGTACGTAACAACCAACGAGCAAGGGTTACCCGAGGTTCAACTACCATTCATAACAGAAAAGAAGAAGAAACTCAAGAACAATAGAGTTGTGGCAAAGAAGAGACTTGAGAATATTTTTAAAAACTTCGTAAATAATAAGACTGTATGGAAAGAATATGACACTATCATACAGAAACAAATCAATACTGGAATATTGGAAAAGGTAGAAAAAGATCATGCAGATCGAGCCGATATACTATTTTACATGCCCCATAGACCTGTGTTTACCCCGGGAAAATCTACTCAAACAAGAATAGTAATGGATGGATCTTCGCACGAGAAAAACTCACCTTCCCCAAATGACATAATTGAACCAGGAGTCAATCTAACCCCAGACTTGCTTACGATATTACTAAAACTAAGAAAAGCAAGAATAATAATGATTTCGGATATCGAAAAAATGTTTCATCAAATATCGTTGAACCAAAATAGCAGAGATGCAACTCGAATGTTATGGCTGATAGACTCAACAAAAGAACCTAACAAGGGAATGCTTCGAACTCACCATGGAGTTATGATTAGTGACATATATCACTGGAATCGGTATCAAATTCTGACTGGATATCCGTCGAGTCTACTTGCCACGAGCTTCTGGTATTCGAGAAAATCGATAACAAAAACCCGAATATTGAAGGCATGAATACGCCTATTTTGGTATGTATGGCCATATCAACCCGGTTTTCAGCTCCAATCCACTGCAGTAGAAGTGTCGGTGACATTGAAGATGAAAATCGAGTTGATATGGCTATCCATATCAAGAAAGTCGTGTTTATGTCTTCAATAAGCGGGTTTTCATTATCGATTTTCTCGAATACCAGAGCATGCCAAGTTGAGGTCTTATGAGAGCGTGTCTGAGGGAACTCACATATGAGGTGACATAGCGAAAAATAAATATTTTTGTTTGATGTGGAATATAATAGTAGACTGTCAGGCGATCTCTGGTATTCTTGAAAATCGATAATGAAAACCCGCTTATTGAAGACATAAACACGACTTTCTTGATATGGATAGCCATATCAACTCGATTTTCATCTTCAATGTCACCGACACTTCTACTGCAGTGGATTGGAGATGAAAACCGGGTTGATATGGCCATACATACCAAAATAGGCGTATTCATGCCTTCAATATTCGGGTTTTGTTATCGATTTTCTCGAATACCAGAAGCTCGTGGCAAGTAGACTCGACGGATATCCAGTCAGAATTTGATACCGATTCCAGTGATATATGTCACTAATCATAACTCCATGGTGAGTTCGAAGCATTCCCTTGTAAGGAGGAAAACATCATGGAACTAAGATTCACGAAACTCCCTTTTGGTATCAATGCAAGTCCATTCATAGCAACAGCTGTGATTCGAAACTTCTTGAAAACAGTAGAAAGGAATGAAGTCATCAATGAACTAGAAAAAAGTACTTATTGTTATGTAGATAATGTATTCTCATTATGAGTGTTTGACACTATTCCACGGGGCTCGCGCCCAAATTTCCATCACATTTTCATAATCGATTTTCGGTACCAAAGAAGCAAATATGCGGACATTTCAAAACAGTTCTGTGACCCCTTGGGGGGTCCTAGTCGACCTGTGTCAACGAATTTAGCACTGAGTTTTCCGCGGCATTTGTGGTTCCCTTGTGAATTAAAAGAAATGAGAAGGAATGGAATGCACTCCATAAAATCAACTAATGTAGAACCCAGCGTAGGAGAAGTAGTACTAGTAAAGGAAGATTTCACCCCCAGGGGTGCATGGAAAATGGCAATTATACTGGAATTATTACCAAGTACGGATGGAGAGACTCGATCAGCAAAAATCAGACTACCGAATAAACGAATAGTTAACCGTCCAATAAATCTATTAATACCACTAGAAATAAAATCTGAGGTAAAATTAAGTAAAGCAAACTTAGAAACAAAAAAGGAAGATACTAAAAAGGTAGATAGTACAAAAGAGAAAAATTCATCCATACTAAGAAGGTCAGAGAGACTAAAAGACAAAACAAAAAATAAAACTGTAACATTTTTTCTAACAATGCTCTGTATGGTCAACGGAATCATTGCCAAATCCACGAATCAACCAATAACACTAGAATGTATCGATGGAGGAGTAAGACTAAGAAATGAGATGCCACCTCAATCTGTTCTGAAATGAAATGTACGATCTTACAAAAACCAAAAAAGGTAGAAGAGATCCAGCTATCAGAAGAAGAAACAGTTAACAACTATCACATTAAGTGGAGATTCGGAAAAAGTAAAAATATACTGGAAAAGTGGTGCCCTGCCACCTCAATCTGTAAAAGAATCAATTGTTATTTCTGTATAAAAGCAATATTCAACCCAGACTGTTTTCCGAGGACAACAATATCAATAACAATGTTGTTCGCATACTTTGTAATTATTGTATTTCTATTCATACTAAGAACATTCAAATACTTAAGAAGGAAATTAAGACTGAGTAATAATATTCAACTTAATGTGTCTAAGAAATCAAAAGGAACATCTTTTATACTACTTTCAATAGCGATAGCATTAATGCTACCAACAACTTATTCAACATGTCAAGACATTCAAAAAGGTGTAGTTTTTACACCTCGAGGTGTTTATTTTTACACCTTTTCATGTGTTGAAAAGTACACTTTTTTAGGCTGTGAATATTTACACATCGCGTATTAGTCTGATCCAATGAACATGAAAAGGTGTTCTATTTTACACCTTTTTTTCTGAGTGTATTTTAATACAATTTACCAGACGTGCTTAAATTATTTCACAAATGATATACAGCACAGCAGATTCCCCCGCCCCCAACTTTTAATGCGGTGCTTCCCCTATCCCTACGAATTATTGCGCCTTGAAAATTGAATATCAGGCGTGAAAATTGTGTTTGTTGTTTTACTCCATTTCTGAACTATTTTGTCGCAGAAAGATTTAAATTTTATAAATTACGTGGCCTGAGAAAGGGGTGTACTATATTTTTGTCTTATTAGGTTGATTCATAAGTCTTGTCGCATTTTGGCCCTTTAAACAAATTAAAATAACTTTATTTCGGCAAAAGCTAATCAACCAAAGTAAGCGCCGTTTGCATCGGCACACTTCCTCCAAAGTTCGGGTAGCTTGTGGATGCAGTGCTCCCTGAAGGACGGCTGCTTGGAGGCGATGAAGTTGGTCAGCCCGATTTCGACCTCTCGCTGATTGTTGAAGTGTACTCCTCGGGGAGTGCGCTTTATATCGGAAAACAAGCAGTAATCGCTCGGAGCCAAGTCGGGCGAGTAGGGTGGGTGGGGGACGAAGTGCTAACAAAAGTTCAACAGGACTTTTTCGGTCGTCATTCCCAAACGTGGTCGGGCGTTGTCGTGCTAGAAGTGAATCCGGTCGTGCAACCAGGGAACGGATGGGAACTTGGACTTCACGGTCAGTAGTTGGCGAGAGCATACCGCGGCCATAATAGTCGACCCCTGCGGGAACAGCTCCCAATGCACCAAACCGACTCTGCTCCACCAAACAGACAGCATGAAATTCTTGTTGTGAAGTTCGGGTTTGGCGATGGGATTGGTCTGTTCATTTCAATCTACCTACTGAGCCCTGCAGACCATGTTGTCCTAAAGGAACCACCTTTTATCTCCAGTTATGATCCCGTCGGTCCAAGTCATTGTACGAGCGTACGAAATTATTTTCGACACTGGTCCGCACGGTTGTCCTTTTGCCTGTCCGACAGTCGATGGGGTAACCATCGACCCAACTTTTGGGTCTTGCCAAGCATCTGTAGGCCACGAACGATGGTGGGTTTGCTTACCCCAAGACTCGTCGAGATACCTCGGGTGGTAGCATAGGGGTCCGCGTGGACTTGCTGCTCCAGTACGTCAAAGTCCAGCTCAGGATCTGATCTCGTCTTCGACTTCGTACCCCCTTTTCGAATCCTTTGAACCAACGTTGCACAGTGCGTATACTAGGGACCTTAGTGTTGTATCCTACCACCATACGGGTGTGGACATCGGGTTGTTTGAGCTCGGATAGAAAGCAAAACAACATGACATGTTGAATGTGCACTAAACTGGGAACGAAATGAAGATGCATTTCAGACACTACAGGGTGATCAAGATTTACGAAGAAACTGAGTCTGCCAGCAATTTTGCAGTGCATGTGTAGAGACAAAAGTCGATGGAGGCTGAAGGAATCGAACCAACGACCTTCCGCTTGCAAGTCGGCTGCTATACCACTGAGCTAAGCCCCCGTACTCCGCTGTCCTCTCCTCTGTCGCTATGGTTCATCGGGCCGTGGCCATGCATCCTTTACACATGGTTCGCTCTCGAGACATTTTATTTTTCAAGTGCAACTATTTATCGTATCAACAATCGTGGTGTAGTTCCATTTTATTGGTTTTCAGGGTAATGGTGAAACCTCATCTTATGCGGGGTGCGACTATTACGCTGCAAGGGCAGGGATTGCATCAAATGGACACTGTTCGGAGACTCTAGGCGTACAAGAGATTAGTTTCTGCGACAATAAAACAGTACAACCAACTTAGTACCACTGCTGACCATCATGTAACACGCAGGAAACCCACATTCCTCATCAGGAAGAACACGATAATGGACACATAGGGGATACAAGGGAATCCTCGGAGGACCATGAGAAAAATGTTCAGAGAGAACGGGATATCTGTTAGATCAATGTGAAACACCGTCAGATGCTCACTCAGAGTCACCCCAAATCACATGAGAAAAAACCGTCATTCTATTTGAAAACAATAGACGAGCACGGTTCATGAAGTGTAAAGAGCTGCTGGCGCGCACGCACATCGGCGAGCGCTTGGTGACAGTCTTCTTTGCCGAGTAGCTGTTCACGATTGAGTAGGCCCACAACAACCAAAATGGTAGTGTACTTGCATTGACTTCCTATCAAGCCGTTCAGCTTGATTCATACGCTCAACCGAACCGCTCACCCCGAATAGGCCATGTTTTTTGCCTTCCGTGTGCGCATGCGGCAAGACTCCCCTTGTCTTCGTAGATCCAGGCGTAAAAATAAACAAGAAATGCTTTTTATAAAAAATCTTCTAGACGTGCTGGAGAAGTGGTCCTAGAGGTACTTGAAAACAATCAATGGTGCCACCAGCAGGATTCTATCCCTGCGCACAAGGCAAGATTGTCCAGAAGTGGTGTAAGGACACGATGCAAGCCTTCGACAGCCCCTCAGATTGTCCGTCCTGCTCACTGAACTTGAATCCGCTCAACTACTCAATGTGGGCTGTTGCGGAGACCATGGGTTGTTCTCATCCCCATACAAATTTGAAGTCGCTCAAGAACGTCCTCTTGGAGCAATGTAACAAATTGGACGTCTCTACGAGTGTGCTGTGATAGGTCCTCGCCCCACTCTTCTGAAGGCCGCCATAAAAGCAAAAGGAGGGCATATCGAGAAGTAAATGTTGATTGTGAAATGTTATGTTATTGTTGAATAAATTTTACCTTCTGAACTTGATTGATAAACTACAAATGAAATAAGAGCTAAATTAAAAGTCTTCGTAATTCTTGATCACCCTGTAGATTAGATGTAGGAACAATTCACTAATACAACCAAAGAGTAGTAGTAGTGACATGTTTATTGCCATAACGGACGGGGTAATTGATAACGTACGACTGAGCAATGATAGCGCAAATATACCCCTCCAAAATGCGACAAGACTTATGAATCAACCTAATACAATTAGTCTTTTAAGAAGAAAAAATTACGATTAACATTTCAAGGATGGAAAAATACGTAGTGAAAATCGATGCGCACGTATGCTCGCCGCTGCACGAGAACCTTTGCACAGTTTGTTGACGATAATACTCGACTGACTCCATCTTTAAAACGTTCTACATTTAATAACTAACTTATACTATATCACGGGTCTCCTGTAAAAGTGTAGCAAAAAAATATATATATAGTAATAGTAAAAATGAAGACATACAAATACCGTCAACGATAATACACGAAAGCAATATACGGCAGTAATTCGAAAAAAACTCTCACAGTAATTCACTCCGAATTGTAGGACCCACTAAAATTGCAGAGTAATACTTTCAGCATTTTTAAAATTTTAATATACTTAAAATATACTAATTTGGTCGCGATCAAAAGTTGAACGATTATTTTGGGGGGTTAGCCATTATTTTTAAAGCTTAAATTTAACCAAAGTTTGGCCCAACTTTGCGACATAAATTACAGCCCCATTTTAAACCAAAATAATGGCTAAACCACCAAATTAATTGCTCAACTTTTCAAATGGGTCTTGTTTTGTAGAAATTTTTTAGGGTCAACGATCAAAATATTGGCCCCACTAAAATTGCGTGTTTTAGATAGATAATTAAACTTTCTCATTTGTATGGCTGTGGTCGCATATGTAGCTGAACACTATTATATTTCACATCAAACAGAAAAATTTATCTATTTTGCTACACCTCCCCCCGGACACAATATCAATTGCCTCAGAGAATCTCTTATACATATACGTTTATCTAATTCCTAAATGTATAACCATAATCATACATGCATGTATCATAGATATATGTATACATAAATGTATGAAAGAGGCCTTGTACATTTATGTTTAAAACATTTTTTTCTGTGTGTATATGTTCGATTCCTGTCTGGTGTAAATCATCTTTGCTGATGTTTCTTATTGTTCAAATCTATTTCATATCCCTTAAATGTAAGGCCATACATCCCTTACAGGTGAGGCAATACAATCCCTTACCTATGAGGGATATATTCCGTCGGCCGACAATGGTAGGGAATATATGCCTTACATATAAGGGATATTTCTGTGAGTGTATGTGCTCTCAGATACAGCTTTTTCTCTGTGTGTGGTTACAGTAATCGAGCTGAATATCGTATCGGATACGGTAATATTTCTTATACTATACGGTAAACTTCCCTGAGGGATACGGTATGTTTCCCTGGCAATCAGGGTGTCATGGTCTATTTCCCACACAGTTCCATATCAGTCAATCAATCGTGAGTATGTTAGTCCTGAGTGTAATTTTGAGTTGGCTATTTTTGGTTGGGCTTGACTCTCCATTGCCAGTGATTGCGAGACCACAGTGTGGTGAAAAATAGAACTCAATTTATTGTATTAATGTGGGTAATTATTAGATTTATGTGATTTATCAAGGATAAGTTATTAAAAAAATCAGAAAAAAATTACAATTTAATGTGAGTAATTATATTATTCTGTACACTATATACAATTATTTACATATTATTATTATTAGAGAATTTATCGATCTGAATAAGATTCCTGAGTCGTAAAACTATTGATCGTAAAGAAGGATATGAAGTATTCTCAAGGATTTCCTCGAAAAGATGAATGGAAGAACACTTCTTGGGGTGCCTAAAATTAACTTATTGATTATATATAGAATATTTCTGAGTCTTGACAAGAAGAATTATTTAAATTATGTATGACGTTTCGATACTATAATCGTATCATCATCAGATGGAAGAATTACCTCAAAGTTTATTTTTTTAAATTTTTTTATTTATTTATCATACATCCAATAAAGATGTGACAACATTTGAAACGAGAATAAATAAGTGAATAAGAGAATCGGATAAGTGGGTGGTAGGAATTGGAGAAGAGGGAGGGGAGTGCAAGTCTTCACATGTAGACAAAGTAAGATCAAAGATCAACATGATCTAAGATAGGTTGGCAAGACCTAGCGGGGGAGGAGTCCGCATTGATTCAATATATATTGTATTGAATCGAGTCTACAATGAGGAAATGCATTAAAGTGATGTGATGGTAATTCCTAATTTATCAATAAGATCAGGGCATGAAATCAATTTAGCTTTAATGATCGGGGTGCTATGTAATAGAGTGGGTGAACCAGTAACACAATGTAATTTGGTCAGATAACGGGCACACCTAACAGAAAAAGATGAACGGAGGTTTTCTCGTCTAGTTACAGGAATATGAAATGCAAAACAAGATAATCGACCAAATGTAGGTTTAAAAACAAAGAAATGGCTAGATGGAAGATCTACTTCTCAACGAAGAATCTTTAAAGCATAAATAATATCGATAACTGTTCGTCTATGATAGAGGGTAGAGAGATTGAACAAGGTTAATCTATCAAGATAATTAGGGAAGATACCTGTGTGGAAACACCGATAATACAAGAGACGAGTAAATAAATGGGACACTTTCTCTAATTTATGAACAAGACCCTTAGAGGAAGGGGACCATACTGGGGATGCATATTCAATAATGGGAAGGATATAACGTTGGGTAATTAAACGTTTTAATTCGGCTACACTCAGAAATATTTTATATATCACAAGAAATTACAAGAATCACTCAGTATATTAATTTTATTGATTATCGTTTAAACATTTCGTGATTCATTTATATCTCTCATCTTGCGAGCATCAACCAAAAACATTTCTCAAACCGAGCTAATTTCATTCTTCTTTAAAGGCAAAGCCCGAGCAAATTCTATCCACGCTCTGGCAAAGGATTTCGAGATAGGGTGCGCATTTAAAATTAAAGAACGTAATGGTGTTTTGAAAAAAAACGACGCTTTTGTTCTATATTATAACTGGTTTACCGAATGCATAACATTCCTTGATCCTTTCTCGACGAGCAAATATTATCAATCGTCCACATTGCCCATGCTTGTGTGCCTACACGATCATGCTGATAGAGCAGACGAATGAGCTCTGGTAACGATCTTTAAAAAAAAACTATTTCTAGAATTATTAAGAATATTCAGAATATGAATATAGAATAAGAATTAGGGACATGTGTTTCACTAAGTTTTGTTGAAAAGTTGGAAAAGGAATAGAAAACAGTGAAATCCACCTAATTTTACCTTTACTTTTTTTGGAATTTTGAGCTTAATGATAACAATTGGCACAGAACAAACCAAAAAGGTGAGGTAGACTTTTTTGACTAATATTACCTTTCGTACGAATTTCATAAATATCAATTTTTACGGTTAAGATTTTAAACGGTTCATCAAGGTCAAACAAATCAGTGTTAGTCATTCGTATCAACTTACCTATAACTCGATACGGTATATCTGAGACGAGGCCACAAGGAGATGGTTGATAACTAAATAATACATTAATAATACATAATTTTGGGCACTTTCCTGATTTTTAGCCCGGGGAAAATTTGCATTCACTCAGAAAAAAATGTGTAAAAAAAACTATACAGCATTTTGATGTGTTCTATTGAACACATCAGATTGTTCTATTGAACACCACCACGTGTTCCAATTTACACATTTTTAGAATTTACACCCCAAAAGGTGTTAATTAGAACACATTGGGGATTACAGTTTCACCCGGAACACCTATGGGTGTTCATATTAACACTTCATTTTTCTGAGTGTTGAACTAGCTATCCCAGCCATTCCTTAATTAGTTTCCATTTCTTCATTGAGCGGTCTAAACTTAAAACGCACTCTCCCTAACAGCGGAGGGGCAGCGGCAGGGGGAGGGCACAAAGTTTCAAAATCATCCTAGACCGTTCATATTTGGTGGTTAGAGTCCCTAGGGGTGGGATACACTTCAGCCAAAAAATTGACTCGAAATATCGATTTTTGATCTACCAAAAGTGAAAATTTCAAACTGATTTTTTCCAATCGTGTCATATATCATTCGAAAGAGCGTTGAAAGTTATGTAAAACTGACAAGTTTCAAAAGATTTCGTTCATTGGTTTTTGAGAAAACTCCGCTTTTATGAAAAATGGCCAGATTTTTTTCCTTTCATTAAATAGCAGACCACATTCCTATTATTTCCAGGCTCTGCGCAGTTGATATTTTATGTAAAAATGGATGGGCTATCCGAATATCACAACTATTTTTACCATCTCCAAACTCAAACACGTTATATTGGCAAAAAACGAGAGTCTTTTAACGCCCGAATCATCGACGCAGGTTCGAATCCTGCTGCGGGTGAAAATTTTTGCAAACTTTTTTTTGTTCCTTTCTGACTTCTAATCAACTTTTCCCATATTTTTAGACTGTTTAAAGTGGATTTCAGATCGAACAATATCTAAATTGCGATGTGCTGAAAGTGTAAGTTGCTTTTGAAAAATATTTATATTAATAAATACATTGAGACATCAAGCACAACCATCGTCATCATTTGAATCATCTTCCTCAACAGAGTTGACATCGGTAAGTTCTCCATCCATCAATTCAATTGTTTCTTCCATGTTGTTGAGCAGGGATACGCGCTCAAGACGAAGAAATTGGCAACTCGATAAACTGAAAAGGCGAAGGATTTTGTCATCAAGCTATTCGATGAGGGACTCGGGAACAAAAGTGTCAGCTGAAGATGGTGAGAAAAGAATGCGTGAATCGTTAAACCAGGATGGCTCGAGAATGTTTTCGCCCGAAGAAAGGTTGAGTGCTCGCCAGATCAGCTCATATTATAGTCGCATCAAATCTGCAAGAACCATGGCATCTGTTAACATTGACAAAAAGAGAAGGCAAAGTGGAATCAGAGCAAAACGTTCTACAATCGATGAGGAGAACGATGAACTAAATTTCGATACAGAATGGAGGAAATTGTTGATTGAATTAGATACGAACGAAGTTGATGCAATTGATGATGAAGCGTTGATATCTGATGCTGATCTTGTGGTCACTTCCATCAGAAACAACATAAATGAAATTTTCAACATGGAAGAAACAATTGAATTGATGGATGGAGAACTTACCGATGTCAACTCTGTTGAGGAAGATGATTCAAATGATGACGATGGTTGTGCTTGATGTCTCAAATGTATTTATTAATATAAATATTTTTCAAAAGCAACTTACACTTTCAGAACATCGCAATTTAGATATTGTTCGATCTGAAATCCACTTTAAACAGTCTAAAAATATGGGAAAAGTTGATTAGAAGTCAGAAAGGAACAAAAAAAAGTTTGCAAAAATTTTCACCCGCAGCAGGATTCGAACCTGCGTCGATGATTCGGGCGTTAAAAGACTCTCGTTTTTTGCCAATATGACTTGTTTGAGTTTGGAGATGGTAAAAATAGTTGTGATATTCGGATAGCCCATCCATTTTTACATAAAATATCAACTGCGCAGAGCCTGGAAATAATAGGAATGTGGTCTGCTATTTAATGAAAGGAAAAAAATCTGGCCATTTTTCATAAAAGCGGAGTTTTCTCAAAAACCAATGAACGAAATCTTTTGAAACTTGTCAGTTTTACATAACTTTCAACGCTCTTTCGAATGATATATGACACGATTGGAGAAAATCAGTTTGAAATTTTCACTTTTGGTAGATCAAAAATCGATATTTCGAGTCAATTTTTTGGCTGAAGTGTATCCCACCCCTAGGGACTCTAACCACCAAATATGAACGGTCTAGGATGATTTTGAAACTTTGTGCCCTCCCCCCTCCGCCCTTACAGAGAGCGCGTTTTAATATAACATGTAAAAAACCGACCATGCCATTGTGGAAAGCAAAGCCAGCATGAAGAATTGTCCTCTCTATTTTCGTACTCTCTCGCTCAAATCCTAATCAAATTTAATTTGAATACAAATCTCTATAAAAGCCGTCGTCCTCCTTCTTCGTTTCAGTCCAGCGCTCTCCCATTTGGAGGAGAGGGCGGAAAGCCCCCATTGGACTGCCCTCCCTAAAATGGGAGGATAAGCCTCCCCCACGCAGGGGAGAAGGGGAACTTATGCAAATTACCCGGGGCCAACAAACAGGAAAGTTCCTAATTTTGCTGATATTGTTACTAATACTTTCATTTCCCAGCTTGCATCTCACATTAATCTTATTAACAGATTGAAAAATATATCAAACCATTTTTGTTTCGTAAAGCCTGTTCTTCTCGGCATCAGATTCGCTATTGAGAGCTTGGACGAGAATCCGCATTGTCAGAAAAGCAGCATCGAATTCCTGAGAATCTTCAACACTGTGAAAACATCCTTCTGCAGTGACCGCATGAGGAGACTTCGTCATATTGTCTCTGAAAAGATTTACTCATTTATTTACAGTACTGGCCAAAAGGTCGACTTGAAATTGACTTTTGGTTTTTTCGCGATAGCTTTTGTAAAACTCAACCGATCGAGTTCAGGTTTTCAAGGATTATTTTGAAAGTGTTGTTTACGTGGTGTCTTACACAAAAACCACCGCGGTTGAGCTCTTCCGGTGAATTTTATTTCGATTTAATCAAAAGTCACAAAAATGAGATTTTCGTTTTTTCGATTTCTTCAGTTTTTTTTCACTTATTTTGCCACCGATGTGTGTTATATCGTTTTAAAAGAATGATACGGATGCTTGGGAGCAAGAATCTACCGCTCTCCGAGAGTCAGATGGGACTGTCGAAGGTACCCTGTCGCAGTAGTTCCGAGTGTCTGTTTCGACTATCCTGAAGGACACCAAAACTTCAATCCGAGCTCAAACAATGAAGAAGGTTAATTTACGACCTCACAAGACGAACACCACATCCGATCGTCTGATTACCCGAATTTCGAAGGAGAAAATGAGGCTCACTGCAATGGACATCAAGCGAGCACTGGCGGAGTTTCGCCAATTTGAGCTACCTAATGCTTCCAAACTTGCTTGAAAAGATGTTTAAAGGAAGGAAATGTGTCTCTTGAATTCCTCCTTCTTCATAATTCTCTTCGCATGATGATCCAGGGGGGGGGGGGACAAGCTCCCATCTTCAGAGAAACAACCTTACAACGTCAACAATCCTCCTCTATGCTTCACGGTGGTCAGCTGGTACTTCACATCCTATCCAGTGCCAACTGGACGACGAACATGATTTATTTTCACCGTATCAATTATCAGAAACTTGATTTCGTATGAGAATAAGACCTACTTCTATTGTTAGAGTTGTTAGAGGGTCCAATGCAAGTGCTCTTTTGCCCATGTGATCATTGCTTTGCGATTCTTTTCGGAGATCAGCCGTTACTTGACAGGGCGACGTCAGAATAGAACCGACGCACGAAGACGATGTTGTACATTGTCCACGGACACCACAAACATCTTTTCGGGCAAGATTAGAAGCATTGGGTACCTCAAATTGGCGAAACTCCGCCAGTGCTCGCTTGATGTCGATTGCAGTGAGCCTCATTTTCTCCTTCGAAATTCAGGTAATCAGAGGATCGGATGTCGTGGTCGTCTTGCGAGGTCGTAAATTAAACTTCTTCATTGTTTGAGCTCGGATTGAACTTTTGGTGACCTTCAGGATAGTCGAAACAGACCCTCGGAACTGCTGCGACAGGGTACCTTCGACAGTCCCATCTGACATCCACGACGAATAGGTTCTCGCTCAGATATCGGTAGATTCTTGCTCCCAAGAATCCGTGTCATGCTTTTAAAACCATATAACACACATTGGTGGCAAAATAAGTGGAAAAATCGAAGAAATCGAAAAAAACGAAAATCTCATTTTTGTGACTTTTGATAAAATCGAAATAAAATTCACCGGAAAAGCTCAACCGCGGTGGTTTTTGTGTAAGACACGTAATAACACTCTCAAAATAATCCCCTGAAAACCTGGACTCGATCGGTGGAGTGTGAAAAAAGTTATGGTGAAAAAACCAAACGTCAATAACCTTTTGGCCAGTATACTAACAGAAATTTCCCTTATATGTAAGGGATGTATTCCCTACCATTGTCCGCCGACGGAATATATCCCTCACAGGTAAGGGATTGTATTGCCTCACCTGTAAGGGATATATTCCCTTATATTTAAGGGATATGAAATTGATTTGAACAATAAGAAAAATCAGCAAAAATGATTTACACCAGACAGGAATCGAACATACGAAGTTCGGATTACTATACAACCGTCTTGCCACTAACAAGGGAAGTCTTTTAAGTCTCTGTTAGACTTTTAGATAAGAGTATTTTTCCTCGATAGGTATAGGTTAAATATGATGGGAGCCAAAAAATTAGCTGCTGCCATGCACTTTCAGATTTTTTATAATTAATTTTAATTTTGTGAAAATGCAATTTTCAAGTGCGCACGCATTATTTTTGACGCGGCAAAGTTTTCACGGCTCTTTCAGGGGCTCCTTCTTTCATATACTACTTGTCGCTTACGTTTTGTGATTTTTTCAACATTTTTTAAAAAAAATTACAAAATTAAAAATAATGATATAAAATCTGAAAGTGCATGGCAGCAGCTAATTTTTTGACAAAGATCATATTTTTCCTATACCTATCGAGGAAAAATACTCTTATTCAAAAGTCTCACTGAGACTAAAAAGACTTCCCTTGTAAGCCATGCGACATTGTTGCTACCCCGATGAAACGTGATGATAGCTCTAGTCAGACGCGCTCGGACATATGTGAATGTTCACTAGGGAATATATCCCTTATTCATAATTGCCTTACATATAAGGGATATCTATGACAGTATGGAAAAATCCCTAAGGGATATCCACAAGTCAAATATCCCTAAGGGATTTTTCTGTGAGTATACTGTATTTATATTTATCGATCAGTGCGAGCAGGAAAAAAGTGCCAAAAGATGCTTAAAGGGACAGTAACACCTCTACTTTTCAGAGTTTGAATTTCCGCCATTGTTCCCCAACACGATAACTCTGCCACAGATATAAGAAATAATGGGCAAAATTTAGTGGTTGGGAGAGGAATTGAACCTGCACGAGCTCGACTAGGAAGAGAGTACTTACCACTAAGCTATGCATGACATTGACCCAGTGAATAAATAAATATGTAGCAGATAAACAACATGATTTGATCTACCTTATGTGCATTGATTGATCCATATGGGACATCGATGAACCACTTCCCTAACCTCTCTCCCTCCCTTCCTATCCGTTTAGATTTACACAGAATCAAATCAATCTTGTGCTATTGATCACTTTTCAGGGTATTACGGTATGTCGTGGCAGAGTTCCCGTGTTGGGATGCGCCGACTCCAAAAATTCAATAAGGCGGGAATTCAAAACAGAATTTCCGGACTTTTTTTTCATAGGGGTTACTCTCCCTTTAACGAATGCGTTATTTTAATAATACTTAAAATACCCGCTCCATTTAGTCGATTACTAATTGTAAGTATATATTTAGTCTAAAAAATGGTGCAGGCTTACAATAAAGTTTCTATCCTTGTGGGCGAAAGAAATTCATTTAGCGTTGATGGTTCGTAATAGGCAATGTTGTCGAGAAATCGAAGTACCTTCAATAAAAATTATAAAAACGCAGATTGTATACCTATTTAAGAATTACAAATTGTGGAAAAAAGTCTAATTTCTTCGAACCGACACTGCACCAAAAAAAGGTAGGCGAGAAAAGAGGAGACAGTTTTAGACAATGCAGTAGAATAACAGTCTCGAAAATCGCGTTGAAAATGGCCGAATTTGCCGACTAGGAATGACCGCGTGAGAGACTGACAAGGGAGGATGGGCGTTCGTGGCCGAGGTTACAAAGAATATACAGAAAAGGTCCATTTACATATCTCTTTTAAATGAATCTAATCAAATTAAATTTTCAAATCAATTTTATACTGCTAGTTGCCTACGATTTTGTGATTTTTTTTTCAAAAAATTTACAAAATTAAAAATAATTATATAAAATCTTAAAGTGCATGGCAGCAGCTGATTTTTGGCTCCTATCATATTTTTCCGATATCTATCGAGGAAAAATACTCTTATTCAAAAGTCTTGAGACAAAAGACTTCCCTTGTCAGCCACAATCACCCAAACCTCCCGTTCTCACGGTTACGGCCACAGTGCAAACGGTCCTCCGAATTAGGCAACACTTGTGCGGTGTTAAAATCTTGGAAAAGTAGACGGAAAAGTGAAAAGTAGTGTTAATTTTGCGATTGGAAAAGTAGTTGGAAAAGAGGCATAGCTTTGTAATTGACAAACTCTTTCAACGAAAACCCGTTGTTAAATACAAAGCTATGCTACTTTTCCAACTACTTTTACAATCACAAAATTAACACTACTTTTCACTTTTCCATCTACTTTTCCAAGATTTTAACACCCCATAACACATACGTTGATCTTCGCCGATATTCGCTTAACCTCCAACCCTCGGAAGGCCTCTTCCAGCACACCAAATCTCACGAACAGTTTACAGGCAGTATCAGAGTCTTCTGAGGAAAATTCATATTTAATAATCCAATAATATCATGTTTTTTTAGTTATTATAGCCAAGAGCATATACTCCAACACTATTATTTGTACAATATTATATTTTTAAGATATACAGAAAACAAAAAAAAAGAAAACGATCAATTCACTTACTTGTGAAATGGAACAGTAACGTTGCTACAGCGCGGAAGTCATTTCGACTCGCCTCATTATCACTTTCGAGTAGTTCACATCGTCTCTGATTATTTATCCAAATTATGCGTTACCTATATTTCCAGCCAACCTCGGCAAATATTTTCACATATCCTTCAAGGTTCATGTTTTCTAGTATAATTCTCCGATCGATAAATGATAGTCTAGAAGCACATCTATATAATATTCTGAGAATAGGACCACTGAAAGATAAAAATAAATGGTTTAGTACGTCGTCTAAATCAAGAAAAATCAGTTTCTTTGGTCCTAATCTCATTTAATTTTTAAAAAAACACTCTGACCTTTGTTCAGTTGAGCCACATTTCATTATCCTCTCATGCCCGACAACAAATATCCGATAAAAATTAAGAGCCTTATCGAATATTGCATCATTGTCGAAGAGTACCAGAAGCTGCATTAAAATAATAAATAAATTATTTTTTATATAAATAGATGACTAAAAATAGTTAAACTATAATTTCGCACTATTCAAGTTTTAAATTCCCTCCTTCTTTAAAGATGGGGGCCGTAGAGTTTTTTTCGTAATAAGATGCTATTAGGGTACAATGATAGATTCAGCACACGAACCGAAAGACATATTTGATATTTCTTCGTGATATGTTTGTGCGCTTGATAAAGGTCATTGTATTATATTGTTTTGTATTATTTGAATAGTGCATATTTAGATCTCTCCGTATTGTTTGATATCTCTTATTCATAACCTAATTATACCGCTTTAGCTTATTCCTTCAGATGCAAAGAACGACCTATCTTGAAGAGATGCGGATTGAAGAACATACATTTTCGCCCCACCCACAATCAGTTGTTTTTACGAATTATAAACTAAAACGAAATTAGAACAAAACTGACCCGATCTTAGGTGATTCTTACTAATCTCGATCTCCCGCATATTCCTAGATGGGTCTCGAGTTTCAAAACTGACCGCATCGACAAAAGTGCTCACTCACAATGTGGGTGCTCGAAACTGTATGTTGAAGAATGAAGTAGCCCCTATATAAGCCCTCTCCGTTCCTCACCATCAATCCTGATAGGTGGCAGCAATTTCCCACCCCGATACCTAGTGGTGTTACGAAATCAGCTATGCTTTTCCCCTATTCGCTCTCGCATTCCTCTTATAGTTAAAGGGACAGTCACCCCTCAGCTTTTCAGTATTTGAATTCCCGCAAGTGTTCTCCAAAGCGATAACTCTACCAAAGATATAGGAAATAATGTGCAAAAATCAATGGGGCAGGACTCGAACCCGCTGGATCGTTCCTTCAACTGGACACTACATACCTTCAACTAACACCCATTAGACTATGAGTGTTAGTTGAAGGTATTGGTATTTATACCTAATAAGGCGAGGGATAATTTTTGATAGGATTTGTATATGCTGATTTGCATAAAGCAAGCCAAATTATCTTTGTGGCATGCAAAACTAGTATGCAAAATTACTATTCAATCAAATTCAGGCAACACACCGTATACTGTGGTAGAGTTATCGTTGTGAGACGCCCATTTTAGATTCGCGGGAATTCAAAACGGATTTTCCGGACTTTGTTCTTTTCTAGGGGGGCTCTCCCTTTAAGTATCATTGTTCTTCTGCTGTACCTGTGGAGAAAGACGATATTCAGTTCTGCTAAGAACATTCTCTCTCGACATAATACTGCGCAGTTACTCATTCCCAAAAATAACACCTACCAAAACGGACTCAATAGTTCCAAAGATGTTGTTATATTTTTATATTTTGAGTTTCAAAATAAACATTTTTTTAATAATATCGATTTTTAGTATTTCCAAAACAATAACAAATTTTTAAAAAATTTCCGAAAATATGTTCGGAAATTTCCGATTTTCCGAACAGCCCTGGTACATAGCAATAAACAACTGTATTCTATAAATATTAAGATTTATAACCTTTATCTCTTGCTGTATGGAAGATTGACAACTCGGTAAATTCACTCCCTTGACATATCTCTCAATACACCTCCCCAAGTATTGGCTGTTGATATAACTCATTCGGTCACGCCTGAAAAAAAATTGTTTTATTATTTTTAACACAATTGTGGACACTCGAGAAAATTTTCATGGCTGGTGAATTGTCGACAATTTGCCAGTTCCACTTTTTCGTTATTAATTTCCCAGTTTCAAAATGTTCATTCCAATTTTTAAGTTACCCCCGTTCATGGTTGAAAATGGCCGAAGTAGAAAAATTCATGATGATCCGAGGCCAAATGCTAATTGCCATTATATCAACAGTGAGCCAACTTTTATCTTTCTGGATACCGTAACCCGAACTTCCGTAATTTAGTTACCGTAATCTACAATATTATAGCGAAATTCACGTCAAATCCCTGTTTGATTACGGTCGTTCGGGTTGCGGTATCAAGAAAGATAAAAGTTGGGTCACTATTGATATAATGGCAACTAGTATTTGGTCCTGGATCATCATGAATTTTTCTACTTTGGCCATTTTCAACCATGAACCCCGGGTCATGGGTTGAATGAAAAAAAATCAGTTGGCGATTCCCGACGGTTACGGTAGCACAATACCGTACACTCCCACTGATAACAATGATACAACTTTTGTTGCCATAGGCCATCTCCCAACAGATTTATGATCCGTTGCCGAAATGATCGCCCCCCGAAAATGTTCGAGGGACCTTTAATACATATTTTTTAAACTATATGATTTACTAGGAAAAATCAAAGTCATTCATCTTAAACATCAATATTATTTTAAAATTTTTTTCTTAGAATTAGATTTTGAGACGTCAAGTATACTAGTGGTCTGCTAGTCTAGAAGTAAATAGTATGCTCATGTTGAAAGTTTGTCTAGTAATTTTGGTCAGAATCGCTTACCAAGCCACCAAACCAATATATAAACTGTCAACATTGACATACTAGATATTATGAAGACAGATCGATACAAACGTTATAATTACAGTGCATTTTTATTACTTATCCTGATCCTGTGCAGAATCATTTGGAAAGACGAAAATAGTATTAAATTAAATTTAATATTTACGTTTTCCGCGTAATAATATAATAATAAAAGTAAATTACTTGAGTAAATTCTTCCATACAATAGTTGCCCACATTTGCATGGGTTTGTCATTTGCGTTTCTCAAGTTCACGAACTCGAAGATGCTAGCGCATCTATTTAATTCCTCCGCAGAAAATTGTACATCGCGTAGCTGCAAATGTAAAATACGATTTGTTCATCCATATAGGGTGAACTGTTACATCTCAAAAGTATAGATCAAAAGGACAAGGGAATGGTCTTAACTCGCAATGGAGTTATGACTTGTGATATATACCATTCGAACCGGAAAGCTTTTCTCCCTGCAGTGTACAAGGTGCATGCATGTATTATTATGTTGGTTGGTTCGTTCCCACCTCGCACCCAATCTTTTGCAAAAATTTTACGAAATTTTAGTCAAAGTCCCTAAATTAATTTTTAAGGGTTTATTGAGCAGAAAACTAAATCTTATGTTTACCTACTACACCTCGAAATATCGATTTTCTCGAAGACTAGAAGCTCGTGGCAAGTAGACTCAGCGGATTTCCAGACAGAATCATATGACGGTTCGAATGGTATATGTCTCTAGTCATAACTCCATGGTGAGTTGAGACCATTCCCATGTGAGTCATAAAGGACTCTAATGTTCATGGCTTGTCAGCCTAAGGCTATAGTAAAGTATAAAACGTTACCTTTAGGAGCCTCCTAAATTGTATGAACACCGGATTGGGGATTCCAATGTTGTATTTGCTTTGGTACAGTGAGACGGCGTTGAGACAACACGACGGAGTCATGTAACTGGCGACTTTCACATTTGTTCTCATATAAAACACATCTTGTGAGTTATGAACCGCATCTAAAAATCGCAGTTGCAAAAATAGTCTAATGAAACTACTATCTAATTTTCTAGTTTCTGGGGTAGTTATTTCATTAGCCATATTATTAAAATCAGTTCTCGTTCTTACTGTAAGTTAAATAGTCTAACTGGACTGTGTACTGTTGCAAACTGATTTTATTTTCCCTTATTTTGTGTACCCACCCGCATTTTTTGCCAAAAAAACCAACGTCACCCACCCGCATTTTTTGGCCGTGGGATAACCATGGATCATGTCTGCTGTACAGAGTGAAATTATCTTATACAGGTTGCTTCCTTGAACTTATTGAACTCACCAATTACGGATATCATTCGAAGGTTTTTGAACAGTCGAGCGATTGTCAAAATATCACAATGAAGTGTGCACTCCGATAGATCCATGAATTCGAGTTGAGGCCAGAATGGTTCGTCCGACTCGATTTGGTGCAGATGAGATACGAATACCATCCCCATTGTGATCTTACTGAAAAGTATATACTTGTAAACGGGGTGCTAAGTCGGATGAGAACTATTTCACAATACGAAATCTATTGGCCCGTTAAAAAAGGTAAGGAGTAAGCAAGTATTAAAAGTAAGGAGCATGGATATGGAGCAGTTGAGCCGCGTCACTACAGTATGGACGCCTTACAGCCGGAATCGGCCGCTTGGTAAGTATGGAGAGATGACCTAGACCAAGCAATCTGGTGGTGCATAGATAATTGATTGAAATTTATTGTGTTCTTTAATATGTTAATACGGTATTATTATACAAATTCCCTTGTTATATTATACGGTTATTATACAAATTCCCTTGTAGCTTGTGTATAGCGTCCCTAATTAATCTCCCTATTCAAACACTAATTTATTCATTATGCAAAAATTATTACACGTGTCCTTTCTCGGTTTCAGAAATTTTCAAAAATGGAATTTCTCTTAAAGACAAAAGTGTACTTTGCTAGATACACAAATCGGACAGGAATGACTTCAGGACCCCATAGAAAAAATTTCAGCCAATTTGCTCCCGCGAAATTCGAGAAAATCAACGTTAAGTGTCGTAATTTTGCCGTTTAAATAAAAGGCAACAGGCGACAAAGTGTGGTGGTGTGAGAGAGCAGAGAAAGTTGAAGGGAAGCCGCCACTTCCACTCCCCCCCCCCTTCCTTCCCATGTCGCCTCATCTGCCTCTCTGCTCTCTCGCACCAACACACTCTCTCGCCTCTTGCCTCAACTTCAACGACAAAATGACTACACTTAAAGTTGATTTTCCCGAATATCAGGGGGCAAATTGGCTGAATTTTTTTCAATGGGGTCCTGAAGCCATTCCTGTCCGATCTGTGTATCTCGCAATACACATTTGCCTTTGAGAGAAATTCCATTTTAGAAATTTTCTGAAACTTTCTCAAGAAAAATGAATTAGACAGGCGTGATCGCCATCAAATTCTGCCCAAAGAGGTACAGCCTCCAAATTTTAGCACCATCTGGTAACGAGAAAAGACTAAAAAACGCGATTTCAAGCCGACGTCGTCTCGCCTCAACGGTGGCTCTAGGTGCAAAACGGACACGACCATCGTCATCAGCACCATTGAGAACCCCAATCCCCAAAATTTGATTTTTTGTCTGTGCCGGCACTTGTGGCACTCGGCACTCGAGTCTCAAACGGTCTCATATTATCGGCTGTATACTCACAGAAAAATCCCTTATGGATATGTGGGATGTGGATATCTCTAACAAGGGAAGCACCAGTTGCTACGGAAACGATTCTGAAAGGGACCCATATGGGTAGTTAGAGTTGAGGGGGGACCGCCAAAACTGTCTTAAAAAGCTGCACCGCGGACCTACTAATCGATAATATCGATCGATGCACGCGACGCTTAAATACCCAAGGAGATGCAACATAGAGTGCACAACTGCCTCGGCGGCTCGACCGGGAGCGCATCACACTAGCACTCCCATACCCCCTGCACAGAGAAAAAATTCCCTAGTAACGTCTCTCTACGGAATTCTTCCCTCATGGGTAAGGGAATTATTCCCTCATAGGGGACGAATTCCCTTATCTATAAGGGAAGAATTCCGTAGAGAGCCTTTTCTAGGGAATAATTCCCTTATAGATTTTTCTGTGAGTGTGGTTCGATTCCCGTCCCGGACATTATTCTTTTGCTGATTTTTACAAACTTCCTCAACTTCATTTTCCTTGTTTTATCAACATTTTAGGGCTTTATCATTCGAATAGAATACGGTGAACGAAGATATACCAGGGAAATTACACCAAAATAATCAGCATTGGTGCAAGTTCTCCGAGAAACATTCGAAGCAGAACGGCTTTTCACGCTTGAGACAAAGAGTGCATTCTTCTTCCTTGCATTCACATGAATAAGCGCTGCCTTTTCCGAATATGTAGGCCTTGGGGCAGGGAATTCTGGAGGGTGGTGGACAATCAATAATCGAAATTATCGATTAGTAGGTCCGCGGTGCAACTTTTGAAAGCAGATTTGTCGCCCCCCCCCCCCCCCCCCCCCATCAACCCCAACTACCCATATAGGTCCCTTTCAGAATCGTTTCCGTGGCAACTGGTGCTTCCCTTGTAAGGGATTTATTTCCCTACTTGCATCGATATCCCTTATGTATAAGGGAATAATGAATAAGGAATATATTCCCTAGTAAAGCAGGGAATATTTCCCTACTTTATCATTCACATAGGTACGTGCGCGTCACTAGTGCTATCATCGAGTTTCACGAGGTCCGAATCGTACTAACATGGCACGTGGCAAGACTCTTGTGTAGGGATCCTAACCTCGTAGTTTCGATTCCTGCCAAGTGTTAATTAACTTTTTATGGTTAAACTCTGTGTTGATAAATACTGTAATGATACAGAAATATGTAACTACATACATTTTTTTAAAATATTTTACGGATTTTACGGAATTTTACGAATTTTTTTTTTGAAAAAAAATTTTGAAACCGTAAATTTTACGTTTTTAGGGATCCGTAAAATTATCATTTTACGCCCATCCCTGTTGTGGTTGCGATCACAAGCACGTAGTTGCGATTACGTGCAAACTTGCAGTTGCGATTGTAAGTAGAATTAGTTTACTTGCGAGTAATCTTTTGACTTTTGGCTACGATCATAAGTAGAAGGGTGTTGTCCCCCTGGTTGCGTGTGCTTGATAGTGGTCAATAAGCTATCAAACATTGGCAAATTGCGACCGTTTGCTATCAAGTATAATTAAACCAGGATCGGTATTCCTGGAGACTTTCACATTTTGCGATTTCTTTGTATCTGAGATTTAGTTCCGAGCATAATTTTCTTTATGGGGTGGTACCTCACTGCCATGGGCATCATGCCCACCCATAGGCATTATCGGATTCCGGCTCAATCTGAACGAAAAAGTGCCTTGAATGATCATCGCTCGGTTCCAGGTCGTCTTTTCCCGGCACTTTCCACTGACTCTCTAAAGTAGTCTAGCCAAATGTAGATCATATTGTATTATTGAGACATCTAACGAATATTTATCACCATCGGAGTTGAATCCGCGACAATGATTTTTTCGAACCATGACCCGGGGTTCATGGTCTAGAATTCATTCATGACCATGAACCCCGGGTCATGGTTCGAAATGGACCGAAAAAGTGAGGATGGAGAATCTTCAAGTACTATGCGCCAATGTATGCTATGAAGCCAAAGAATATACACCAATACAGTAGTACAGTATTATCTATATAGGAACTGAAACCAGTATAGTACAGGTATCGCAAGCTAATGTTTTTTTCTATTATAGATTCTTTGTAAAAAAAAACCAGTTCTCGATTCCACCACTGATGGAATACGGTACTTTATGATATAATATATCACTGGGCTTCTTTGGCTTCATAGCATACATTGGCGCATAGTACTTGAAGATTCTCCATCCTCACTTTTTCGGTCCATTTCGAACCAGTACCCGGGGTTCATGGTCATGAATGAATTCTAGACCATGAACCCCGGGTCATGGTTCGAAAAAAATCATTGTCGCGGATTCAACTCCGATGGTGATAAATATTCGTTAGATGTCTCAATAATACAATATGATCTACATTTGGTTAGATTACGTTAGAGAGTCAGTGGAAAGTGCCGGGAAAAGCCGACCTGGAACCGAGCGATGATCATTCAAGGCACTTTTTCGTTCAGATTGAGCCGGAATCCGATAATGTCTATGGGTGGGCATTAGGGTGGTGGGAACGAATCACGGGCGAATCGTATAGGGTAGAGAGGCCGGCCATACAACGACTCATTGCGGACAACCGTTCCCAGTGGCATTTATGACCTCTCACCCCCGGACGAATCGGAATTTTTCGGACAGATTTCGGGCCGGGGCGATTTTCTCAGCTGGTAATAGTCGGATTGAAGAACTGAAAGCAGATTTGGAATCAGCAAAGAGAAAACATCTAGAATATGCCTTTAAAAAAGTGAAAAATCAAATTTAAAGTAAAGTTTTAATAGGCGGAATTAGGGCGAAAATGTACCATTTTTGCATGTTTTGGAAGGATTTTTTCGAGTATCCTTGAACTATATGTGGAAAGAAGTGCATAATTCAAAGGAGCACTTCATGGGCTATCGAAAGAAGGGGCGTTTGTATACAATATGTGATTTTTTATTTTTTTCAAATTTCAAGATTTTCATTATACTGAAATATTTGGTACATTGTTATTGTTCGTCACTATCTGTCTGTAATTGGATTTACCTAATCAAACAATATGTCAATACGATCGTAAATGAGCTACTCTTGTATCATGCTTCGAACATTGTAAATTAGCGGTGTCCTTTATTGTCGGTCTCCTCTTATCCCTTTGACACCTGTCCGTATTTATGACTCTGAACACGGAATAACAGTGTGCATTAGCCAGTGAATTTGAAAAGGATAGAAGTTAGAACCAAACACTAAACACGAAAACATCAGATAATGTATAGACTCTATGTTGAAAGAAGTGCGAAAGGAACCATTGTATCGCATGCGAATAGTTGAGGTCACTGATATAATCGGGCACCTCCTGCCCCTCCTTACTCTCCGGTCCTTACTCTTTCGGATTGTGCCTTTAGTTCAGGCCTCCCACTTACTTTATTAAATGCAAATTATAAGAACAAAGAAGATGTCGAAACGTGGTTGGCATTACAGTTTGCACAATAACCCACGTCCTACCAAAAGTATTGTGCCACGGTGTGGCTGGAATATAACAGGGAACCATTGACTACAACAGCAAATATGCCCATCCCCAGTGTGGTCGATAAACAAAGATAATTTAAAGATGGAGGCCCTAGAATGTCTATGCAACTGTGTAACATATCGGCTATGAAAGAGAAAAATGATATGCAAGAAATTAGTATGGCCATTCATCTATACCTTGGCGTACTGGTAAAAGCACTCTCTAGTTTTTATTATTAGGTTGAGTCATAATTAACCGTGGATTTTGGTGGTTCGACTTTGAATTTATACCGTTCTTTTGTAATAACACCACCTGTCTCGCGATACTGTACACATACAATATTCCCCTCCCTCTCTTAGTCCCCGAGATATCAGTCAGTCTAATCCCCCGTCAGTTGAGAAATGCCGAATAATTTCCGTCCGAAGAAACGACATGTTCGGTATGTCATGCTTTTCCTTTTCCTATCTGGCCTCAAAGTCCCTGATAGTCGACGGCGCTTGGCTTAAGTTTACCACTCGGACACCCCTTCTCTAACAACGGTGCAATATTGGTTCCATCGCTTCACATAGAACAACTACAATATGAAGAAGAGGAAGGTCGATATCGTCATCAAAGCTTCTATTTGGACCTACTGCAGAAGAGCATCGGGGTTGACCCTTATAAGACCACCTGGTGTATGGCCTCTACACTTGGTTCGTCACAGCCCACTATCGTTCACTATCGTTCACAACGTTGTGCGCCATGCCCAGTGGGATAACACGTGGGATCAGGCAGGGGACGTCCCCAAACCCGAGCCACACGTGAAAAATGTCATGATCAGTGTTTGTTCGGGTGTCAATGGCGTGTACCACTGAGAGCTGCTACCCGAAGAACAGACTATCAACGTCGCCCATTACGCTTCCCAACTATGTACTCTCAAGCAGAAACTTGAATCTTCACGGGCGGCAGGCGATCGAAATGTCTTTCAGCAGTATAGTACGCCTTCATACATGGCGAAGGCCTTCAAGAAGGAGCTGATGACGTTTGGCTGGCGAGTCCTCCCCTAGCCCAAGTATACACCGGACCTTGCCTCCTCCGATTATTGGCTCATCGGTGATGTGCATCGTGCCTTGCTGGAGAAACACTTCCAGAATCGAGTCGAGGTCGAATCGCGGCTGACCTCCTACTTCGCCTTCTAGCCGCCCGCGTGGTTTGAGGAGGGAATCAAGCCCTTGCCCACACTTTGGCAGAAGACCATCGACAATGATGGAAGCTAGTATGATTCACACGCTCATTGATTGACAAAGAATTTTCAAGTCAAAGTTGAAGTTCAAAATCCACGGTTAATTATGACTCAACCTAATAATATCGCGGTTCGAAACCTATTGCCGAACTTTCCTATTTTCAAAATTTCGCGCCTTTGCCTACACAATTAAGCATGATTCATTCATGATTCTAGCGATCAATAAACTGAATTTGCACAAAATAAAATATGTATGTTATGCAGAATAACTTTCGCTATTTCATTGTCATTATCCAACACTGTCTTCACAGTTTGTTCACCAAAATATTCGTGGGACTCCACATTTAACTTTAATGTGCGCCTCAAAATTCAAAGGAACTTGTGCTACAACTTAATAATATATTAACCATCCGATGTTTCATTGTATTGGCCCGTTGTATCGCTTTTCCCCCTTTTTTATTGGTATTCCCGATGTCATAATAATAATAATGCTAATAATAATACATGAATTTTCAACTTACACTAGCCTTTCCGCACGAATTAGTCATTTCACTATGAAAAAAAACGAAATTTCAAAAATTCATAATTAACTTGTTTCTACTATAGCCTAAAAGATTTCGAAAACCTAAATCCAATGATATTCTAATCATATCAGTACGATTACTAAGAGTCCAGAAAATCGGTCCGGCCCGAAATTCTCACTCTCATTCCAACTCATTGGCCCGTTGATCACTCTCCCGTGCGAGAGAGAGGCTGTATAGAGTCTCTCTTCGGACAACCGAGATAGAAGGGCCAGGGGGAAAATCATCCGTGATTCGTTCCCACCACCCTAGTGGGCATGATGCCCATGGCAGTGAGGTACCACTCCATAAAGAAAATTATGCTCGGAACTAAATCTCATATATGAAGAAATCGCAAAATGTGAAAGTCTCATTCAAAAAGTCGATGTCAGAGTTGGGCAAAATTTCAATCCCAATGGTGCTGTGGTGCACTCTGGTCATGCCTAACATACTGCAAAAAGAATTTTGGTTCTAGCTCATTCGGTTGAGAAATTACGAATTTTCGAGATTTTCGACGAACCCGGCGCTTTTGCGCCGCATTGAGCAATACAGGCGGTGACGTCATCATTTTTGTAAACAAGGTCAAAGACCCTCCAGGCCCTATGAGTATGAGGGCCCATATCGAAAATCCTCGCGCAATGTCCGGGGAGGGGGCAAAATGGTAAATTTTCTCAGATCCGGCCTCTTAATTGTGGTACAAATGCGGAGTAGCTAGCGCGTGGTCATGGTTCAAAAAAGTCACAGGTTCAAAGAGTATAACCGAACTTTTCCGTTTTCAAAATATATTCTCACCCTGATTCGTCGTACTGCATTCCACTCAAATCGACCGATCTCAGTTTTGAGAGTGATTTGAAAGTCTTCATGGTTTGATTGATTAGAGAAGTGGTTAATCCACGTAATGACAGTATCTCCAGATTGGGTAAACACTTCAGTGGTGATATATCAGAAACATTCTTGCAACCTGTGATATCCAAGTGCCGTAGGGCGGGAATGATCTGAAATATTATTAGAAATTAAACATTATGATAAACCAGGAGTATCATGTTTTCCAACAATGAAACTATCAAAACTAAAAACGAGATATTTGCCACCTTTTTGTGAGCTGTCTCATTCGGGAACCATTATCCTCTCACTCATTTTATTTAGATTGCAATAGAATTAGTCGGATATCTCTCCCCTTTTGTGTTCCCAAATCTCTTTCGACTTGTGCCTCTAGATCTTTGTCCACATGGAACTCCATCGCCCAAGAGCTTGTCTCTTCCCCTCCTCACATATTCCGTGCAGGGATACTAAATTTACCCCCTCACAACATTATGAGAGACTATCTGACTCATTGCCAAGTGACATTCTCTTGGCACTTGGCCAAAAAGTTATATGAACTGATCGGGCCCAAATAATGCGCAGTTGTAGTATGGGGTAGCATGAGCTCGCAGGCAGAGTTTGGGTTCATCACATCTGCATCCTCGCTAAATAACGATTAAATGGCATCAAAATTTCAAAGTTTACGGATTCGTTCGATATACATATGTATGCGACGATGGGCAATGATAAGCTGGTAAATTACGCCAAGTATCATCCCGGTCCAAAAGCGTGAGACCCAGGAATTTTTTTTAACAAAAAAAAGATCTTGTTTTATTTTTCCCACAATTGCCTCTCGGTAGCTGACTTTGTTTATTCCTTTAATTTGACGAGTATTCATTAGTGTAACTATTATATGAAAATGAACTAAAACAAATGGGTGAAAATATGCCTTCTTCCCGAAAAAACCACGACTAATTCGCCTTTTTATCGCGAACTGACCGAATAAAAAACACTATCTGAGAGAGTTCAACTCGGATATTTTTTGGTATCGATGAAAAATAGATTTTTCTGTTTTATGTATGATAATTACAGGCTCAATGAGTGAAGTTCATTGGTACTTGGAAATTCCTTCCAAATGAAAATTCGCTTCAGGGGATGACCACACAACGATTTGGCGCCTTTTCCCAAAAGGTTTATTTTAATCCTATAGATGCGGGAGTGGACGCGATCGACTCCTTAGCTAATTCTAAGAAACTATTGTCAAGGGGAGTTTTTCGATCAACGGTCAACGAAGGCTGGAATTTTGAATTTTCGAAAAAAAAATTCACATTTAATTAATTTTCACTATTTTGCTACAACAACCCTACGTTTTTTTATTTGCTTAATCGCTTCTAAATATCATAACACAGCTTCAGTTTAAAAATCATAATTTTTTTAAAAATATAGTTACGGTGAATACATTTTTATAATGAAGTTGTGAATTATGGTGTGGCACCTACAGTATCCCGAATCGATCAATTTAGAAATGTGGTAGTTTTAAACATATTTTACCGCTGTTCGTGACATATCTAAGGTATACGACGGCTCCTCGTCTTCAAACTTTTTAGGAAAAGGCGCCAAATCGTTGTGTGGTCATCCCCTGAAGCGAATTTTCATTTGGAAGGAATTTCCAAGTACCAGTGAAGTTCGCTCATTGAGCCTGTAATTATCATACACATAACAGAAAAATCTATTTTTCGTCGATAGCGCACATATGTCGATTTTCTAAGATAACGTGTTGTAGGGGCATCTCCAATTTCGAATGAACGATAGATTTTAATGTCATCCGCGTACATTCTCGCAAAAACACCATTATGTTGAACAATACCAGGGATTTCAGATGTATATATTAGGAATAAAAGTGGGCCCAAGACAGACCCCTGGGGAACTCCACTACTGCATTCGATTTCGGTAAAAATCAATTGTTTTCTATTTTCATTGGTTTGTTGTATGAATATCTGAGGTGTAATAAGATACTATTTATTTATTTATTTATTCTTTATTCCATCAAAAAGATATAATAATAGGGTGATAAGTGTTAGGACAGATATGTATATTTTTCGAAAAAAATATTAATTTTGAATTTCCGAATTTTCATAACCGTAACCGGCATATGCTTATTCGGTCAGTTCGCGATAAAAGGCGAATTAGTCGTGGTTTTTTTCGGGAAGAAGGCATCTTTTCACCCATTTGTTTTAGTTTCATTTTCATATAATAGTTACACTAATGAATACTCGTCAAATAAAAGGAATAAACAAAGTCAGCCACCGAGAGCAAATCGTAGGAAAAATAAAACAAATCTTTTTTTGGTTTTAAAAAAAATTTTCCTGGCCCTCACGCTTTTGAACCGGGATGATACTTGGCGTGATAAATTTACCAGCTTATCATTGGCCCATCGTTGCATACACATATCAAACGAATCCGTAAACTTTGATATTTTGATGCCATTTAATCGTTATTTAGCGAGGATGCAGATGTGATGAACCCAAACTCCGTCTGCGAGCTTATGCTACCCCATCGACGGAACTCCATCACTCCCCTATCGTTGCTTTTTCTCTCACTATTCATGCTTTACTCCGGTATTTTTTACTCGCGGGGCACACCGTTCAATCCCGTGGTGTACGCCGCGAGGTACACCGCGGGGTAGAACACTTAGACGGGGTACCTCGCGAGCTGCAGCCTCTAGACGGGGAGCCCCGCGAGGTGGACGACGGCGTGCCTCGCGGGGCAGGAGGGACGGTGTGCCCCGCGAGATTTGATGTCCACCCCGCGAGGCACGCCGTCACTTCCACACCGTGGTGGACCTCGCGGTGTACCCCGCGAGATTTGGCCTCACAACGGTGTGCCCCGCGAGCAAAAAATACCGGAGTAACCGATGGATAAACAAATAAATACGACTACTAATCACATGGAAAAATTAGATTTCAAATGAGATTTCAAAAAATTAACCTGCGCAATATACGTGAGTACATCATTGTCCACTATGGGTGAATTCATAAGAGTTAGTGAATCCAAATTTACGAAATTCTCGAGCTGCAAAATCAGACAAATCTCAGTGAGATTACTTAATTCAATGTTCCAAGCAGAAAATAATGTGATACCTTCATATGATGTCCACTTTCCAGCATGGCACATTTAAGTTGTAGATTTGTGAGAGTCGTTCTCAGTGACTCTGACTCGTTGATAATATCGATTATATCTAGTTTTATACCTCCTATTTAGATTTTAGATTAGTTATTTATTAACATTAATACCAACCGTTTAATTCAAAAGACAGGCTCAGTTTCTCCAGTGGATGAAGTAAAAAATCGGCGAACTCTTTACAATTGAAATCCGATAATCGAATGTCAGCCTGAAAGTGGAAAAATCATCATGCGAATTGAGATGCGCGGGCTTCGACAACTACCGTAATTTGGGCACTCATAATCGTGTAATTCTCTCTCGTTAGTTTAGAATCTCAGCTTTTTTTGTCATTGAAAATTTGGCAAGATGCGAAAATTACGGTATTGAGCACCATGATATCCTCTCACCGTCTGCACCAGGGCTGGGATTTCCGTTTTTCCGATTTTCCGAATTTTCCGATTTTCCGACCTTTTTCGGAAAATTTTGATTTTCCGATTTTCCGGATTTTTTTCGGAAAATTCGGAAAATTTCTAGTGACTAAAAGTCATTTAATAAAAAAATTTTCTCACGAAAATATACATTAAAAGCATTTCTAGCGACTTAAAGTCATTGAATAAAATATTTTTCTCATGAAAATATACATTAAAAAACATTTATAGTGGCTCAATGTCATTGATTAAACTATTTTTCCCATGAAAATATACATTAAAAACAATAATCAGTAATAAATTATTTTTTTCGTTAAGATTGTTTTGTAAGTGTGCTGACCAAAGTATACTGTATTCAAAATTATCATGAATCCTGATAAGTGGCAGCTCTTTCCCATCCAGATTCGCACCCTTTGACCTAATGGTATTTCAAAATCAGCTCTGCTTTCTCCCCTATTCGCTCTCGCCTCTCTCTTAAAGGGAGCGTAATCTCTCGCAATGGTCTCTTCAACGCGCAATGCTCTCTCGTTGTTAGAGAACAGTGAAATAGTGTGCGCAATGAAGAGGGCTTTGAGAGCGTCACCCTCCCTTTAAGTATCATTGCTCTTCTCCTGTACCTGAGGAGGTAGAAAATATTCAGTTCTGCTAAGAAGATTCTCTCTCTCGACCATGATAATATTGGGCAGTTACTCATTCTCAAAATTAACACCTACCAAAACTGACTCAATAGTTCCAAAGATGCTGTTATATTTTTATATTTTGAGTTTCAAAATAAACTTGTTGCTAAATATTATTGTTTCTAATATTTTCAGAACAATAACAACTTTAAAAAATATTTTCCCAAAATTTTCCGAATTTTCCGAAATTTTTCCGAATTTTCCGAAAATATTTTCGGAAATTTCCGATTTTCCGAAAATATTTTTTCCGAACAGCCCTGGTCTGCACTCTCTCATATTTACATACTCTTTTTTCGCTGTCTGTCCAACCATGACCGCCCTTGAAACCGTGAGTGAATAATCGTGAAAAAAAACGAGAAAAGGTTAATTAAAAAGATCAAATGTAGTTGTGATCCGTATAGGACGGACGACCAAAATGACCGTGGATAATTGGCCTAGATCGGAATTATAACGCCTTCGGAACGATAAATAGTGTTGTTGTTGTTGTTACGAAATTTTCACCTTCTTTTCGTCCTTTACTTCCTTTTATCCTTTTCCTTTCCTTCTATCACTTGCTTACCTTTTGCGGACTTTTTGTTGTACTGTGGACTGAGTATGTTTATCATTCTAACATTACATTATAATTTACATACATAGAGGGCATGTGCCCATTCTGACGACAATAAAATGAGGAAAACTGTGGGATCAAAAAAGCAGTACGTCTATCTATTTGTCGCGGCGCTTCGACTCATTCCAAGGCGTCCGCACTACTCTATTGATCCACATAATTACTTTATCGATTAAGTTTCTATTCACAATCAGCAGAGTTCTTTAGTTAAGATTTGCTTAGGCTTAGTATCCGCACTACTGTATTGATCCAATTAATTACTTTATCGATTAAGTTTCTATTCACAATCAGCAGAGTTCTTTAGTTAAGGTTTGCTTAGGCTTAGTATCCGCACTACTCGATTGATCCACGCACGGACGGGACACAAAAGAAAAAAGGACGTACGCCCCTTTTGCCATATGCACATCAAAGTTCAAACAAACTACGGTATTAGGCGGCATTGCTAAATGCAGAAACGCACACTCTAGAGACGGAATTTTCAATAATATTCGTAAATCAGCATAAAAATCGTAGTGAATAAATGCAAAAAAAAAAATTTCGTAGACGTGAGAGCTAGCTAAAAGCTGTTGTCAGCAAATTAGGCGGAACTATAGGTCTGCAAGATATTTGAATATACAAAATGTTAATAAAAGTCGTATTCACAGAGATTTCGTAACATAACGAAATATAGGACTTTTCACTGCATTTAACAAATTTCGTATTGCTAATACTCTTATTTATTCTCTATTTTTTTCCAATACAATTTAGATTGTTTCAGTGTTCGCCCTCATCAAAGATTAAAGCTAAATAAATTCATGAAACTGCAAAGTTTTGAAGAAACAAAAGAAAGTGCACATGCGAGGCTTGTAGTTTGTACTGTTCCCTATAAATAGCGCTTGGCCCCTCATTCTTCGCCTCTGATTCATCAGTTGCATCTCTCTCTCCTTCGAGAGCATTTTGGTTTGGGGAAGGGCCTTTGCGATGAAGTCTCTTCCCTGCCCCGGACTTCTCCATATCCTTGGTGAAGTCGCCGCGCAGGAGCCGGCTGGGGCGCACCCCCCCCCCCTCCCAGGGCCTCTCCCTGGGAAAAGGGGGCGTGGCAAGTGTGGGCATTTGCGGAACAAACGCCGATAAATACATGTGATATAAAAGCGACAACGTATTTAGCCCAAAAAAATGGAATTATGAGAAAAATAAATAATGATCTGACGGTTAAGGAATATTCATCGAGCCTTTCAAAATTTTCGGAAAAAATAAGAGAAAGTAAGCAAAATACGGTTACCTCTGTAATGTAAAATCGTCGACAATCGAGCTGTTCCAAGGTGCTACATTTGACTTTCCCATGTACGTCCATGTGCCTTACAATTGCATTCGATACGTTAGCTGGCAATCTTGTATTGAATGGAGGGCATTGTAGATTGTGAAGAAGATGGGCAAGACGAGAGGTGGTAATATTGAATAGGCTAACCTGAGTCGCCTCCGAAAATATATCACCCATCTGCAAATTTACTTGTTTTCGTCGCAAACGCGGTTTGATACACGGAAAATTTAATCTTTCATGTAAAATAATACATAATGGTGAGATGAGATACATTATCTCTTGGTGAATCAAATGGAAAGATGGAATATTTGGGATTAGTGAAGAGGAATAAAGTATTAAGTTGAAGGATGAGGACTCAAAAATATGATAAAATGAAGTAAGATACAGTTAACTTTGTGCACTGACAATAAAGATGGGTGTAAGGCACAAGACACTTTTTCAGCCATTCACTTAAGGTCATACTCACAAAATACAATAAAGAATGCTAGGATATGAAAGCACCCAAACTATGCACCAACTATTCCAATAAGATGTGGAAGTAGTCAAAAGGTATCACGAAATAGGCTTTTAAAGCTGGATACAACAACCCACGCGCGATCTTTTCTATGATACACATACCTCTCTCTCTCTTCACACCCACTGTCTCTATGCTCTCGCTATTTCTGCGTCTCTACCCATAGCTTGGAGTGAGGTCACACACAGAGGCAGGGTGAACAAGACAGGTGAGGAATAAGCATCTGAAAGAGATGGAGAGTTATGCGCTCAGGCAAATCGTTTTGAATCTAATCAGAGCAATTTTAGAAGAAACTAGGGCTAAATTAGATTCAAAAATCACTGATTAGATTTAAAAAATGTTCTGGTTAGATTTAAAAAAAAACAAATACTCTGATTAGATTCAAAGCGATTTGCGGCAAGATTTCATTTGCCTGAGAAACACGATATAATATGAGGAAATATAGACGCTCTGGTTTTTTTTTTCAGGGTAATATTACAGTAGGTAGCATACGAAAAACAACTTACTTTCTAATTACTTTTATCACGGATCTCCTGTAAAAGTGTATGAAACTATTCGACAGAAAAAAATTGATTTCCTCCGTTTTTATTGATTTTTATTGATAAACGATAAATAGGAACAGTGAAAGTCATATCGTTAATAAAATCAGTTTTAGATTCATAACTCAAAAATGATTGTTGTTGAGAATTCGAACCATTAAGACTATTTTGGAAGGCTGGTCGAGATACAGGGTTTCAATATGCTAAAATGAAAATTAGCATAATTTTGAGCTTATTTACATCCAAAAATGTGATTTGAAAGAAAATTGCACTAAGTCCAGGACGATATACAGTCCTGCAGAATCGCCGCCTTAACAGGCGTCACGCCACGTCACGCGACGTGACGCCTTGATCGCCATGCAGTTTTGTGCTCAACTGTAAGTATTTTAGGTGACTCAAATACGTTTTTGATAAGCTATTCGGTCATATGCATGTAATGCACATGAGCAAAGAATAGAAAAATATTTTAAAATTAATGAAAATTAATTTTTAAAATATGGCACGGCAATTCAGTGGTGTGGTGTATATACCGATAATGCCGAAATTCTCAATTATCGATTGGGAAAATGAAGAATTACGGTATAACACCACAAAACGGTATTGCCGTGCCATATTTTTAAAATTGATTTTCATTAATTTTAAAATAATTTTCTATTCTTTTCTCATGTGCATTATATGCATACGACCGAATAGCTTATCAAAAACGTATTTGAGACACCTAAAACACTTACAGTTGAACACAAAACTGCATGGCGATCAAGGCGTCACGTCGCGTGACGTGGCGTGACGCCTGTTAAGGCGGCGATTCTGCAGGACTGTACAGTAGCACTATTGGGGGGACAGAGTTGGGTTAAAAGATATATCAGGATTCCCCAATTTGTGGACGGGGAATCCGAATCTGCAATAAAACTCTTATCCTTTAGAAAAAAATTTCGAGAAACATCTCATTTTGTATGCTGAAAAACAGTTTTGATGCAATAACACATGAAAAACAACATTTCCGAACATACCCTCAATTGAGTTATTTGTAGACGAGGTCATTAGCAACCGATCTAATAAAAATTGAACACGGTAGCACAAAAACGAAGCAAGTTACACTCATCTAAAGTTTACAGGAAACAAATTGCACAGATATGCAAATTCCGAAAAACAAAATTTGAAAATGTTGTTTTCGCACTCAGTTAGGCCAGTCTAGCAACAATCAATAAAAACGGAGGAGATCAATTTTTTTCTGTCGAAAAAGGTTCTAATTTTCATATACTTTTACAGGAGACCCGTGTTATGTTACTTCCCGGCTATGGCACGCGCAGCCGTAACAGGGTTACTTACATCCACCTTACTTTTTACTCGTTTTAATTGCCGCTTGTTTTTAAGTTATTTTCAACTTATTTTTTTATAATTTCATCATTTATCCACTTCTTTCGCGTGAAATCTAGTTTTACGGGCTTTGCTGCCAATCAACTGATGTGCAGTGACTAAGACGTGACTATATTCTATGGTTAGAAAGCTAGAACGCGACGTACCACGATCTCATGGGGGGCGAGTATTTAAAAAAAATTTCACGCGCTGCGGTAGTAAAGCCGCCAATGGCAGGCCAAATGCAAATAAACACAATTACGAATATGCGCTAAACATAGGAATTTTAAAAAATAACTGGGGCGGGCCAGTTATTTGTTCCACTAAACGGCGTAAGTTACTGAAAAGTTTTTCAGCGCCATTGATGCGGTTTTCCATTTTTTCTTCGCATTTCGTAATCAGAATGGTGGCAAGTAGTGTAAGGTTTTATAAACTGCTCTGAAAAGAATAAATAATAATCAATTTTTGATAAAAATGGCGATAAACATTAAAACTGCGTTAGCGGAAAATTTGACTTTTAAAATCGAAAATTTATTTCGTAGAGGCTCCCACCACGAAAACACTTACGTCGCACTTTCTAGTTTTGAGTTTTCTGTAATTCTTTAGAATCGGCCTTTTCATGCGTTTGCCCCCTCCGTGCGTACGGGCGTAGTTCAAGGCTCAGAAGGTAATATTTTACAACTCATAATTATTGTTCTTATGTATACATGTTTTTCCGCTGACAGTGATAAGTACGGCGGTTGAGAAGGAACCACATTTGGATCACTCGAGTAATGACGAGTGGGATGGAGAGACCGCCGATGCTCGCACTGAGCCAAAAGTTACTTAAATACAAGAATAGGGTTTGCCACCTCGATACACTCAAGTAGAGTTCAGCTAGAATGCAAGCTATCCCGGTTTCTTATATTCTAGTTGAGCGTTCAGCTTAAAGATGGTGGCCCGCGAATGTTCAGATAAATCACTACACCCCTCTTGTGCGAATGCAAAGTGATATGCGAAGAGTTAGCGCAGCCTCTCATCTATCCCATAGCGCAGTGGTAAACGTTCAGACTCGTTACCCGTTTGACGCAAGTTCGAAACCTATTGCCGAATTTCCTCAATTTTCAAAAAGCGCGCCCTTCCCTGAACCGGGCCTGATGGTTCATTAATGTTTCTAGCGATCAATAGACTAAATCAGCACAAAATAAATAGCGTACTGTACGTAGAATAACTTTTGCTACCTTTCTGTCTTCACAGTTTGTTCACGAAAATATTCGTGGGACACCACCTTTACATGGAAACGAAATTCGGCTAACTGTCATTTAAGATCCAAACGGGCAAAAGATCAGGGAAGAATCGGGAACCGAACCGCCTACCTTCCGCTGAACAGGGGAAGACGCTTACCACTGCGCCACCTAGACACTGTACTGCGACTTGTATAACTCAAAGCCTATTCCAAGAGGCAAGTGCGCTCTCGTTAGTAAACGTTTACCCAAATTAGCTGAAGCACAACTTAGCAATCCTCATGCTTTTTTGCTTCATCGTTTATTTAAGCTGAAGGGGCATTTCTAGCTGAACTTCATCTAAGTAATGTAGTTAGCTGAGACATTGCTAACAATAAGCAACTTTTGGCTCAGTGCGATGGGGGTAATTTCATTGATAACTCTTTTTACAGGTAAAACTGTGCTAGTGTTTTGCCGTTGGCAGGGATTATCAATTCATTACAGAGCAAAGCCCGTAAAAATATCTCAGTTGTCTGATCAATTGTTGTTGTTGAGTTGTTATTTTCTTATAGTCGATGTGAAATCAGATATGAATTTGAACGATTTTAGGGTAGAATTAATTCATACTCGTGCTTTAGCTATGTTAAACGATTGGATGGATATGATCTTCTATTACTCTTAAGGATGATAGCATTGTTAATGGTAGTAATGATAATTTTGGATTCTCATTACCTTACTTTCATCATTACACGAAGAAAAAGGAATACTAAGGACTCCTATTAATGGTATATTTCTATCTTCAATGCTTAACTCAAATTTTTCAATATATCAGCTGATTCATCTCAAGCTTTATCAACTCAATCAGTATCATCATCTATACGACTTCATCCTTCATCATCTTGATAATCTAATCCTCCAAATGTAAGCATTTCATATATTGAGTATATATTCAAATTATTTATGGATAAGTAACCCCTAACCACCTTAATGCTAAACGCAAAAATGTAGAAAATAACTTCTCTGTTTTTAACTCACAAGGGGATGGTCGCAACTGGTCCTGGCAATATGAGATGGCAATAACATGACTAGGATCAGTTTTCGATGCTGATTACGAATCCGTTTTCAGAAACTGCCTAATCGACCTGATTTTCGAGAAAATCGGTAGTGAAATTTGGCTTATTAATTCGAAAAATCGTGTAGTTTCAATCTCAAACTATCTGGATTGCATTGGAAAGATCCAGAAATGTAAGGTAAAGTATTGCGAGAGTTTATAGATGAGTTCGCCAGCCCACCCGGACGGTTTGCGCAGGAAACCACACGAATTTCCGAATTAAAATACCGATTTTCTCGAAAATCAGGTCGATTAGGCACTTTCTGAAAACGGATTCGTAATCAGCATCGAAAACTGATTCTAGTCATGTTATTGCCATCTCATATGGCCAGGACCAGTTGCGACCATCCCCTTGTCAGACTATTTTATTTCTTCTGAATTTCCGGCTTTTTTGTTTTATTGATTTGCCAGCCGCTCCCGCATGTTTTAGTAACTGAGGATATAGACCAAGCGTACCCCGAACCACAGTGTCCGTGGATATCGATCTATCGTCGCCCGCCAGTTAAAGTAACCGTGTAGATTATGCTTACTGTAGTGTTCAGAATTCGAGGGCAACGGTTAGTAGATATGCAAATACGGCATCATGTGGGATACGTCGAATTACATGCTGTAGCGTGCGGAAGCGGTAGGTATGAAGTTAATGCTGTCAGTGTATCTGGGATACTGTAGCGTTTGTGGTACAATGGTTCGGTATCCTTTATTACTGTTGATGAGTTAATGTAAACTGAATTTTGAGGGGGTACGGTACTGTTAGTGTAAGGTGAGGGTACGGTATGTCGACAACCACTTACTGTAACGTTTGTGATACGATAAGTCGATAATCACAGTTACTGTAACGTTTGTGGTAGGGTATGTCGATATCCAATGTTACTGTAACGTTTGTGGTACGGTAGATCGATATCCATTGTTAGAGCAAGGCGAGGGGTACGGTATGCCGATATCCAAGGTTACTGGGTACGGTGTGGCGTACAATAGGATATGCGGCTACTGTAACGTTTGTGGTACGGTAGATCGATATCCATTGTTAGAGCAAGGCGAGGGGTACGGTATGCCGATATCCAAGGTTACTGGGTACGGTGTGGCGTACAATAGGATATGCGGCTACTGTAACGTTTGTAGTACGGTAGGCTAATTTTCACTCACTTAATTCAAATTAAATTGATCGTGTTAACCACGACTTGGCATAGGTGGACACGATGGGGGTGAAAGGCTGTGCGCAAACCGGGGAAATGGGAGGCAAGGCTGTGCTTAGAAAAAATCATTCATTATAAATGAGTGTGGATTTGAATTGCAAAATAGCTTGGGTGAAAAAGAGAAGTTCCGCAATAAATTTGTATATGGTCGTTTATAGTGTACAGCCCCGCAGAATCTCCTTTCGTGCATGTGATCCCGTGCTCCTCGATTTTTTGTGCTGTGAATATTGAATATCAGGTATGACAATTGTTACTATTCTTTTTCTCTTTTCTTGAACTATTTTATAAAGGAAAGTTTGGAATTTTATCAATTACGTAGCCCGAGAACAGATATTGAAAATATTAATTTTTAGCAAATGCCGCGCGAAAATCTTGAAGAACTCGCGCACGTTCGGCTTAATTAATCTCAAAGTGACTTTTTTCGGCATTTCTATTTCTTAGCACAATTTAATTAACAAACTTTCAAAAATTCCAAACTTTACTTGATAAAATAGTTCTAGTAAAGAGGAAAACAATAGTAACAATTGCCACACCTGATATTCAATATTCACAGCACAAAAATTCGAGGAGCACGGGGGATCCCCGGGATCACATGCACGAAAGGAGATTCTGCGGGGCTGTATACGAGGGTACGCCCTATCTAGTCATATTATTATTCTTTATCTTCAGCCACTTCGTTCATCTTCTTTTGTTCCTATTCATATAGAAAGTGATGGGCTATATCTTTATAACATCTGTAATATATCATTCACTTCAAAGGAACAAAGCGATTCACAAATGAGATCATGAAACTGCTCCTGTATGTTATTATTATCATTTATTATTTTATTTTCATTTATAATTAGAACCATGTAATACTCATATAATTTGCATATTATGTGGAGGTCGATTAAAAAAGCTAGACTAGATTGGGTTGGACTAGAAGATAGATAGATATCCCATCTGTATCATATCTTCCATCTACATCAACAGCTTCTGATTTATCTGTTGAACCGTTCAACTTGAACGTCTATGATTATCATCTAATCCAATTCAATCATAATCATCATCTATTTAACTAATCAATCCTATATTATGGAATCATCCATTTTATCCATTTAGTAAGTATATCTATCTATATTTGTACTCTTCATTTATACAGGATCGGCGTAAAGTCATAGTACCTTTTTTAAATTCAATCGAGTAGACTTTAGCAAACGTTTTTTTCTTCTTCTGAGGTCTATTCGTTTGATGTATTATTTGCAAACAATGAATGGTTTTTCGGTAGTGACACTTTAATCCATTCCAATTTTTTGGGCATCCCTAGTAGTGTTGTTAGATCGAATAAAATTTAGTCTCGACTAAATTTGCTTTTTTAGTCCAGACTAAAAATCATTCGAAAATAATTTTTTCATTTTAGTCTCGACTAAATGGGCAAATGGACTAATATTCGCGACTAAATTTGCATTTAGTCTCGAATAATATTTTCGAATATATTCGAGAATAGACATTCATTTTCCATTAGTTTTTTGGTGCTGTGCGGACCGCTTATTCTCTTCTGTGTAATGGAAGGGGTTTCCCTAATTATCTAATTATTACCATAATTGTTAATTTTATCGCATTTTGACACTTTTATTCACGACTAAATGCAAATTTAGTCTCGACTAAATTTTAGTCTCGAATAAAATGTCATTTTTAGTCCAGACTAAAACGACCGTTCGACTAAAAAGCTAATTTTTATTCGACCGAAAATATTCGCAGAATACATTCGACTAAACAACACTAATCCCTAGGGGAGATTTCTACTCTCACGATGACTGTCACTTTTCACTAAAGAACTACGGGTTTTCAAAAAAAAAACACACTTCGATTGCGTGATCACTACTCAACAGTGAACTAATTTAATTATTCCAATACATCATGGTTGTATCCCTTGAAAAATTCGTACATTGATGTAAAAGATCAGCTTCATTGCATTCCGGGATTAAAATTTTAAAAAAGGGCTTCCATTGATTTTATGCCGATACTATATTTGTGTTATAAATAGTGTGTTATTCCTTTCGATTTGATAGTGCTGTGTTTGCACTTTTGTTATTCACGTCGTTTTACTCTGAAGTCCATATGGTGTCACAAGTAAACAACTAGTGTCTCCCTCTACACAACGCGCATAGTCATCGATTCAGTCGTCTCTTCATCAACGAGTATGCCTCACCCGTTCGTTCCCGATGCAAATCATATTCGGAATGTCATTTTGTTTTTGACGCTCTCTCATGTATCTCCACCTCGCATTCATCAACAACTAGTGGATGTGTACCCCACGTATGCCCCCTCTGAAGTGACAGTGAGACATTGGCACCATAAATACGAATCCGGAAATTATGATGTGGAAGATGAGGACAGGTCAGGAAGGCCAAGTGAGTTTGATTCTAACGCGCTTCTTGTCTTAGTCGAGAGCGATCCATTTCAAACCACCCGTGAAATGGCAACGGCATTTGGGTCATCCGCAATAACTATCTCAAGAATACTGAAGACTCTTGGAAAAGTTAAAAAGTTAGGTCGATGACTTCCACATGTTTTGACCGAAAAGAACAAAGATTCACGTATTGATGCTGCAATCTCTTTGCTCACTTTTGAGAGAACGACTTCCTGGCTTGACAATCTGATAACCGGAGACGAGAAATGGATAATGTATGATAATGTTGTACGCCGTCAGCAATGGGTTAGCAAAGGACAGGAAGCAGAACCAGTCGCGAAACCTGAACTTCATCAGAAAAAAGTGATGTTTTCGATATGGTGGAGTGTGGAAGGACCAGTGCATTGGGAGCTTCTTGCCAAGGGGTCCACAATTACTGGGGACCTCTACCGAAAACAACTACGAAATTTGAAGAGGAAGCTCGAATCGCAGCGTCCACAGGGGGGGGGGGCGAGTGTTGTTTCAGCATGACAACGCTCGACCTCATGTGGCAAGACCCGTCAAAGCTGAGCTAGCCAAGTTGGCGCTTGTTCCGCAAATGTGCACACTTGTCACGCCCCCTTTAAGCCCGACGGCTCCTGCGCGGCGACTTCTCCAAGAAGATGGAGAAGTCCGGGGCAGGGAAGGGACTTCATCGCGAAGTCCCTTCCCCAAACCAAAATGCTCTCGAATGAGAGAGGCGCAACTGATGAATCAGAGGCGAAGAATGAGCCGGGCGAGGCTATTTATAGGGGGCGATACAAACTACAAGCCTTGCATGCGCGCTCTCTCGCTAGAACACGCTCTCTCGCTTACTCTCACTGTCCAGCTCTCTCTCCTCTCTCATCTCCCCTGCGTGTCTTACCTGGTTTGTCTGTATGTCTGTGCTCTAACCAGAACGTGCTATCAAATTTATAAATGAAGAAATATTAATGAATGAATCGACTAATTGGTATGGAAAGAATGAACATCGGTAATAAGTGAAAAGTAAGGTAATCGGTAACGAATGAACAGAATATGCAAATCGGCTCAAAGATCGTTCCTCTTGCAATTGAAACTCTCTTGTAGCAAGTTCTGTCAGGGCAGATGAACCACAATGAGAATTGATTTCTTTATGTTTTCTTGAGAGCTTGATGGCAGCAATACTTTCCATTTGTTCAATATGTGTTTCTTTAGGAAGAGACAGAAACATCTCTAACTGTCGAGAATTCACTCCCTTGAATACATCTGTGCTCGCTATTCCTATTCGCTCCCTACTCGCTCGCTCATACTCGCTGTGGGGCGGTAAACCTTCCTCCCATTCAGGGGAACTACCAGCCGGCAAAGGATTAGGAAGTGGGGGCGATGGTACGGTATGCACTGTTACATTTGCCTTACGTGGATTTGGGAAAAGACTCGGGAGACGGGAATATTGACATAATTAGACTGATTGAATGACAAAGATAAACCTTGTTTTACCCCTCTTATTGCCATCTTCTTAGGTCATCATTACTTAATCACGAGCGAGAGAGAGCGTTGAGATATGAGAGAGTGAGTGCTAGAGAGCGTTGACATATGAGAGACTGCGCAAGATGCCGAGAGAGAGGTGAGAGAGCGTTCAGATATGAGAGAGTACGCAGTGCACGGTTGGAGGGGGCGGGGCTTAAAGGGGGTGTGGCAAGTGTGCACATTTGCGGAACAAGCGCCGCCAAGTTCGGCTGGCACATACTACCTCACCCTCCTTATTCACCAGACCTTGCTCCCTCAGATTATTGCCTTTTCTCTGACATGCAACATGCTCTAGGAAATAAAAACTTCAAAAACCGTGGAGAAGTCGAAACGTGGTTGACCGCGTATTTCGCATCAAAGCCCCAGACTTTCTACAAGGATTGTATCCATCGTCTACCTGGTTTGTGGCAAAAGACGATCGATCACAACGGTGAATACTTTAATCCTCACAGTCATTGATGAATAAAGATATTTCAATTTGAAGTTGCACCGCAAAATCCAAAGGAACTTATGTTACAACCTAATATTTCAGCAAAATGGAGTTAAAAGAAGAAAAAGACGACATAGAACTACATTTGGTGGAGAACAATTGAGTGTTCTTGAACATACGTTCAATCTCACTCATTATCAAGACATTATCATTTATTCATCCATTCTAGAATGTACTTTGTATTCTTTGTTTTCTAATATATAATTAGGTTGCATAATACTACCCTATATAGTTTGTACTAGTGTGTTTCTTTCACAATTGTTGTTGTTTTCTTAAACGAAAAATGCCCATCATAGGAACCCGATCATTGACATGTCTAATTGCACGGCGGCTCAATGATAGTAATTAAGGAGCTCTTGCCTGAGAAAGAAAGTATCGCAAACTGAGTGATGATAAGCAGTAAAACATCTAGGTTCTCCCAGCGCGAAAGTTGATTACGGTATATCTGGGCGCTCGCTTCTGACTAAACCTATCATCGAGTTTTACGATTCGCGAGGCATGCTGAGATGGCTTAGTGGATAGAGCTTTTCCGAACCTCGTAGGTTCGAATCCCAAATCAACTTTGCCGATTTTTCGTAATGCAAGAGCATTCAAGCCAAAGTTAAATGTAGGGATTTCTCTTAATTGAACCGCCGTGAATTGTTTCAGTTGTAGTTATTTCTAGAAATTTGTTGTTATCCTATTAGCATAGGTGTATCGCTTAATTGTCGTACACTCACAGAAATTTCCCTTATATTTAAGGGAATAATTCCCTGGCTAAGGTACCCCAAGAGAATTATTCCCAGTTATATAAGGGAATTATTTCCCATACCTGTAAGGGAATTATTGCCTTACATTTAAGGGATTTGAAATAGATTTAAACAATAAGAAAAATTGGCAAAGTTGATTCACACTGGGTAGGAATCGAACCTACGAGGTTCGGATCGCTACACAACAGTCTTGCCACTAAGCCATGTGGACATGTTCGAACTCTTGTAAAACTTGATGATAGCTGTAGTCGGACGCGCTCATACATGCATTGAAAATCCCTTATATGTAAGGCAATTTTTAAGGGAATAATTCCCTAGTAAACATTCCCTAACATATAAGGCATTCTCGATAGACCAGGGAAATATTCCCTAAGGGAATTGTATGCGGAAAAATTCCCTAAGGGAATTTTCTGTGAGTGTATTGATTGTCGAAAAAAATAAAGAAGTGAAAAGAAAGGAGCAAAAAATAATAAATAAATAAGAAAAAGGTGACAAAAACGCTATTCAATTGTCAGAATAAAGCAACTAACATGTCACTTACTATAAATGAGAAAGTAAGAGCGAGCGAAGAAAAAAGTAAGTAGTAAGTAAGCTGCGCAAGAACGAAGTAAGTTTGTAGTAGGTAAAAAATAAGAGCGAACAAGGAAAAAGTACAGTCCCGCACGTTCGCGCTCCCTAAACGCGCCCCCCCGCGGCCCGCGAGGGGCCGCATCATGCCGCATCGATGAATAATTGTTTTTCAAACATTTCATTGGTTGTGATCGTTGTATCATCGGATAATATTAATATCACAGCAGAAAGGAAAATTTTTGGTTGAGTGTGGACCGCAGGGGGCCGCACACTGAGAGCAAACTTACCTGGCAAATCGTTACCCCGATACACTTTCCTGGCAAACGATTACCCCAAATGGTGAATTCAGCCGTTGAATAATTTGCCAGGTAAGTTTGCTCTCAGTGCATCATGCCGCATCGATGAATATTTTTTTTAAATAATTCGTTGTTTGTGATCGTTGCATCATCAAATAAGGGTGCGTTCATGATGATGCAACGATCGCAACCAATGAAATGTTGAATAAAAAAATTATTCATCGATGCGGCATGATGCGGCACGCAGCGGGCCGCATCATGCCGCGTTTCGGGGGCACGGCTGGCTGTATGACGCTGTCCACACTCAACCAAAAACTTTCGTTTCTGCGGTAATATTAATATTATCTGATGATGCAACGATCACCAGTAATGAAATGTTTGAAAAAACAATTATTCATCGATGCGGCATGATGCGGCCCCCCGCGGGCCGCGGGGGGGGGGGGCATTTAGGGAGCGCGAACGTGCGGGACTGTAAGTAGTAAGTAAATTACTCAGGCACGAAGTAAGTTTACAGTAGCTACCGAGTCAAATTACCTCGGTACAGCATATTTTTTTGCTTACTCTTTACTTACTTCGTGCTTGGGGTAATATTACCCTGCGAAACCAGAGCGCGTGCAAAGGGGGTCACACATCATATCGATCGTATCGTGAGTATCACGGAAACATAGAGGACGAGCCGAGCTCGCGTTGCGGTCGCGTCGCGAAAAGTTGGCTAATTGCCAAATATTGGTGCTTGTTGAGTCCTACCACGAAAACCCTTTAACTTACGCTAAAGTATACGGATTATTTTTTCACTTTCGCGGCCGGCCCTTGTCATACTCGGAAAATGTCATACGGTACGCTGTATATTCGTGTTCATTGTGTCTCGTAGTGATTGTTAGCATACTGTAATTTATTTTCGGAAAGTTTGGCAATAAATATTTCGCACCCCGCACCCCGCACCCCGACTGTGTGCGATATTCCGCACCCCGGGGTGCAGTATATCGCACACAAATATAAGTATATTTATTTTTTGTTAATTCTTTAATTTCTGGAGTTGTTGAATACTTTATTCGATGTGATATAAGGCTAAATTCCACTAGCATCATAATCAAACCTCTGTCAATCTTTTTATTCACTTGTTACACTCTTTGCATCAAATTTGGCCTTAAACTCTAGATCGTTATTCTTTTATCACTTAGTTCTGTAAATTTTTCATCGAAAGCTCGAATGGAAACTTAACAAAGTGACAACAATATTCTCATAACAACAAAAATGGAATAACAAGAAAAACAACCAATAACAAACAAGTCTGTTTAGGAAAGTGAATTCGTATAATGCATCTAACGTTCAAGACTGATTCAAAAGAATAATACTCTCTTCCACCATCAACGATTGGAATCAATGGAGGGTTCTAGAATTTTATGTATTTGTATAGAATTTACAGTGAATCAAGTCTTATCCCATGTTGCCTTGTTACTATATGAAGAAACAACCGATCAAATAGAAAACGTGAAATTAAATGAAGAGATAACGCAAATGGAAAAATACTGTTGATAGTGAAATAACCTCCAACTATATTACACCCAATTCCACTTAGAACTCTCATTTCACCTTGCGTATTCAATATCACTTTCATCATGTTAGACCTTGAAAGGTTGTATATATCGTACATGTAAAAATCATTGTATCATGAACGGTGTGAATGAATCTGAACGGATCAGGCCGATCAAGATTTTTAGCGGGCGATTGTGAGCGATCCGAACATTTTCGTTATTTCTCTTTCTTTTCATTGTTTTTCTCTTATTCGAATCTACTATATTGAAAGAAATCAGGGGTCCGTCCAATCTGTCAAAAAAGATGCGAATAAAGTTGCGATTTGTTCGCATCTTTTTCTCTAAATCTCTCGAAATACACGCTCTCTAATTCTCTCTAACAAAAGTTGCGAAGAAAGATGCGACCAAAAGATCGCAACAAAGTTGCGAACTTTGTTGCGAGGTCGGTTAGAGCAGGCGAGAGAGTGTGCATTTGAAGAGGAGCAGAAAAAGTAAACGGAGCTTTACATAAAGTTGCGACCAAAGTTGAATTTACAAAAGTGATAATTTGATGATTATATTGCTATTACTCAACTCTCGATGAAAGTGTGCTCAATGCTTTATGTGTATTTTTTGTGAAAACACTTATCATTTACACGAAAACTGTACAATAAATCGTGTGTATTCTCAGACACTCATTCGAATCTTCGAGAACGCTGGTGCTCCGCTCGCTGTGTGGGGGCAGGGCTACTGCACAAGCGTGCGCGATCTCTTCATCGCGAGCACGCGACTTTACCATTTCACTGTTCTTCCACTCTTTCTCTCCGCTCTTTCCGTTCTTTCCGCTTTCCGATATCATTTATCTGTAACAGAATGAATTTAGGTTACAAAAGATGGGTTCGCGACGACCAGCACACGTGTCGGCTCGCGCAATCAAGACCGCTCCTCACGTCAAGCACTTCGACAACCTCAACTACTTCGCAAGATGCATATTTGTGTTGAATATGCTGTCCACGGGCAGCTTAGAGTCGTAAGGTAGTTTTATTATTTCTATTATTACTATTTATTATACTGATATTCTCAGTACAAGTACGCCACAAGCGTAGATGGAGCCCATTTGCAAAAGATCCTCATCCTACGCTTGTGACGTAACATATGTTGACAAACCATTTGCCAACATCCATCTCTTTGTTGCTTGTTATTGATGGATTGTTTTGTAATTCCGTCTCATTTGCAGCGAGTAGCTATCGCCTCTGTCGGCGTCTCCATCACGTCCTCATCGTCGTCCTTGAAATCCATCAGTGTATACGTATCAGATGTCTCCGTATGGACCGTCGAGTCCACATCTGTCGCTCCAATGTATACCATCCGCCATATGCCATCCGAGGGCAGCTCACAGTCATCAGGTAGTTTCATTACTTTTGCTATAACTATTTATTATATTAATTGTAACGATATAAGTACGTCACAAGCGTGAACGGAGACCGTTCGTGAAAGAAACATCATACGCTTGTGACGTCACATTTTTCGCTAAACCATTTGTCAACGTTACGGCCTCTGGTCGTGTGTTATTGATTGATTGATTTGTAATAGTCGTGTCATTTGCAGCGTGTCGCAGTCAATGCGGGCACCCCTGCATCGGCGCCCGGATTCGATCTCACAACCTACGGTGAGCATCACACTCTTGTATTATGTATATTATTGTTGCTTTTTGACGTTTTTCACTCTCAACGTGAATATGACGGGAGTGACTTGTAGAAGTTCTGAATAGCATCAGGGACTATAAAAGTAGCACAGCAAATATAAAACGAATGAAAGAAAGGGAGTTGGGCCTTCTTGTGAATAGTCGTCAAGTTCTGATCGGCCTATGTCTATTAATATCTTTATAGCTGCGGTCGTTTGAAAATAAATCTTAAAAAAACATGCTTATTGTTAGAGCTGTACTTTATTATAAATGATAATTATAACCCATTTAATTTGATTTGATTCAAGCTGACAGCGCCCTCGAGCGGTGGTGTGCGCGGCTCATCACGCGGTTCTGGCGGCTACGGGCCTCGTAGCGGACGCAGAGGTTACGAGACCTTTGCAGTCGAGAGACGACCACAGGAGGAGGAATGAGAGGGTGAGCGTATGATTTCTCATGTTCAACCAGTGGGTTCATATTAGTTTTGTTGTTGCACTTATCCGACGCCAAAATAAGCCAAAATAACGATTGAGGTCACCGAAAATGTATGTCAATGCTGATGCTCGAATTATTGTCTGTTCGAAATTCTTTTGCGTTTATTAAACTACTGGTCCGGATATTCTAACGCTCAAGACTACTGTAAGTGTACGATTGTCGATTAACATATTGTTTGATTGCAGGAAAGCGTGAACAGACTGACGTTCTTGGAACTGGATGACATTCGGGTCATTGTCATCATCAATCATCCGTCGACCGCTGGCGAAGACTCGGAGTTTGAGGAGGTAAGGTCATTTATATTTATAGTTCTATACTTTGAGTTCAGCGAATGAAATAATGTAATAGTGACTATTGCTTTCACAGGTGCTTAGCAAGAAACAGAAGCGGCTGCGGAAGAAAAGGCGTGGCGCGAGGCGGACGAGCTGAAGGCGCGGCGGGAGAAGGAGCGCGCGGAGAGGATCATTCAGAAGAAGCAGGTCAAGATGCAGGTATTGTTTGTGTAGAAAGAACGATAACCATATTTCTACTATCGTTTCTAAAACAATTCAATGTTTGTGTTGATGGTGGAACACGAATGTGTTTTTTTTTGATTTCGACTAATCCTAATATTTGCAGCAGAATCGTCTACCGAGAGAGGGGCGCAGCAAGCGCGGAGGCGATGATAACAAGGTATTTATATAATAATGATAATAATTAAAATAATATTATTATTAATGTCGAAATGATTAGGCAACCTTGCAGTTTAATTGTGATGGTAACTTGACTGGTCTATTGTTAAAGCGAATCAGCAAAACATTGAGCGAGTATTTACAGCGTGAGACTGATTCGGTGCCCATGAGCACTACTGCGTGGATCTTTGGCCAGCTAGAGGCGCGTGCCACCCTCGAGGACGCCGCGGTCAGTGGAAGGTGAGGGGGGTTAGTCTTATACAAATCGTTTTACGCGAGTAAATGTGTATGAAAATACTTATTTATTATACATCAAAAGATGTGACAACATTTGAAATGACAAGTAAATGAGGGCATGTGGGATAAAAAAGGACCCACCGGGTTGGCTATCGGCCTCCAAATTTCCTAAAATTTTATATTTATCTTGTAGGATGATCAAAGAAATGAGGGCGAGGATAGAAGAGATGATCTCAGTAGATGCTCGGCCTCCTCTTGAGAAGCCTTCGAGCAAGAAAGTACAGTCGGAATTAATCAATAAATGATTATTCTGTTTTTTTCCCTTAAAATGACATTTTTTTACAATATAGGTGATCGAGCGCCGACAGAGTCAGGAGGACACTACGAATGCCAAAGAAGGAGAGGAGGAATAGAAGCAGGTATTGGGTTTTATCGATTGGAAATTATTGATTTTCACCGAAAATATTGATTTTCACTACAATTTATGTGTTTGTTTACAGGAAGAAGAAGGCAACGATGAGCTGCCGCGCGGCAAGTTCGTTTCAGCGCGCGGAAGCGGATCGGCTGTGCGTGGCGCACGCGGAGGCGCGAGAGATAGACGATGCGGAAACGCTCAGGGAGGCTATCAGATCAAGAGAAAGGACGTTTAGAGGGTTGGTTATTGATTGATTGATTAACAGCATACTACAATACTTCTTGACCATTATTGAATAATTCGTTATGAGTTACAGTAGTATTGATTTGCATGAGCACTGTATACGGTAGTTAGTTTCTCGTGTATTGATTTTTTGCATTACAGCCTTCTGACAAGGAATCCAGACCTTCATCCGGTGACGGAACCGTGACTGGTGCGGCTGCCGCGTCCAAAGAAGCGGTCAAGCGGTGTCCACCACCCGCACAGACTAGTCGACCCACTCGAGGTTAATGAAAGTTCCTCTTTTCCGATATCTCGTCTCTTTTTGCTCTTATTTTCATGTAGTTTGAGTGGCATACGGTAGTCGATTGAGTAGGTATACGGTAGTCGATTGAGTGGGCATACGGTAGTAGATTGAGTGGGTATACGGTATTGAGTATATTGAAGGATTTTGTGACAATTGCAAGATCACATTTTGAGTGCTTGCAGTATGCCGCCACTGTCACTCGGGACGGTCATCGGACTCATTCATTCGGGAGGTGGCGCGCAGGCGGCGCCTCGAATGGATTTTTTGGCGGCCCGACCAACTTTGCCATGCCACCACCCAATATGACCGGAGGTAAGATTGTATTTTGTTAATTAAATTGAACGAGTAAGGGGTCGTATAAATTGAAGATATGCGTATTGTTCATGATATGTAGTTTAATCCACTGCCTGAAACATGAAAACGGCTGGTGAACGGTCTTTTTGCACTTTTGTTCGTTTGTTTGAATGCATATGCAGAGCGCGATAAAGAGAAGGTCGTTGTGTGTAATGAACTTGTTGATTTGGCGTTTTACGTTTGAGATTAGGGTATACTGCTTACAATTAGTCTATTTGCATTCTAATCATAGGTTCACGCTGAAAAAAAAACGATTTTTTTATACTAAAGCGTTACATAGTAAAGCGTGCTTCAAGGCACACCCCGGGCTAATTTGAAATTAACGGCTCTGGCAATGATCTCGCTTTCGTTGACTATGAGAGAGCGTTGCCAGAGCGGAAAGTAAAATTAGCTCGAGATGTACCTTTCAAAACTCTAAGTGTACTTGCGATTGCTTTCTCTTCACGTTACATAACAAGATTTTGTTTAGAAATATCGCGATTTTAATTTATTGTCATCGTTTTACAGGATGAACACGGACCGCAACGAGGGCGCCATGTGGATGAACTCATCTATCAATTATCGATTGATCACACGCGAGGATGACGTCACGCTTCATAAGTTGCGACAGGACGCCCATTTTCCCATCAATCGATCAATAATTGTATAGTGATCCACTACCCACCGTAATCTCACTCATTCCTCGTTGTTCATTTATTCTTTCACCCAATTATTGCTTACTTGCAGTGCTTGTTATTGTCTCGTTTTCATAGTTTTTGGTTCGATTTATTACTTTGTTCATACAGTAATTTTAAAGGAATGTTTTGTATTGGCATGAAATATCTATAAACCCCGAAAAAACACTACAAATAACGTAGTATCATCAACCAAAAGATCTCGGTAACGGTAGTTTGCAATAAGTCACAATCATTGCCGAGCAAACAGTATAATTCCTACGATGTTTTCTCAATTTGTCCTAGCGCGATAAGTCTGACCCACCGAACCGGTTACGGTAGGATACGGTAGTTTGAGAAACGTCGCAATTTTATTCGACCAAATAGTTCTTATTCCGGCAATATTTACTCAATCTGACCCAGCGCATTTAACCTGACCCAATGGACTGGGTTACTGTAGGATACGGTAGGTAGATTATGGTAGAATATGGTGTGTTGACTTATGAGTTAACGGTAGTTGGTAGTACCGGCGGAGCTCCGCCCACCGTCCGTTAGTTTAGTTATACACCAAACCCGTCTGGGGTTTGCCGAACACTTTATTACAAGTATATAAGCCCCTTTACCCTGAGAGGGGTAAGAGAACTTGCGACGAAAGTTGCGAGGAAAGTTCGCATCTTTCCTCGCATCTTTCGACGGAAAGATGCGAACTTTCTTCTGAACTTTCGTGTCCAACTCTGGTATTTTTTTCCTACCAGGAACCTGTTATAGCACCCTCTTTCCTGTTATCGATAGCGGGATCCTGCTAAATTTCCTGCCAGGATCCTGCTAGCGCATTTCCTACCAGGAACCCGGTAGCCGGAAATTCAGAGCCGGAAAACGGGTGCCGCTCTTTCCCACACGCAACGCTTTGAAATCCAAAGCGCGATTGAATTTTTATCTCGTTGTTTCGCTTATTTTCCTTGGATTTTTTTAGTTGCTCTTGTTTAAAAGTTAGTTTTTATTGTTCAGTAGTACATTCGTTTTGAGGTCATCGCGTGCGTGAGTAGCATTTATCTACGTGTAACGACTGAATAGGCAAAATAGAACTATTGACTCTTTTCTCTCGGGATTGTTCCTGTACTTTTTAGTTTACACGCTGTATTATATTGATGCATCTGTTTTTAGGCTCGCATCTAAGAAGTCGCAGATGCATGACGTTGTTGCAGGAGGAGGAGTGCCAGACGAGCATCAGGTAGAATAATTATTAATTATTATATGTTTTTTGTAATTTTCTTTTGCCTTATAGGCATAATGAGTAAAAGTTTAGATACATTAGCCAGTCCTCAACAACAAGACATGTACTCTTTGGGAAACGATGGGCAAGGATCGGTGAACTCTCCTCAACTCGCTCCTCTCGCGTCTATGACCACATCTTCCAATGATCAGAAGTTTGTACTATTTATTATTCACGCTCTATTAGAATTCCATTATGCCTTACCATAGTGAGGCATTAACATTTAATCAATTGGAGTACATCAAACAATGATGAACCCATAAGTCCCACTGAAGGATGACGGAATCTCTATGCGTCATGAAAGCCTTTTGGAAATGACAAAGTAGACAGATTATTACAAAAAAAGATACTAATGCTTGTACTCTTCAGGAAGTGGATCAGCTGAATTGCTCTCCTCTCTACTCTGAGACACTGACTCCATGAAAAGTCACCGAAAAACGCTGGATAGAGTCTAGACGAAGAATATAAGGGAGTGTTTAGGGGAGAAAATCTAGCGTGCGACTATGTGGGAGAAAATCTAGCGTTTTCCGGGACTACCGTAATCTCAGGAGGTTTCGCTATCGCAAACTGATTTCTGACTTTTTTCCCTCGTTTTTACGTAAATCTAACTCGTGAGACATTACAAACATAGTTTATTCAGACTTGTAATTTACATCAATAATCCGCAATAAGGAATATATGAACAATTAAATTCTAACAATAAACATGATGTTAGAATAACGTTCAAGTCAATAGAACGTGCAAGATAATAATCAATTTCATTATGGCGCGATCGGCATATAGTATGACGAGCAACTCCAGCTTTGTAGCATATTTCTTTGACATATCTGAAAACAAAGGCTTGAATAATTAAAAGAAATAAAAGAAAGAATGTTTTCGTTTACTCTTAAATAAATACAAAGTTCTCTCTGTAGAGCGTGGTTGAATGACTGTATGAATGATTTGTTTGTATTGCTTGCTTACCTGGAGACAACTCCGTGAGATAGCTCGTCTTCATTTAAAGGCCAACAGCTCTCAAAGATACATCAAATTTATATAATATTACTGAGGAGTATAGCAACATCGAATCTTCATATGCACCTGGAAAATTGTTTTCGAAAATAATTTAAATGAATCAACGTAATACGACAAGTCCGATCGTGTCTTGCAAGACACGATTGGACTCATCGGAAACCCCTAATAGCTACCCATCTTACATAACACCCCAATCGGCTGATAAAGTTGTTGTAATGCAATATGATGTAATACGATAAGTGAAATCATTTTATACCTCGCTCTTGGAGCTGTTCAGAAGGATAATCGATAACAATCTAGAATTCCTCTTCATTTGAATGTTCATCTGCATCTACTTCTTCAAAATCATCATCTTCCTCAGGATATGCGTCACATACATAGCTGAACAGTACCAAAAAATGAAAAACAAGAGTTAAAAATGAAAGAGATCGCAAAACTAATTAGAATTGGCACATAAATACAGTGATAACTTCTTGCCGGGAATGAATAGGGAGCGAGATTAGCAAGGGGGTGAAGTATACGAGAGTGTACGATGAGGTCGTTGAACAAATTCACAAAAAAGTCACGAAAACAAGAATTAAAACCGTAAATTTAAGGCCTAAAAAATTTAATTCAACGACACGCTGCGCGTACGCAACGCGCGCGAGATCTAGCGCTTTTCGGGGAGAGAATCTAGCGTCTAGCGCTTTTCGGGGAGAGAATCTAGCGGATATGTGTATCTAGCGGCTATCTAGCTTTTTCCTGGATGTTTTTCTAGCCTAGCGCCTATCTAGCTTTTATCAAGTAGCTTTTCTGTATTTTTCACGATCTAGCGACTATCTAGCCTTTTTCGGTGACTATTTCGGGAGTCGCTTTCTCAGAGTACATTTGGATATTAGACGAACAGCACAAGTATCGCCATTTCCACCCAACTCTGGAATCTACATTGAGGTAAGATATAATATTACGCCATAATTTGAAAACACGATTTGAGTTATGTTCGTCTTTCTCGGTAATTAATTTGTATTAATTAGCTTTGTCGATGCGGCATTTATATATCGCTCGACAGGAATTTCTATTTTGGCCAAACGTGGGCGCCAAAACGTAGGGGGGGGGGCTGTAAAATTAGAACTTTTCAAAAATTTGTGGAATGCCCCCCTCCCCTGTAAAAATGAGGTTTAGTTGAAATTCTTGAAAAAAAAGTGATGGTCCCCTGTAACCATTTTTCGTTCGGATGTCCCCTGTAGAATCGAGCTCCAGGTATCCCGCCCATGTATGATTTTTACTATTTTTACAAGTGATTTACATACCAATAATTTATTTCAATGTTCCTTTTCAGGAAGAGGAAGGTTCTCCAACAAACCATCATTTGTTCATGTATCAAATGCATAATCAACAAGAATTGGATAGGAATGATGTGACTCCTCCTGCCGTGAGCAACGTCGAACAGGCCTCCACAATGATTACAACCATTCTTGGTGATCAGGTAATCATTGTATCCTACATTTTACAACATATACTCGGCTTGGTCATACGCTAGACTTTTTTGGTCAGATTCATTGTGAGACTTAATAAGGGGGCTTACAAAAGAAGTGCCAAACTATACGGAAGCAATTCTGAAATCGAGTGCGCATGCGAGAGAATCGGCCATAGCCATAGGGTCTGGCACAGTCAGATCATTAAAATTTTGGGGATCGGTCTTCTCAAAGGTGCTGATGACGATAGACATGTTCATTTTGTATATAGAGCCACCCTCGATGCCAGTTACTAGTATTTAACATAGTTGTTTACATTAACTAGCACACTAGAAATCCATATTTGAGAATGTTTCAACTATAGCTTGAGTATTGATTGATGGCATGATGTATTTATTGGTTTAAAGATGGACTGGCGTGTCTTCGATCCATTCCTCCATATATTGATTTCTGCTCAAGAGACGCCTTCCTTGTCGAATGTGCCTCTAGGATACGGTAAGAGCTATCAATTGTTTGATATCACATCTGGCTAGAGGAACTTCTATTGATTGACCAATAATGAGGGCTAGAGGCACAACAACAGTTATCAATTAATATATTAGTATTATCAATCGATTGAGTATTTATTTCGAACAAGACTTCTACTCGATGAATCATTCAATCGTTCTTTACCAATTAATCAATAATCCTGGTTTAGAAGTGGCACAAAGTGTACATCGCTTGAGACTTTTCTGCTGGCCACAACTTTTCCATCAACGGTCGACTTCTTCATATTGCTAAAGAAGGTACGGTACTCCACCTAGATATTGATACAGTAGTCTTAATTATTTCGTCATGGAAGGGGGTATACGATTGTTTCATAGTGTATTCTCGTTGTAGATGTAGGATGGTGAATTAAGCGAAAAAAAGTTAACAATTTGATATATAGTACAGGAGCAAATTTGTAATTTATCAGGTACGGGCGCGGCGGCAACCACAGCGCTTCGCTCCACCTCCAGACGATCATGTATCCGTCAGGTAAGCAACCTGTTCTCATTGTTTGGAGAGATATGATAGCATGCGTACTGTAATATTATTGGTTCATAGGATTTTACTGTAGGTTTGTGTCCTAGTGAGTATTAGTGTATGCTTAATCAGTAGTGGAGATTACGATAGTTCTAAGCTGTAGAGGATATTACTGTACCAACGTGGGCGGCATTGTCGCTAGCGACAAGACCCACCCATTTATTCCAACGTCAATGGTTGCCCACGTATGGTAGGAATAATTGAGATTACTGTACATTTCGATCGTAGCAAAGAAAAAAACTATACGTTAAATTTGAATAGATCTCGGGACACTGTAGGAATGGTTGAGATTACTGTAGTTTTCGATTGGAACAAGGTAAAAAAATGAAGGAAAAAAGGATAAAGTTGTATCGTCCTCCGGATACAGCAGGAATCATACGTGGGCGTTTTGTGACTAGTGTTTTCAGCGTTTATGTTACTGTAGCTGTGAGATCTAGTAGGGATTACTGTACGTCTAAACTATTACTGCATTTTTGAGCTTCAGTGGTAATCATCATAGGTCTAATTGTAAGCTGTAGCCGAGATTGCTAGATCTAAGCTCTAGTGGAGAGTACTATAGTTTTTAGCTCTAATGGAAATACTGTAGGCCTGAGCTCTAATGGTTTTACTGTTGGTATGAGCTCTAGTTGGGATTACTCTATTGGGAATACCCAAATATAATCGTTATGATCTGTGATTTCCAACGAATTTCAGACTGACGCCGACCGTATTTCTTCAGTGTGCCGATTGGTGCACCGACCGCCCAGCTACAGGACAAGGTCGCACAACGAATGAAGGTATCGCTTTTCCATGAACAAAGAGCAATAGACCATATGTGGATTAGTTTTGTTATAATAATAAATTCTATTAGGTTGTCTCATAAGTCCCTGACTTTTTTATAACATTTTTCGATTTTTTTGTTCTTAGAAATATATATGGAAAGCGATCTCAAATAACTAGGTGGTATCTTACTGTATGCTTAAGCACTGTGGAGATTACTGTAGGTCTGAACTCTAATGCGGATACTGTAGGTGAGATCTAGTGGTAATTACTATCTGTAGGATTGGCGTTATCTGGGTTTTAACTAGTAAGGGACACTATTCACATGTTATGCTTATATTTCACCCATAATTCCTTCTGAGAGGTGTATCTTAATGAGATCAGCCGATGTGTAAGCACACATTGCCATACCATCGCAGTGCTTGGCCCACTATATAAAGCCCATTTTAGGCCACTTGATAAAAAAGGAAGCTAAAATGACGATTTTTAAGCGAAAATAACGAATTTTGTGAATCAACCCGCCCTATTTCAAGAATTGACCCACTATATAAAAATAAACGGCGAGGGCACCGAAAATGTATGTGTTTAAGAGGCGCCGAATTTTGCCTGGGCTGCAATAGGTTTCTAGTGGAGATTACTCTAGGTCTGAGCTCTAGTAGGGATTACTGTAGGTATTACTTTAGTTCTGAGCTTTAGTGGTGATTACCATAGGTTTGTGCTCTAGTTGATATTACTGTAGGTTTGAGCTCTTGTGGGAATTACTGTAAGTATGAGCTCTCGTGGGGATTACTGTAGCTCTGACCAGGGAATGGTTTCTATGATGGTTGAAATTACGGTTAGTGACCTACATAGCGATAATCAGCATGGTCGACTTAGTAAGAATCAACTGTCAAAAGCTGCAGTTGATCGATTTTTTAAGCGAAACCCGTCGCATATCCGCCGCACGAAAGACAGTCAAAAAGTTGCATTTTTTTTGTTTTTCACTTTTTGAACACGAGTTCGATTCCCCCGACAGCATTTTATGTCTGCATGGTAATTCCAGCAAAAAAATTGCTGTTTCAATGGAAATCAAGTCCAAAAAATCTTCTTTGGCTGTCTCTCGTGCGGCGGATATGGGACGGGTTTCATTCAAAAAATCGATCAACTGCAGCTTTTGAAAGTTGATTCTTACTAAATCGACCATGCTGATTTTCGCTATGTAGGTCACTAACCGTAATTTCAACCATCAAAGAAACCATTCCCTAGTGAGCCGCAGTAGAGATTATTGTAGGTCTGAGGTCTACGGAGATTATTATAGGAAGGAGTTCTACTGGGACTACTGTAGGTATCATAAGTGGGCGGCATTGTCACTACCGATAAGACAAAACCGATTTAGACAAAATTCATTCAAAATGAAACCGATTTAGCCAAAATTCATTCACAAATGAAATCTTTGTATCGCACCCCCGGTTTTCGCGTTCGACCCACCCGAATTTAATTTCCAGCGACAATGGGCCAACGTATGGTTGGTATGAACTGTAGTGGCATACATTTTCGGTACCCTCGCCGTTTATTTTTATATAGTGGGTCAATTCTCGAAATAGGGTGGGTTGATTCACAAAATTCGTTATTTTCGCTTAAAAATCATTTTAGGTTCCTTTTTCATCAAATGGCCTAAAATGGGCCTTATATAGTGGGTCAATCCTCGCACTGCGAGGGTATGGCAATGTTTGTGTAGTGGGATTTTTGGGGATTACTGTAACTGTGGGCTGCAATGGAGATTACTGTAGATCTAAGATCTAATCGGCATTACTGTAGATCGAATAATTAAGATTACTTTAAATTTCTATCGGAATAAAGAAAAAAACGAAGCACGATAAAGTTATATTTAAATACTCCTCGGGATACTGTAGAAATTACTGAGGATTCTTTTGGTATGAGCTTCAGTTAGGATTACTGTAGTTGTGAGTTGAAATGAGAGTATTGTTGGTCTAAGGTCTAATGGGATTGTTGTAGCTTTGAGCTGTAGTGGAGATTACTGTAGGTCTAAGGTCTGATTGGATTACTGTATGTCAGAGCTGTAATGGGAGTACTGTAGGTACGAGCTTTAGCAATGATTATTTTAGCTCTGAGCTTTAGTCGACATTACTGTAGGGGCTACTGTAGTTATGAGCTTTAGTAGTAATTACCATAGGTCTGAGCTCTGGTAGTGATTATCATAGGTCTCTTCTCTAGTTGATAATACTGTAGACGTGAGCTCTAATGGGATTACTGTAGCTCAAAGCTACAGTGATGGATATTACTGCTGCTTTGAGCTCCATTGGAATTTTTGTATATCTTAGCTGTAGTGGAGATTACTGTAGGTTTGAACTCCAATTTGAATACTATAGATCAAAAATTTTCGCTTGCCCATAATGTGGGTGCGCATTTTTTGTCGATGCGGTCAGTTTTGAGACTTGAAACCATCTAGGAATATGCTGGTGATCGAAATTAGTAAGAATCACCGCATGTCGGGTCAGTTCGGAGCACTTGAGATTTAGGGGAATGTAGATCTGAGCTCTAGTGACATTTATGTTGATATGGGCTCTAGTGGAGATTAATGTAGGTCTGGACTCTAATTTGAATTACTGTAGCTCTGAGCTGTAGTGGAGATTAATGTAGATCTAAGCTCTTGTGGGGATTACTGTAGTTTTGAGCTATAGTGTTTTTACTGTTGGTATCAGCTCTAGTAGGGATTGCTGTAGGTATGTGCTATAGTAGGGATTACTGTAACTATGGGCTGCCGTGGAGATTACTGCAGTTCTAAGATCGAGTCGGCATTAGTGTAGACCAGATCTGTAATGGGAGTACTGTTGGTATGAGCTCTAGTGGGGATTACTGTAGTAGTGGAGATTAATATAGGTCTGAGGTCTAATCGGATTACTGTAGGTCTGAGTTCTAGTTTGTCTAATGTTACAGTTACAGTTCAGACCTACAGTAATCTCCTACTAGGAATAATGAAGATTACTGTAAATTTCGATCGGAACAAAGAAAAAATGAAGCACGACAAAGTTACATTTAAATAGATCTCGGGATACTGTAGAAACTGCTGAGGATACTGTTCGTATAAGCTTTATTAGGGATTACTGTAGCTCTGAACTGTAATGGGAGTACTGTTGGCATGCGCTACAGTGTGGATTACTGTAGGTTTAAGGCCTAGTGGAGATTATTACATCACATAGCTCTAGTTACGGTTGGTGTCATAAGTGGGCGTCATTGTCGCTAGCGATAAGACTCACCCGATTTAGTCAAAATGTACTCAAAAATTCATTCACAAGTGAAATCACCCCCGATTTCGATGTCACACCACCCGAATTTAATTTCCAACGACAATGGTTGCCAACGTGGTTGGTATGAGCTCTTGTGGAGAACACTGTACCCCCCCCTCCCCTCTGAGCTATAGTCGGCATTACTGTAGGTTTTAACAGTAGTGGAAATTACTCTAGGACTGAGCACTAGTGGAGATGACTGTTGAATTGAGCTCTAGTATACATTCCTGTAGGTCTGAGCTGTAGTTGAGATTACTTTGGATCTAAGATCAGTCGGTATTACTGTAGCTCTGAGCTTTAATGGGAGTACTGTAGGTACGAGCTTTAGCAATGATTACTGTAGCTCTGAGCTGTAATGGGAGTACTGTAGGTATCAGCTCTAGGGGATATTGCTATAGGACTGAGCACTAGTGGGATTACTGTAGCTCTGGGCAATAGTGATTACTGTAGGTCTGAGCTGTAGTGGAAATTACTGTTGGCCTGTGTTCTAGAGGGATTACTGTAGCTATAGTGGGGATTACGCCAACCACAATGTGCCCACGTATGATTCCTACTGTATCCGGTGGACGATTCAAGTTTATCTTTTTTCCTTTATTTTTCCTTTGTTCCGATCGAAAACTACAGTAATTTCTACCATTCCTACAGTATCCCGAAATTGATTCAAATTGAATGTGTAGCTGTTCTTTTTTCTTTGCTCCGATCGAAATTTACAGTAACCTCAATTGTTCATACAGTACGTGGGCAATCTTTAACGGTGGAAAAAAACTTGTCGATAACGACAATGCCGCCCAAGCAGGTACAGTAAGCACCTCTAGAGCTTAGAGCTATCGTAATCCCCACTATAGCCACAGTAATCCCTCTAGAGCTTAGAGCTATCGTAATACCCACTATAGCTAAATAATCCCTCTAGAGCTCAGACCTACAGTAATTTCCACTACAGCTCAGAGCTACAGTAATCCCCACTATTGCCCAGAGCTACAGTAATCCCACTAGAGCTCAGTCATATAGCAATATCCTCTAGAGCTCATACCTACAGTACTCTCATTACAGCTCAGAGCTACAGTAATCATTGCTAAAGCTCGTACCTACAGTACTCCCATTACAGCTCAGAGCTACAGTAATCATTGCAGCAATGCCAACTAGATCTTAGATCTACAGTATTCCCGCGGAGCTATAGTAAACTCCACTAGAGCTTAGACCTAGCAATCTCCGCTACAGCTCATACATATGATGATCACCAATGAAGCTCAAAACTGCAGTAATCCTCACTAGAGTTTATACGTACAGTAATCCCTACTAGAGCTCACACCTACAGTGGTCGATTTAGTCAAAACTCACTCAAAATTCATTCATAAATGAAATCACCCCCCGATTTTGACGTCCGACCTCGCGAATTTAGTTTCCAGCGACAATGGTTGCCAACGTGGTTGGTATGAGCTCTTGTGGAGAATACTGTAGCTCTGAGCTCTAGTCGACATTATTCTAGGGGTTACTGTAGTTATGAGTTTTAGTAGTAATTACCATAGGTCTGAGCTATAGTAGTGATTATCATAGATCTCAGCTCTAGTTGATATTACTGTAGGTGTGAGCTCTAAGGGGGGGGGGGGATTACTGTAGGTCTGAGCTGTAATGGGATTACTGTAGCTTTGATATGTAGTTTAGATTACTGTAAGTCCATGCTCTAGTCGGCATTACTGTAGGTTTTAGCACTAGTGGAGATTACTGTAGGTCTGTAGGTTGGAGGAATGAGCTGTAGTAGGATAACTGCAGGTCTGAGTTCTAGTGGGACTACTGTTACAGTCACAGCTCTGTAGATTTCGATCGTAACAAAGAAAATAAACGAAGCACGAAAAAGTTATATTTAACTAGATCTTGGGATACTGTACGAATTACTGAGGATACTGTAGATATCGACACATCAGTTGAATCAGCATGTTATTTCCAGTGATCCGCCTCAGCCTCTTCGCCCTCTACCAGCAGTCAATCAACCGTGGAAACGCGGTATGAGTTCTATTGGGAATTACGGTAGTCCGAGCTATAGTGGGATTACTGTAGATATGAGCATAGTTACTATAGGTTTGATCTCTAATAGGATTACTGTAACTCAAAGCTGTAATGGATATTACTGTAGCTTTGAGCTCCATTGGAATTACTGTATATCTAAGCTCTAGTGGAGATTACTGTAGGTTTGAGCTCCAATGGGAATACTGTAGATCAAACATTGTCGCTTGCCCAAAATGTGGGTGAGCATTTTTTGCCGATGCTGTCACTTTTGAGACTTGAAGCCATCTAGGAATATGCGGGAGATAGAGATTAGTAAGAATGACCCCATGTCGGGTCAGGTGCGAGCTCTTGCGATGTAGGGGCGAAAATGTATGCTGTAGATCTGAGCTCTAATGAGATTTCTGTTGGTATGAGCTCTAGTGGAGATTAATGTAGGTCTGTGCTTTAGTTTGGGTTACTATAGCTCTGAGGTGTAGTGGAGATTAATGTAGGTCTAAGCTCTAGTGGAGATTACTGTAGTTTTGAGCTATAGTAGGGATTACTGTAGGTATGTCTATTGGAAATTACTGTAATAATGGGCTGTAGTGGAGATTGCTGTAGATCTAATCTCTAGTAGACATTATTGTAGCTCTGAGCTGTAATGGGAGTACTGTTGGTAGTAGCTCTATTGGGGGATTACTGTAGTTCTGAGCCGTAGTGGAGATTACTGTAGGTCTGAGGTTTAACGGGATTACTTTAGGTCTGAGTTCTAGTTTGGCTGCTGTTACAGCTACAGTTCAGACCTACAATAATCTCCACTAGAGCTGTACTAGGAATATTTAAGATTACTGTAAATTTTGATCGGAACAAAGAAAAAAACGAATCACGACAAAGTTATATTTAAATAGATCTCGGGATACTGTAGAAATTGCTGAGGATACTGTTGGTATGAGCTTTATTAGGGAATACTCTGAGCTCTAATGGGAGTACTGTTGGTACGAGCTCCAGTGGAGATTACTGTAGGTTTAAGATCTAGTGGAGATTATTACATCACAGAGCTCTAGTTACTGTTGGTATCATAAGTGGCGGCATTGTCGCTAGCGATAAGACATCCGATTTAGTCAAAATTCACTCAAAAATTCATTCACAATTGAAATCACCCCCGATTTTTACGTCAGGCCACCCGAATTTTAAGCTCTAGTGGGCATTACTGTAGGTCTGAGTTCTAGTGGGACTACTGTTACAGTTTCTGCTATGAATAATTGAGATTACTGTAGATTTCAATCGGAACAAAGAAAAAACGAAGTGCGGAAAAGTTAAATTTATATAGATCTCGGGATAGTGTAATGACTGAGAACACTGTAGATATCGACATATTATTTGAGCATCATTTTCTTTCCAGTGATCAGTCAACCACCCAATTGTCTTCGCCCAATCCCAGTCAATCTACGGACGACAAACAAGCAGAATCTTCAGGACTCTTTGACGTACAAATTGAAGATATTATATTTAATTCGTCCACAGGAATGGACCTGAAGTATCCACTGTAATTGTTCTCATTTTCCCCGCTTCATATTGATTTTTTCGTTAACTTGTACATATTTTTATTGTCCCGTTGTTCTTCGTAGTATCTTGTATATTTTGCTGTTTTTTTTCGTTGTTAACTCATTAGTCTAAGAAACAAATAAATCCTTGAGAAGTGAGTGGTGTAAATTCCTGCTAGGCTACCGGGAACCCGGTAGCGTTTCCTACCAGGAACCTACTAAGCGGCGCATTTCCTACCAGGAACCCGCTAATTTTCCTACCAGGAACCTTAGCCGTGGCCTGGTAGGAAAATTAGCGGGTTCCTGGTAGGAAAAAAATACCAGAGAAAGTGACAGATTGGACGGACCCCAGGTCACAATATTGCCATTTAACAAAAAGTCATCATTTTCATGCTGAATAAATTGTTCCGATTATACGCTGAATATAATGGCCGCGCACTTTCATTTTTGTTCATCGGAACAATTTATTCGTCATAAAAAATAATGACTTTTGTTAAATGGCAATATTTTGACCTGATTTCTTTCAATATAGTAGATTCGAATAAGAGAAAAACAATGAAAAGAAAGAGAAATAACAAAAATGTTCGGATCGCTCACAATCGCCCGCTAAAAATCTTGATCGGCCTGATCCGTTCAGATTCATTCACACCGTTCATGATACAATGATTTTTACATGTACGATAAGCTAACGTTATGTTCTATTGTGGCGCGTTCCACCATCTTACCTTCCCATGATAAAGGTGTATGATTAACGATCGTTCACACACTAATGAATGGGAATGGTAGCGCCATAGTATAATTAGTTTCTGGATCTTCAACAAACGACACCGAGAAGAGTTCCCGCCGTAGCAAGGCTGTTTAGTTTATTTCAATTGGATCATGTAAGTCTCTTGTACAATTAGGTCATTAGGAAATGCTTAACGGTTAGGATTGGTATCGTTCTATCACATCGTAAAACACAGCCATAACATGGAGGTCCCGGGTTAGGCCTCGGTAGTTCGAGATTCTGTAATTAGATTGGCCAGTCTAACTAGATATCAACAACGAAAGGGTTTAATTGCGCTAGAATATTTTAAAAGAATATTATTCATTCCATCATTATTTTATAATAGGATGTTGATCGTTGAAAGTGAAAACACACTTTCAATTGCGGTTAGGAATTAGGTGTACTCATTGTACACTCACAGAAAAATCCCTTATATGTAAGGGAATAATTCCCTGGCTAAGGACCCCATGGGAATTATTCCCTTACAGGTAAGGGAAATATTCCCCTGACCTGTAAGGGATAAATTCCCTTACAGGAAAGGGATATAAAATATATTGAAACAATAAGAAAAATTGGGAAAGTTGATTTGCACCAGGTGAGAATCGAACCTACGAGGTTCGGTTCTGTACACAATACACTTCCCACTACGCCATGTTGACATGTTTCAGCTCTCGTAAATCTAGATGATAGATCTAGTCAGACTTGATCGTTCATATATGAATGAAAAATGGGAAATCCCTTACAGGTAAGGGAAATTTTTAAGGGAATATTTCCCTAGTAAAAATTGCCTTACCTATAAGGGATGCTAAGTAGATAAGGGAATTATTCCCTAAGGGAAGCGCAGTTACGAGACTTCCCTAAGGGAATTTTCTGTGAGTGTACCTTGTTTTAAAACTGTGACTTATAGTCAACTTGTTAGCATTTTATCACATAATCGCCTTTGTTTATTAGCCTATCTAGTATATACATTTAAGTACCTGATTTTTTTCCTATTTTCTATATGGCACAGAAGGAAATAGATGACTGATGTTAGGGATTCCATAACCACTAGACCCGCTTATATTTTTACCTATTTTCTATATGGCACACAAGGAAATAGATGTTTTTGATTTAAAACCTAATGACCAGTGGGTTATGGGGTAGGCTATAAACTCAGATTCTGCAATAGAAATACAACAAGGCCGATCAACTATCTACAATATGTTCATCATCAATTGATTTAGGAGAAGCAGGTACGAAGCTTATGCTTTTATAATTCCTCCAATGATTATTATTACTATTTGATTTATTGATTGATTGAGCGCGCTAGTACAAGAGCACGGTTGAGAAAATATGTACAATTTTCTCACCCAGTTGATTGATTGAACCTCTATTGTATCTATAAAATAATTCTGCGCATGCTAGTATACATTTTTTACTTAGTCACAGCAATTTGTTCTTTTACGTCACATATCAGTGTGTTTTGAAAAAATAATTCAAAAAAAAAATCAATTACAATTTCATTTCAATTCTTAATTACTAATGACTGAGCACTTAGACTAATCTCGTAGATAATCATCTTTTAGGAGTAGACAAGTTCACAGTAATGAAGACGAATAATCACGCCCTATGGCATAAGTGAAAGTGCGACGATTGCACCACTCAGACGATCATCAATAAGAGAGGAAGAGATCTTTTATCCGATAAGAGGAAGAGGGAGAAGACGACCAAGATAGGAGAAACAATCAAGAAAAAAGATAACGATCAAGAGCAGAGAACTTTTTATACCTCACCCTCACCCCTTTATAGTTCCCCATTATTGATTATAGAATGCGGAAAACACAAAAGAAGATAAACGAAGGATTTATTCATTCATTCAAAAGAACATCTTCATTCAGAATAATATCCTCCTCATCTTCTTCTTCTGGCCCGACTTCGGAACTACAAAATTCACATTTTTTTCGAAAACGAGCCATCACTTTTGGGAAAAGGAGGATAAGTGCCGTTTTTAGAATTTCTCGTTCTCGACATTCTCGTTTTATCTTTTCCTTTTTTCCTTCTCTTTTCTGATAACTTCGAATATCGTCTAAGGATGGGTATAAAAGTTAGAGGGTTTAGTGAGAGAAGATATCTGTCATACTTGGTCATGCATAGAGCTACCACCTACCTTCTCCTTGTAAACTTCTTAAAAACTCTCCTCCATCTTTACGGTGGGACTCGTCTGGCTTCAAAGGCAATCTCCGCCTGTCGTGATGTGAACCGGAGGTGAATATGAAATTAAAATTGTATTATTTTGTTGATTGTTGATGTTAATTTCAGTATTCGAGTGTCAGCACAAGATGGGTCTTCCCTTTTTCTGGAAGTGGGCATGATGGGGTTGAGTACCGATAATATCGTCTCGGTCCCCGTACCTTCAAATCAGAAACCTCGTTTAGCTATGATAGAACGGGTCCTCGTAGAGAATGACTTTTTCTCATCCCTTAGTGATGCTACCCCGAGAGAAAAAATTAGGAAAATCCGGGAAGTTACTCTAGGTTATAAACTTAGACCTTTGGAGAGTACCCTGTTCCTATTTAGTTTCTTATAAGAATATAGAGAGAGCGATGATTAGGAGAGTGGCTAGGAGGCGTAAACAGATCGATTGTGCTGATAATAGCGATCTGTTTGCTGATTTGCTCACCTTTGTTACGAAAAGGAAGCAAGACCCCAGTCAAGTGAGTGTATATATATATATTTTTTTTCTTTTTTTTCATGTTCTGTATTTAACTAATTATAACTTCTTGCAGGATCTTATCTTGGCTGCTTTGGGGGCTGTAGAAGAACCGACTCCACTCGCTCGTCCCTCTTCCTCGCTAGACGATTACTTCGAGGACGTAATGGCCGTGTCCCAAGAAAAGGAAGCCGAAGGGCCAGAAGAAGAAGATGAGGAGGATATTATTCTGAATGAAGATGTTCTTTTGAATGAATGAATAAATCCTTCGTTTATCTTCTTTTGTGTTTTCCGCATTCTATAATCAATAATGGGGAACTATAAAGGGGTGAGGGTGAGGTATAAAAAGTTCTCTTCTCTTGATCGTTATCTTTTTTCTTGATTGTTTCTCCTATCTTGGTCGTCTTCTCCCTCTTCCTCTTATCGGATAAAAGATCTCTTCCTCTCTTATTGATGATCGTCTGAGTGGTGCAATCGTCGCACTTTCACTTATGCCATAGGGCGGTGGCATGTGCTCACAGACGGAGTTTGGGACTGTCATGTCTGCTGCTTCGCTAAATAACTTAAGTTCGATAAAGTGGCATCAAAATTTCAAAGTTTACGGATTCGTTCGATATATGTATACGACGAAGGGCAATAATAAGCAGGTAAATTCCACGAAGTGTCATCCCGATCGAAAAACGTGAGACCCAGAAAAATAAAAAAAAATTAAAAAAACACATTTAAAAAAATTGTTTAATTTTTCCTACAATTGCCTATCGGTGAGGGTCATTTTTTATTAATTCAATTTGACCAGTATATATTAGTGTAACTACTGTATGAAAATGAACTAAAACACAATCGTGAAATGTTACCTTATTTCCGAAAAACCACGACTAATTCGCCTTTTTATCGCGAACTGACTGAATAAACATATGCCGGTTACGGTTATGCGACTTCGGAACTACAAAATTCACATTTTTTTCGAAAAAATACTGTCATATTACACCTCATATATTCATACAACAAACAAATGATAAAAGAAAACAACAGTATAATACCGAAAATCGAATGCTAAATAATAGTGATTGCTGAATTTTGAATTTCTGCATTTGGATTACGGTAGGGCGCACGATAATTAATTTCAGTTCGCGATAAAAAGGCGAATTAGTCGCGGTTTTTCGGAAATAAGGTAACATTTCACGATTGTGTTTTAGTTAATTTTATACTGGTCAAATTGAAGGAATAAAAAATGACCCTCACCGATAGGCAATTGTAGGAAAAATAAAACAATTTTTTTAAATGTGTTTTTTAAAAATTTTTTTTATTTTTCTGGGTCTCACGTGAGATTTTCCGTACGGTTTTCGATCGGGATGACACTTGGTGGAATTTACCTGCTTATTATTGCCCTTCGTCGTATACACAAATCGAACGAATCCGTAAACTTTGAAATTTTGATGCCACTTCATCGAACTTACGTTATTTAGCGAAGCAGCAGACATGACAGTCCCAAACTCAGTCTGTGATCACATGCCACCCTATACTGCATCTGTGCACGATTTGGGCCCGATCGGTTCCTATCACTTTTTGGCCAAGTGCCAAGCCATCAGCAAAATATGTTCACTGAGTCAGATAGTCTCTCATAAGAGATTGAACCATATGCATAGTGCAAGAGATTGAACCAGTGGGTTTATATATGCTGAATCTGATTGTGATCTAGGTCATTTCAACCATTTTCGAGATTAATAGCCAAGGTTATTCTGTATATATGTTGCTAATGATCAATATCACCCTTGAGAATATCATATCATATTAAGGAGAAAGTGAAAGGACACAGGTATAGAACTTCAACACTGACGGCAAACTGTCTCATATTTGAGATATAGGTTATCTAAGATACGACAATTAGAGGAACGTTGTCTCATATGTGAGATAACTTAGTTAGCTTACACCAGTCCCCGTTACAATCTCGATCGAGAGAGTATTATGCAACGTGTCTTTTTGAGAGAGTTTGGAGTAAGCTAACCTCTCTCTATAGCTGAATAGTTAGACAACCTATATCTAAGAGAATTTGCCGTGAGTGAAGGATAAAACATCGATAAGAACAAAGGAAAGAGAGGATTGAGATGAGTAGATAAGCCAAGCTAATAGGACAATTAGCACCCCACCATCACCATTCAACTACGAAATCGACAACTCATTCGCCCACCGGCGAGATACTCCCCAGGCATCCAGAAGACGATCAGCAGGAAAGCCAACAAGGAACCGTCATCTAAGGCGACAACCAGGAAAGGAACAAAAACCAAGGTACCATCTCTAACAACTTTTACACCAGTTGCACACAAGCTTGTTCGTTCTCTTTCTAATCACTCTATCCAATCTCTTGATTCCGCCCGCTCTTTTCATTCCGACTCTGCCCAATCTCTACAGTCTAACAAATCTAATTTATCTTCTATTCATCGTTCCTTATCACTATCATCTCTTGTTAACCGTTTTAATCACCTCAAAGTTACCAATCCTTTGTTTAAAAGTCCGTCATCTCTTGCGTCATCGCACCTCTCTCTTATTCCCACGCGCTCTCGCTCAAAGTCTTCTCTATCTAGGTCACACTCTCTAGCTCATCTACCCTCTCTAGACAAGTTACCTAAGCTATTTCAACCTCTCTCTAATCTTCTTGGCAAATCAAAACAAAAGTATCTTAATTCATTCTCACGCTCTCGTTCCTTATCTACAACACAAAAACACAAAAAACAAACCATAGATTCTGAAAATTTAATTGACTTGTCTTTCACATCATCTCAGTTGCACGCCGATCCTCGCTTTTCATCTGATCGCTCTTTAGACTCCGAATCTATCAAAAACAATCCTCAACAACCTTTACATTCACTTCATACCTTGTCTTATCCTGTTCGGCACTCCACCCCTACGAAACCTATAAGAAGCGCATTTACACATACTCTTAGCTCCACTCCTAGTTTCAAATCAACACTTGCATCACCGTGTGATCCCTTGCACAGTCCTACCCACAAACTAACAGCCACTACAGCCCGACGCGCTAACCACTCGGTTTCGCGGAGCGTTGCAAGCAGCCCTTCCCCAGTCGAATCTTCGGTTCGAGTCTGGAAAACTGAAAACACTCGTAAAGAGCATACAAAGGTTCTAAGGGTTAACCCTTCAGAACATCATACAAAGGTTCAGTGGGCTAACAACCCCAACGAACATATCACATCGGTTCCGCGGGATACCAATCCCTACGAACATTCTTCTAACGGAAACGTTGCTACTTAAGTAAGCGCTTTCTTAGACTCAGTTTTGGTAAATCCTTCCACCAAAAATATCAATAAGAGTTTTCCCATTAGCTCAACCCCAAATTTCGATCTCAAAACAGAGACTAGAAAGAACGAAAGTAGAACTTCCTCAGGAAACCTTAGGAAGTTATACTTAGATAAGAAAGAGCAATTAGCACAGAAATTGCAAAATACTTTAGATAGAATCGCGTCTAGAAAGACTCTACTCCTCTCGACACTCCCGTTCTATTACCAAAAAATCGCATAAGAGATCTTCCTTGTGTTAACGAAAAGCCTCTTGACATTGTTGAGAACTACAAAGTATCGTTTAAGGATATGGATCCTTCTACAATTGTAATCACTCCGGCTATGCTTAATGCATTTCCTTTCTATGATGGTGAGTCAGAACCATTCTCTGACTACGTTGAACAATTCCGCACAATTCAGAATGCGTTAAATATAAATGATGGAAAAGCTTTGAGAATCTTTCCAGCAAAATTGACAGGAAAAGCTAGACAAATATTTCATGAGATCATAAACGAAACATCATTTGGAAATTTGAAGATCTCATGCAATATTTCAATCAAAAGCTCAATACCGAAGCGTCTAGACTTAATGCTAAATGTAAACTTGAACTCAAAATGGAGAGCGATGAGAAACTTCTCGCGTTCGCCACTAGAGTCAAACATGCTATAAAACGTGCTTATCCTGAATTCACTGAAGCACATCAAGAAAGTTTGATGGCAGACCATTTCTCTCGCGGTCTTCCACCAAAAATCAGAAAGAAAGTAAACTGTACGGTTTATAAAACATTAAATGAAGCTTATGAAAAAGCAGACCAAGTATTCACTTTCGCAAAAATGAACGAAAGTGCTGTAGAAGGAAAGATTGACGAACTTACAAAGAAGTTCGAACAATCTCAAATTGAAAGGAAAAGTGAAATTAATTTCATTCGCAATTCATATCAAAACTTCTCTCAAAATAATAACAGAAGAAGTTTACATTCACATAAAAACGATGACTATGTTCCTAATCGTTTTAGTACAAAATACACTGACCATAAAGAATTCCCTGGTCATAGATATAATCAAAGAGAACCTTATCATAAGCAATTCAATCATTATGATAATAACAGGGACTCTTTTCGTAGAAATCGTGGAAATGATAATAGAAATAATGTTCCTACGAAATATCACAACGAGAGACCTCGCTCTCAAGAAAGACCAATTCGCAGAAGCAATCATTTTGTAAACACAATAATGCTTTGTATATCTGTTCTTACCATGCTCAGTCTTTTTCCACAAACTGAGGCAAACAATTATTATCAATGTAATAACAATACAGCTCCTACAGCTCTATTTTTACTCAATGAACCAGATCAAAGACCATGTCCGTCTTTAGTCTTTTCGAAACGCACAGTGCACACAAAGGCATTGGTATACAAGAATAGCATTTCTACATCTCAAATTGATGCTTTTGCATGCTCTGAAATTGTGGTACATTCATGTGTCACTACTTTTGCAATGGTTATTGACACTATAGTCGATGTCAATAGTATCGAAAAACCTGTTGCGCCTGACGAATGTCGACGCATTGAAAGAACAAAAGTCTCGAAACATGGAGATCTTTTTGAGATAAATGGAAACGCGTGGAGAACAAACACGTCTCATCATCCACAAATACCATATCATGGCAAGAAATGCACTACCTTGAGCTATTTCCTGTTACGATATACCAAAATCTTTGATCTTGATGAACATACATTAGGATCAACTATCGGAAGTATGAATGGTTGTGAAAAACATACCGGTCATTGTTCAAATCAGAATTCAACTATTTGTTGGGACAAAGAGGCATTAACTCCTTTTTGTCCAGAGCTACTTGGAACATATGATGTTCTTATCAATAATAACAAGGTTTTGATTGAAAAACTTGAAAAAGCTATCACTCATCTTCCAGATAACAAAAGATTCGATGCTTGTTTGCATAGAAAAACATTTAGAATGACAGAAGGAATTTCATTGTCATTCCCCGATTTTCCAAAAGCAACATCATTATATGATATCGCTAATACACAAAGAACAAAACGGTATATTCAAAATTATCGTGATGCCCCACCTACATTATTTTCGTATAACCATACGGAAAGATTACTTTCTACTCCAGTAAAATTAGGGGACAATCCTCTATCAAATTTGAATATAGTATCTTCCATTTACATTCATAATGTTACTTGGTTAGATGTCTTATGGCAACTTGCAGCATATAAGAATATGACTGTCACAACAGCAACTCTGCGTGCAATTCGTTCAAAATCTGTCAAAAATAATTTGTTTAAAAGAGCAAATCATTTAAATGACAATGAATTAAGGAATATTCTCAGTACAGAGATATATTTACTGGACCAAGAAGCAGTAAATCGTGCCAAATACGACGATTTTCTGAATACTACTCAAGAATTGATTAAAATAGGAACAAGATTAGTTATTCTTGATCTTATGGAAATGAATTCACATTACTTAGATTCCGAGTTAAATTTGGAATTCGGTTACATCCCTGATACACCTCATTTTATCAGAAGTCAAAGATTAAAAGAGCTTCTCATTGTCAGTTCTCCATTTATTACAGAATTTGCTACTCTAAATATGAAGCAAAACAATATTACCATCGAATTTCCACTGAAAATCCCTGGAAATTACATCTTTAGACAAGATCCTCCTAAATATCGAGGAAAACGAATCGTTAAGGCATTACTATTGAAAATGTCCCAGGAATTAGAAAGTGACTTTCCAAGTACAACTCCACAAATGTTGAAGACAACCACTGTATTGCCTACAACAAAACAAACAAGAAATACTTCCGCAAATATTCGGAACGAACATGAACAAGTGCTTCCAACAGAATCCGCAACGGATTTTGCGAGCAAGTATAAACACATCTGTGAATTACAGAAAAGTAAAAACATGCTTTCACATATGAAAATAAAACTGAATCCTATTCAAGGACTTCAACAAACAATTGGCAGACAGGACATTACTGTTGCGGAATTAGATAGAAACATTTTTGCAATTTATGGTTGTGAATCGGTTACTGCCGACGAAGTATTTCATAATCATAAGTACAGAAATATTTGTTATAATGATATTCCAATCATTTTAAATACAACTCTGTTTTTCGTAAATGAAGAAACAAGAATAATTCAGACACACTCTGACATCACTAGTTGTTCAAACATCAACGAGAGACTAAAACTAAGAGCAGAACCAACACTGACGGCAAACTGTCTCATATTTGAGATATAGGTTATCTAAGATACGACAATTAGAGGAACGTTGTCTCATATGTGAGATAACTTAGTTAGCTTACACCAGTCCCCGTTACAATCTCGATCGAGAGAGTATTATGCAACGTGTCTTTTTGAGAGAGTTTGGAGTAAGCTAACCTCTCTCTATAGCTGAATAGTTAGACAACCTATATCTAAGAGAATTTGCCGTGAGTGAACTGAATCTGCTTCTTCTAAACTAGCACAAAGACCACTTTTGTCTTCTATTACGGATAAGGATAATAACACATCCCTTCCATTATTAGCATTAATGCAATTTGGACAAGAAAAGTTCAATGAACATTCCGAATCAATATCCTTTTGGGATAATATCAAAAATAAAGTTGAAGATATTGTTTCGAAAGGAACATCTTTAGCAAAAGAAGGTTCATCTAAGGTTTATAATATAGCCATAGAATCAAAATCATATATCACTTCCATACTTACTGGATGGTATTCTGCTATGCGTACTATATTGATACTTTTGATAGTATTTCTTGGTCTTGTATTGATCATATACTCGTTGATCAAATGTGAAATAGGATCCAGATTATTTGGATCTAAAGTCAGTATTCCAAGTCCCCGTGTCAATCATATTCGTAGAAGGACACGAGAGGAACGTCTTAGAGAACTTGTTGAACGACAACAATTAGTCGATGAACAAGAAATGGTAGTTTTAGCTTCCACCCGGTTAAAACCTATTAAATTCAATTATATAACAATTGCAACTTTAATCGTAGCTGCATCATATTTACCTGGTGCAGAGGCAACAACCGAAATATCTAAACCAACAATGGAATATGAAATATTATCCATTTTCCCAGCAATCCTTTATCTTATAGTTCTGTACAAAATATTATGGAACTTTAGATCAAGAGACTACATTTACACAATTCATAATAATTCATTACCAGTCATCAGTATTCAGATGAATGGTATTGGAATTAAAACACTAGTTGACACTGGTGCCACATTCTCATATCTGCGAGAATCAGAATTTCGAAAACTTGGAACGATTAAAATGCGTTTCACACATGAAGAACCAGCCAAAGCTGCTGATGGTGGTTTTGCGATCTCTTTCATTTTTAACTCTTGTTTTTCATTTTTGGTACTGTTCAGCTACACTCACAGAAATATCCCTTATATGTAAGGGATATATTCCCTACCATTGTCGGCCGACGGAATATATCCCTCATAGGTAAGGGATTGTATTGCCTCACCTGTAAGGGATATATTCCCTTATATTTAACACGGGTTTCCGGTAAAAGTGTAGCAAACCCTGCCACTAGGAAAAATTTTTTGTCTCCGATTTCGATGAAAGTCGGTCAGTGGATGTGGTTGGGGGTCATGAGAAGGCCTATCCACTTGATTTTACCAAAATTACAAATTATCGATTTTTTGTGATCTATCCTGAAAATGATCATAACTCGGTTCATTCTCATCGTACAACGACCTGACGGGTCTCATTCGAACCGTATGCTAATGCTCTCCAAAAAAGTTATCCATGACCCGTTTGCTGCTAACAAGTCGTTATCAAGTCGTTATCGTAACAAGTAGTAAGTAGTTGTAAGTCGTCTTCAGGGCGAGAAATGCAAAAAACCAATTTTTTTACCAAAAAGGCGACCTGTTCTCGAAAATTTTCTCTTGAGACTATCAGTATTATTGCAGAAAAAAAGTTTTCAGATCACGTACAAAGTCGGTATGTTGTTCATTTACCGTATCTCTGTCCTCCCAATACCGTTTACTGAATGAATCGGGACTTAGTCGTTTTTTTTCTCGCCTCAGCAGTGTTTTGATCGTATCTGTCTTCAAAATGGTCCAATCGACAACTTTAAAAAAGGAAAATGATGCACTCGGGAAGGCGAATAAAAAGTTCTTTCATGGTCGAATAGCTATGACAACCCATTTTCGAGTTATTCGAGGAAAACCTCATCAACACCGATTTTGTCAGCTGTTTCATGCCAGTTATTGTCATTTACTTATTTCATTTACTGATCTGATCCTCTAATGCAAACATTACTGTCTCCTTTCCCAATTTCTTCTCTTTTTAACCCCACCAATTTACAAAGCGACAGAGAAAAGAAGAGAAGAGAAGAGAGGCTATCTCTCTGAGCGAGTGCGCTAGAGCGAGCGAGCGAGCGAGTGTCGGAATCGGTCCACTATCGGAATCATTCAAGGAATACGAGAAGGCACCGAAGCATCCGAGACCCACGGGATGGGCACTTCGCATTCGGAAGAAGAGCGCCCCCTACGACCCTATTGCCAAGCAAATGGTGATCGATCTTTTCGAGGAATTTTACGCAGCCAGGAACAAGCTAAGAGCAGAAGAAGTCGAGAAGAGAATGAAGGCCAGAACGGACATCATGCCGGCTAACCGAATGTCACACGATCAGATCAAGAACTGCATTCGGACTCTGCTAGCGAAGAAGAAGGAGGAGACAGAGAAGAAGCTGAAGAGCACCACAAGATCCAAGAGAGATGTGGCACAGGGCATGGATTTCATCAATGACTGGGAGAAGGAATACGATGAGGAGGGAGGAGGAATTGAGGATGAAGTGAAAGTACATGAGGATGATCTGACTATCTCCTCCGATGCAATCTACAACTGGATGAAAACTGAGATGAACACTTTGTTCACGGATGAGGACCCTGACTTGTCTACATCCCTCGTTTTCGATCAGTGATGTTGAATTGCATATTGATTGCTTGCTTTTATAACAGTTTCTCATGTATAATGAAAAATAAAGTCGATTGGGTGGTTTTTAGCAAAACAAAGAATAATTTCCTTCCGTTCATCCATTGGAATCAATGAAAAAAGAGAAAGTGTAGTGATTTTCCTCGAATAACTCGAAAATGGGTTGTCATAGCTATTCGACCATGAAAGAACTTTTTATTCGCCTTCCCGAGTGCATCATTTTCCTTTTTTTAAAGTTGTGAATTGGACCATTTTGAAGACAGATACGATCAAAACACTGCTGAGGCGAGAAAAAAAACGACTAAGTCCCGATTCATTCAGTAAACGGTATTGGGAGGACAGAGATACGGTAAATGAACAACATACCGACTTTGTACGTGATCTGAAAACTTTTTTTCTGCAATAATACTGATGGTCTCAAGAGAAAATTTTCGAGAACAGGTCGCCTTTTTGGTAAAAAAATTGGTTTTTTGCATTTTTCGCCCTGAAGACGACTTAGCAGCGAACAGGTCATGGTAACTTTTTTGGAGAGCATTAGCATACGGTTCGAATGAGACCCGTCAGGTCGTTGTACGATGAGAATGAACCGAGTTATGATCATTTTCAGGATAGATCACAAAAAATCGATAATTTGTAATTTTGGTAAAATCAAGTGGATAGGCCTTCTCATGACCCCCAACCACATCCACTGACCGACTTTCATCGAAATCGGAGACAAAAAATTTTTCCTAGTGGCAGAACCGGCCGTTTTTGCTACACTTTTACAGGAGACCCGTGTTAAGGGATATGAAATAGATTTGAACAATAAGAAAAATCAGCAAAGATTATTTACACCAGGCAGGATTCGAACATATGAGGTTCGGGTCTCTATGCTACCGTCTTGCCACTAAGCCATGCGATCTTATCTCTACACCGGTGAAACGCGATGATAGTTCTAGTCAGACGCGCTCGAACATATGTGAATGCTCACTAGGGAGTATAGGGATATCGAAGACAGTACGAAAAAAATCCCTAAGGGATTTCCACATGCCAGATATCCCTAAGGGATTTTTCTGTGAGTGTATGTATGTGACGCATATCCTGAGGACGATGATGATTTTGAAGAAGTAGATGGAGATGAACATGCAAATGAAGAGGAATTGGAGATTGTTATCGATTATCCTTCTGAACAACTCCAAGAGCCAGGTATAAAATGATTTCACTTGCCGTATTACATCATATTGCTTTACAAAAACTTTATCAGCCGATTGGGGTGTTATGTAAGCTGGGTCGCTATTGGGGTTTTCCGATGAGTCCAATCGTGTCTTGCAAGACTTGCAAGACACGATTAGACTTGTCGTATTACGTTGATTTATTTAAATTATTTTCGAAAACAATTTTCCAGGTGCATATGAAGATTCGATGTTGCTATACTCCTCAGTAATATTATATAAATTTGATGTATCTTTGAGAGCTGTTGGCCTTTAAATGAAGACGAGCTATCTCACGGAGTTGTCTCCAGGTAAGCAAGCTATACAAACAAATCATTCATGCAGTCATTCTCTCACGCTCTACAGCGAAAACTTTGTATTTAGTTAAGAGTTAACGAAAACATTCTTTCTTTTATTTCTTTTAATTATTCAAGCCTTTGTTTTCAGATATGTCAAAGAAGTATGCTACAAAGCTGGAGTTGCTCGTCAGACTATACTGACTGTCAGACTGCCGATCGCGCCATAATGAAATTGATTATCATCTTGCACGTTCTATTGACGTGAACGTTATTCCAACATCATGTTTATTGTTAGAATTTAATTGTTTCATATATTCCTCATTGTGGATTATTGATGTAAATTACAAGTCTGAATAAACTATGTTTGTAATGTGTCACGAGTTAGATTTACGTAAAAACGAGGGGAAAAAGTCAGAAATCAGTTTGCGATAACGAAATCCTAAGATTACGGTAGTCCCGGAAAAAGCTAGATTTTCTCCCACATAGCCGCACGCTAGATTTTCTCCCCGAAACACTCCCACATATTCTCCGTATAGGGACTATCTAGCTTTTTTCTGTGACTTTTCATGGAGTCGGTGTCTCAGAGAACTTTATACCCATCCGAATTATGAATCCCACAAACTCAACTTGTGTTCTCTATAAAAACTCAACCATCGCAATGGCTGAACCAATCATGGAAAGAGATATTCCTCAAATTAAAGACAGGAATCAAGTAAATACTTTGACTACTCCAAAGGTATACATTCCACCAGAAGTTCAATGGGAACAAAAGGTCCCGAAACTTCCGGTAGATAAGATTGATCAGAGAAAGGAAATTGATGGTAACATCAATCTAGAAAATTCTCAACTATCAGTTACAGAACAAAACCAATTGATTAATATAATCAATCAAAACAAAGATGCTTTCATCTTAAAGGATGGAAACATAGGTTGTTACTCAGGTCAAATTCGTCATAGAATAGATCTTCAAGAAAATGCGGAAATACCTGCACAAAAAGTTTATCGTGTACCTCTTGAACAAAGAGCAGAAATCTAAAAACAGATTAATTATATGCTTGAACAAGGAATTATTCAGCCGAGTAATTCTCCGTTTGCATCCCCTATTATCATGGTGCCGAAAGGCAGCGACAAACGTGCTTGGCGAATGGTCCAAGATTACCGCAAATTGAATAATATTACTCGAAAACAATTTTATACATTACCTGCCATTGCGGATATTGTAGATATTACCTCGGGTAAAACATTATACACGACCTTTGATTTTCAACCTGTGGCCGTATGTAAGAACCGTTTTCCGGGAAAATGTGACGTCATTAGCGTAGGCGGAGGCGTTTTCCAAAAATCCTCCGCCTACGCTAATGACGTCACATTTTCCACACTCACAGAAATTTCACTTAGTGAATTATTCTCTATGCACTTCACTAAGGGAAATATTCACTAAGGCAACATAATTCCCTTACAGTTAAGTGAATTATTCGCTTTATCACATAGGGAAATATTCACTAGGTGTGAGAGGGGGTAGGAGGGCGGAAAGGGAAGTGAGGTTCACCTTAATTCGTTTTTAAAGCAAATATTTGCACTATATGGCATATTGTCATAGTATATCTTTTCCTTTTTCACATTTTTAGCAGTTATTTGTATTTTTTTCATTTTCTGTATCTCATTTTGTTCTTTGAACACTGATAACAAATTATCATATGTATTATTATTATATTTGCATTTTCCATGCAAATTAAGATTGACAATGTTGTTAAACAATGCCTTTCGCTGTAGTCAGACTTCCGTTTGCAAGTTGTCTTTAGAATTATTGCATAATTAGTTGTTTTTTTTAGATGTTTCGCTGTCCGTATCGCTTGTGCGGACAGAATCTTAATCCAAATACTCGAACGAGTCATTTCCGATTCTGTCATCCATCTGATGATAGATCAGAAGTAAGTTCTTTTGAAAACTGTTTCATAGCCAATTTTTCTCTGATTTCAGACTGTTTGTTTCATATGTTTGGGCTTGCCTACATTCAAGAATCTTAAGGATTGGAATGCTCATTATCGAAAAGATCATAACGTCGTCGAATCCACATCTTCAGGTATTTTTTCACTTTAAAAAACTGCAAAACATATGCAAATACAATATAGAGACATATGATGATCAGCAGTTTCTGCTGATTTATAATGGAAAAGAATTCATCCAGTTCGTGCATTACCTTCTTTCTCTATCCTCATGTACATATGTGCAAATAGGTATCTACACAAATGGATATAATCAGATGCGGGTGTAATCAGAGTGCGGCAGTGGTCATGCGGGCTTGGTCTTCTTGGTAGTAGCGTTTCAGTTAGATGCAATGGTTCTTAGGGTATTAAAATGATATCATTTCGCCAGAAAAGCAGGGTGTTCCTAATAATAATGATTTCCGGAGCAAATCATTCTTAGTGAGTAGTAGCATATAAAATAAAATACATCTCTTTTTACTAGGGAATGGTTTATTTGATGGTTGAAATTACGGTTAATGACCTACATAGCGATAATCAGCATGGTCGACTTAGTAAGTATCAACTTTCAAAAATGCCATTTATCGATTTTTTAAACGAAACCCGTCGCATATCCGCCGCACATAAAACAGCCGAAAATGTACACTTTTTTGGCACTTTTTGAACACGATTTCGATTCCCCCGACAGCATTTCATGTCTGCAATTCCAGCAAAAAAAGCTGTTTCAATGGAAATCAGGTAAAAAATCTTTTTTGGCTGTCTGATGTGCGGCGGATATGCGACGTGTATCTGGTGATAAGACGTTTCAGAAATTTCACTTCAGAAAGTGCTATTTGAGAAAATCCTCTTCAGAAAAGGACGTTTCAGAAATGTCCACTTCAGATATGATTTTCCAGAAAAGGACGTTTAAAAAAAAACGTCCTTTTCTGAGTTGGCATTTCTGAAATGAAAATTTCTAAAACGTCCTTTTCTGGAAAAGATTTTCCGAAATGGCATTTTCTGAAGCGAAATTTCTGAAACGTCCTTTTCCGAAGTGAAATTTCTGAAACGTCTTATCACCGTGTATCGTTTAAAAAATCGATAAATGGCATTTTTGAAAGTTAATTCTTACTAAGTCGACCATGCTGATTATCGCTCTGTATATATATATATATATATATATATATATATATATATATATATATATATATATATATATATATATATATATATATATATATATATATATATATAATCTACGCCCGAGAGCGCAACGAGAACAATTTGAATATACGAGTGAAACATAATCATACATGATTATACTGACTATCATAAATTATTATGGAATGTATGTCACTAACCGTAATTTCAACCATCAAAGAAACCATAGTGAGGGGAAAAGAAAAAAATGATGAGGCGCGACACATTTTATTAAAAAATTTGAAGAAATGTTAGAATCATCACAACATAATAAGGCAAATGAAGAAGCAAACTATTCTTGGTGAACGGCGAGCACAATTCAATGAGATGTGGTGTCCGTTGAATCTGTCAAAATTAGTGTATTTCTGAAAATTGTCAAATTCCTAATCGATATTTTCAATAAATTTCTCATATTCCGTCCTCTTTCATCATCCATCTCCGACAATCCATGCTCGATCTAATGTTGCGAGGAAAAAAACTGCAACGAAGGATCAAACAATTCAGCGAATTCATTTATGGTTATAAAAAAGAGAGGTAAAGGCTTTTGATTTCTTTCGGACTTCACGAAAAAGAAAAGAATTTGTTAATCTGTGGCTCTGATGTGATTATGATAGCTGGAATCCACTGAAATTCGGAAATGCCAAATGCGAAACATAATACTCACATGATACGCTTAATCATACCTACTCCGCTTACTAATCTTTAATATTTGACAATTACAAAGCATGGATGCGATAAATAGCGTGACTAAACAGTATCAATGCAATCTAAATAATTACACATAGAATCAATAAAGATCTTAATAATGTAGAAATGCAAGATAACTTCAAGACTCTTGAATGGATTAACATCACATCCATCCAATTCATCCATTAAAATTGTATCGATCGTTTATTCCATTGTTCTTTAATCAATCGATCGATAAATTAATGAAACAGATTTGTTGCACTTCTTTCTTACCCCAAATTAATAACAAATGCTTAAATTATTTCGTAGTATAGATACGATTAAACACATTATCAGCACACAGAGGAATGTGTGTGTTTTTTTAGCTCGCTCCGCCTCTTCATTTAGCCTACATTCAGTTCACCTTCTTTGTAATAGTAATTGCAATCATGAAAACAAAGCACAAAATTTATTTGCCACATACTAGTTTAAAAAAACTGAACATCACAACATATCAAAGACTAACAAGGGGATGGTCTCAACTGGTCCTGGCCATATGAGATGGCAATAACATGACTTGGATCAGTTTTCGGTGCTGATTACGAATCCGTATTCAGAAAATGCCTAATTGACCTCTTTTCCGAGAAAATCGGTATTGAAATTTGGCTTGTTAATTCGAAAAGTCGTGTAGTTTCCTTCACTAACTATCTGGATTGCATCGGAAAAAGCCGGGAATGTAAGGTAATCTATTGCGAGAGTTTATAGATGAGTTCACCAGCCCACCCGGACGGTTTGCGCAGGAAACCACTCGAATTTCCGTATTAAAATATCGATTTCCTCGAAAATCAGGTCGATTAGGCACTTTCTGAAAACGGATTCGTAATCAGCATCGAAAACTGATCCTAGTCATGTTATTGCCATCTCATATTGCCAGGACCAGTTGAGACCATCCCCTTGTAAGTACAGGCATGTTAAAACTACCAATCAATAATCAATCAATCGGTAATCTATTCATAGGTCTCTTGTTAGAATCTTCTTTAATAAAGATCATACAATGTGGACGGCGAGCACGAGATGAACGAACATATGAAGACTGCAATTAAATAAGTAAATACAATGAATCACTAAATAATATTAAATAAATAATATCTTTTTATAAATTTTTGTGATATTACAAATTCATACCATCGCAATGCAAGGATTGACCCACTATGCAAAAAATAAACTGTGAGGGTACCGAAAATGTATGAATTAAAAATTAAAATCAATTAAAAATTTTAAATTTAATCAACTTAAAAAGTGAGCACACTATGTTGCCTCCATCGTACCGTAACCAATCTACAAAAGTGGGCGGAGTTAGTTACCGTACCTGCAATGCTCTCAGCCTTCTCCAACTGTTGCATTCGTCGATAGCACTCGACCACATGATCCCAATCCTCCATTGACTCATACAGTAGAAGAGCTTCCTGAATGGAATGAATAATTATCGATTGATTGTGATAGATATAATTGATCGATTGTGATATATGCTATCGATTGATTTTGATAGATATTACTGAATGATTGTGGTTGATAATACTAATCGATTCACACAAGTTCATCCTTTATTTACAATAAATCCACCGTTAACATATCCCGAGACACCACACTGACGGCAAACTGTCTCATATTTGAGATATAGGTTATCTAAGATACGACAATTAGAGGAACGTTGTCTCATATGTGAGATAACTTAGTTAGCTTACACCAGTCCCCGTTACAATCTCGATCGAGAGAGTATTATGCAACGTGTCTTTTTGAGAGAGTTTGGAGTAAGCTAACCTCTCTCTATAGCTGAATAGTTAGACAACCTATATCTAAGAGAATTTGCCGTGATTGCACATGACCGATCACAGTGCTCTCACAAACTATCGTAACCAATCACCGTATTCTCCAGCCTACAGTAATCAAAGCTACAGTAACCTTCCGAGATGCATCCCAGCAATGTAAGAATCGTCGCTTTACTCTTCGGCGCCAGACCAGTGCGAGAGCTAGTGCGAGTGAGCATCGCGAGAGGCGGGAATGGCTGGCTGTAATAATCAGATATTATTAATAAACAATCTTATCATTGTAATTTTCTGGATCAACCCATCCTATTTCAAGAATTTACCCACTATATGAAAATATACGATGGGGTCACCGAAAATGTATGAAAAGATGGCGAGGACCGTGTTACCAGTGGTACAGTCGTATGTGATTCATACGTTTCGCAGATAGATCAACTAATCCATCACCGATAATCCAAGCAAGGCAATGCCCATACATGGGCAAGCTTTGCCGCTGGAAATTCAAATCGGGTGGGTTGGACGCAAAAATCGGGTGGGTGAGGAACAAAACATTCATTTTTTAAATGAATTTTTGCTAAATCGTTGTCATTTTTGAGTGAATTGTTGCCAAAATCGGGAGGGTCTTGCCGCTAGCGACAATGCCGCCCACGTATGATGATAAGGGTTTGAAAGGATTCCTAAAACCCAAATTCACCGGGGATACAAATTGGAGATATAAAATTAGTAATTACCTCCATCTTCTCCAGAATTGGCCGAGAGAATTTGATCTTTGATAGCATAGCAACATACGAGAGCAAGAAGATCAGGATCATCTTCAGCATGATTGAAATCGAATCCTCCACCAACTCCCACAACTGGAGCTCCTGCTCCATCTTCACAATGAAGAATTGGTGATGACGCCAGAGCCTAAATTCAACATCGATCAATATAAGCAATCGATATTCAGGAAGATAAGCGTTTGATTCATAAGATTTTGCCATTGTCTTCACGATCTTCATGGGATAAATCAATCAAACATTGTTCAAATCAATCGATAATAAAATCTGGATCCAGCACAGCCATGGCATCCCATCGCGGCCTTGCGCATAGCCTTGCATCGCAAAAATTGAAAATTTCCTGTTGAATTAGCCACAAACAAAATTTCGCATAGCCATGCGCATAGCCTTGCCTCCCGATTCCCCATTTCCCCAGACTTACGCACAGTCTTTCCCCAGTGTGTTCACCTATGGTTTATCATAGCAAAAATAAAATCAGTTCTCGATCCAATCGATAGTGCTACCGTACCTTGACATCCCCGCGAGAGTCGAAACCGTTCAGTTGGTTGAGCAATTCGAGCATGGTACGCTGGATCTCACGCTCACCGCCAGAGTTGGAGCAGTATCTAAGCTAGAAAAAATCAATCAATATATCGAGAAGCCAAATCAATCGATATTCAACTAGTTTTTAATTAGGAAAAATAATAAATGCGCAATAAATATGAATATAAGTGTGCGTGACTACTCCCATAAACGTACCTTCTGGATAAGTTCGGATCCGACGATTCTGAGGAAGGTGAACGGACTGACGTACAAGATCACACCTGCAATGTGACAATGAACGATGCAAACCCGTCTCGAATATGTCACAAGGGAATAGGATTGGGCACTGCATTCTTACCCTTGGCGGCTTGATGCCCATCTCCTCATAGTACTCGGGATGAGTGAGCGGCAGCTCGACGGCCTCTTTGATCTCCTGTAAGCAAAGTTAAATTAAAATAATGAAAATCCAACGTTTATTTTAAACAAACAGCGACAACAACGATAACATTCAATGCAGTGCATTCATGAACCACATTATTATTATTATCTTAAATAATTAGAGTGCAATAGCAATGACGAAACCTGAATCTGCTGGTCGAGACCGCCCACATCGGCGTACGTCTCCTGCGGTGCCTTCTCCTATTTCTTCACGGAGACCATACATGGGCAGACATTGCCGCTGGAAATGAAAATCGGGTGGGTCGGGTGCCAAAATCGGGTAGGTTTGACACAAAAATTTCATTTTCGAGTGAATTTCGCCAAATCATTTTCAATTTTCGGTGAATTTTGGCTAAATCGGGTGGGTTTGGTGCCAAAATCGGGTGGGTTTGGTGCCAAAATCGGGTGGGTATTGTCGCTAGCGGCAATGCAGCCCACGTATGACAATGCTACAGTATTGCTCCTCGATAATCATCGATAAATATATATATATACAGTATCCCACAATATACCGTAACCTGTGTTCACGACTAACCGTGTATCATCTTGCTTCGAAATATCAACCGCTACATCTTTCTCTTTATCACAGTCCTCCTCCTCAGGTGACAAGCAACCGAATGCCATGCACACAGAAAAAAATGTTTTAAACATAAATGTATAAGGCGATTTTCATACATTTATGTACATATCAATGATACATAAATGTATGATTATCTTTATACATTTAGGAATTAGATAAACTTATATGTATAAAAAAACTTGCAATTTTAGTGGGGCCAATATTTTGATCGTTGACACTAAAAAATTTCTTAATACCAAACAAGACCCATTATAGAAGTTGAGCAATTAATTTGGTGATTTAGTACGTTTTAAAGATGGAATCATATATGCGCGCATCGATTTTTTTCATATTAAGATTTTCCCATCCTTGAAGTGTTAATCGTAATTTTTAAGACTAATTGTAAGACAACAATATAATACACCTATGAATTTTCAGACCAGTGTGATGTAAATTACGATTTAGCATAAATTTTTCCATGTTGAGTGGTGACAAAAAGTACTGGTGCGCAAATGCACGAAGCTTTGACGTCCGTGTACGGGATGTACTGTACATACAGTACAACAGATTCTCCAACTTGAAAAGAGATCCCCGAGTGCCTCTCTTTATCCCCTCGATTTATTACGCCGTGAACTTTGAACATCAGGAGAATTGCGTCTGTTGTTTTACTCAATTTCTGAATTATTTTATCGCGGAAAGTTTGTATTTTTTTATAAGCATGTCAATTAAATGCCTAAGGAAACTAGGGAAAGACATGAAGAAAAAGTAACTTTGAGATTGATTTTCCGAGCGTGCAAGAGTTTTTTTAGTTTTTTTCGCTTGGCAGTTTCCAAAAACTAAAAATTAATAAAAATGTCTAAGGCTACGTAATTTATAAAATTTAAATCTTTCTGCGACAAAATAGTTCAGAAATTGAGTAAAACAAACAAAAATTGAATATCAGACGTGAAAATTGTGTTTGTAAAACAACAAACACAATTTTCACGTCTGATATTCAATTTTCAAGGGCAATAATTCGTAGGGGTAAGGGAAGCGCCTGGTGATCGCATTAAAAGTTTGGGGTGGGGAAATATGCTGTGCTGTATATCATTTGTGAAATCTTTTAAGCACGTCTGGTAAATTGTATTAAAATTTCATAGATTGTTTTTTTTTTAAACATTTCTTTTCACAGTGCCGATCAGCTTGCTACGTTAAAATGCAGACGAAGTATCTTAAAACGTTTCGCATTTGTCCTGGAAGATTCATACTTTTATTTCTTGCGGGGATAAGTAGCTTTGCCTATTTTATTAGTTTGGTAAATGGAAAGCAATACAAATGTATTTTCTATATCGTATAATCACAATAAAAAACAGTCTTGCTCAAGTGCCAAAAACCCTAAGGGTTTCCCAGTGAATACCCCCCCCCCCCCCCCGATAACGAGTACATCTGCTTTATGGTTGCACTAAAACATGCACGAGTTGCACGTCTCCCTCTTGTAAAGCCAATGAGTTCTACACTGTGTGAGAGCATGTCCGGGTAGCGCAGTGGGTAGGGGACTTGGCTAGTGTGCGGTGGGTGGTTGGTTCGGTTCCATTCTTCTACTTTCCCTGTTAATCATGATCATCCGAAGAGATCTTACAAACAAGTGATTATTGTTTTCATTTTTTTCCATTTTTGCTGATTTTTCTGTTGTTTATGAAATTGAGTGGGTTACTTTAGTAAAACACTCCATCAATCACGAGAGAAAAAGGTTTGCCTAACTGCAAAAAGACAAGAAACTGGAAGTATACTTCAGTTTTCAATAGTATTCTATTAGAACAATACAACAATAACTCTATCGTGATTTAGCGAAGCGTTACAGTTGCAAAAGGTTTTCGCTCCTAGAGAGAATCGAAATGACGTGGGCGAGATGCGTCTTCGCGCTTGATCTCTACCACCCTTTATACATTGAATGTATAAAGGTTTATACATATGTAATCGGTGCGGAAATAGTGATACATTGAATGTATATATATGTATACATTTTTCTCTGTGTGTGGAGGGATCCTGAAATCGATATATCAATCAATAAATACGAATAAACAATAGATAAATCATGACCGTATAAACAATCTCTGTCAAAAAATGACGCCTAATATTTAATCTTGGTTTTAAGTCGGTAGTTATGAGATTTATTGCAAACTGGGATCGTAAACTAAGTCGGCTATTGCGCATCGAGTGGGCTTCACGAATCATGATTTTGACGAATATCGATTTTTTAATGTTTTCCTATGACCTAATTACCAACAGTTTTTATGGAATTGATCTTATAGCAATATAAATATTAATAGTCGATATGAATAATCATAGTAATACCAGATCCAGGACGAGTTCCTGATATCGAGTTCGCTTGCCCATTCGACTAGTCAACTTTACCTCCAGAACTGAGCGGGCGAGAGCAATAAATCCTCACTGCAACCGAGAATTTATCAGTAAAAATAACAATAATAGTAATAATATCCATCTAATAGCGAACAAGTTTCCGTACGTGGTCAAATCAATCAATAACTCGCCATGTCTACTATATCTAATAAATCAATAAACTGGATTGTATCATACAGTAAACTAGCCTAGCCTATAGTTAATTTAAATTTTTAAAAATATAAAAATAATTGAATTGACAATACCACTCACCATTAAACCCATGGGTGTCATCAAGCGCTTGAAAATCCTTCTCTTCCCAAACTGGGAAAGATAGCGACATTGCAGTACTGTTGAAGGTTCTGTCCTGGCAAAAGATCAAAGATTACAAGATCAGGAAATCGTAAACATTCGATTTAGCTATAAATGCAAGAAATTCAAAAACAGAAAACATAATTATGTAGATATGTGTAATTTTGGAAATGAAGAGCACTTCGTATATGGTATATATTTCAGATAATGGATCAAATCCGGTCGCATTAACACGTAGGATCTCATCTATGTCTTTTAATGATGCACCTGATACTGATCCGACTCCTGCTGATTCGTGTCCTCCTTCCTCCACACCAAGGACAATTGTTGAGTCCCTCGTAATGACGCTTCTTCGATCTACCGTAACCCGTAACGTTATCGATACTGTCATCCGAAGCATGCAAGATCTCGTTCAATCAATCGAATCGATATCTGAAAATGAACGGAATCAGTTGAACGAAGTTTTGAATTCATTCAACACCCACTACTCGAGAATACAATATTTGGAAGACAACACGGCTTATGCGAAGCCCTTGGAACACAATTGCGGCGAGTTTGAAGATAGCATAAGGGGAGATAATGGTCTACCGGAAAGAAAGACCAACAAATGCAAGTATTATCTCAACCCCATCCGACCTGCACTCACAGCACAATTGTGCGACGAGATGATTCTTGATGCTTTAATCAATCCATCTTCTTCGTCTACAGTACTCTCAAACCTTACAGACGGCAAACTCTACAAAAATGCGTCTACTTCGCTAAAGCCAATGGAATACTTATTGACGATAATCTTTTGGTGTGATGACGTCACACCGACGAACGGATTATCACCCAATTCGGATCCTTACAAAACTTCCATATATACATACCGTATCGGAGGTCTTCCACTCCACATGTCAACAGCTCGAAGATTTCATAATATCTACGCACTAGCATATGCGTCTGATATGAAGGCCAACAATTTCAAGCCCATTCTTGATGATTTAACGAAGGAATTGCAAGAACTATCGAATACTGGGATAACGGTAGACTACAAAGGAAAATCGATAATATTTCGTCCTAAGCTTCTTCTATGGAGCGGTGACATGTTGGCACAAAATCAACAACTTGGAATGCGGCTCGTATTTAACTCTGGCAAGCATTGTGTGTAAGTTTTGCGCAGTAAACAAATATTCGAAACATTTTATTCATTTTTTTGTAATTTTTTTTAAAAATTTCAGTCGATGTCTTACCGACTACAGCGAGTTTGATTCCCATGTATCACAATCGACACTCACCCTTCGTGATGACGACAACTACCAGAAGACTGTGACCGCACTAGTCAACGGTGACGAATCTGAAGAAATCAATGGAATAAGGTAATGTAATCAAATCAAATAGTGATAGTTAATTGCAATAATTAATCCAGATGCGAAACACCGCTGAACAAGCTATCGTTCTTCTCGCCAGTCATTCACTCAATACCAGATGTCATGCATAGCATATTCGAAGGTGAAGCAAAGAAGGCGGTCAGTCAATTTTTATTCTATCATTTTTTTCAAATATTGTTGGATATCAGTGATGGTCTATCAAAATCCCAGATCCTTCAAATGTGTGTGGGCACTTAGATTTTGGGTCAAAAACGCGTGTGGGTAACCCGATCTTGAGATAAAAAAACGAATGTGGGTACCCCAAAATCGTGAAAATTTCAAGAATATCGTCAATTTATGGTCCAATTTTGAGGGTGGGAGAAAGGCAATTTTTTGCGGGTGGATCCCATGGGATAACCATAAACCATGTCTGTTGGATATCAATACCAATATTATTTATATTTAAGATATTGAGAATAGTTCGTCATCTAATCAAGACAACTGACCTCACTCTCGCTGTGCTAAATAGCCAAATAGCTAATTATCCCTATGGAAAGATTGACATGAGAGACAAGCCGAATCCTCTGCCTTACAATTTGTCTGCTACCACAACATTGTCACAGCGTGCATCACAAGCGAGGTTTTAAAACAAATTTAATTCTCATTTTTTAAAAAATTCAGAACACTACTTCGACTCTTCCCCATCATAGTTAAAGATCACTTACCATCAAGAACAGACGATAACTGGATCCATTTTCTTCAATTCCGACGAATTGCTGAATCCGTAATTTCGCCTTTGCTCACTGAACAATTAGTTGATCGTATGGAGATTGATATTGAGGAATATTTGCTCAAAGCAGTAGAAGTAAGTTAATTATTAAAACTCTTAATTAAGAAAATTGCTCATATAGACCTTAAAACTGTTTACAAAAACACACACCAAAAATAAACACTATATATACCCCTGCTCTCTATTATATTATATATATAATATATACTAAGTTAATAGTCATTATAATCTCTATCACATCCGTGCATTGTGAACATCTACTAATATAATGGATTAAAATATGTAATAATAAAAGCTATCATTATTTTTAAAATAATTTTTTCGACTCTCTAACATTATTAATGTAATAATATAATAAACGTCCAATAACCCACTTCATCTTTAACATCTTCTTCATTTTCCTTTCTTCAACCATCTTCTTCTTCTTCTCACTCATATATTTACTCATCTACTTCTTCGGACCTCCCATCCACATTCCTTTATTCTTCTCTTCAATCTTCTTAACCTCACTTCTCTTTACCATACGCTTCTTCCTCAATGGCAGCGGAGGTGGAGCTACAGTAGTAAATAATCAATCAATAATCTGGCATACTGTAGTCATATCATTTACCGTAGTACACTCACAGAAAATTCCCGTAGGGATTTTTTCCGCCTACAATTCCCTTAGGGAATATTTCCCTGGTCTATCGAGAATGCCTTATATGTTAGGGAATGTTTACTAGGGAATTATTCCCTTAAAAACTGTTGACACTTCCCGACCGGATTTAGACAGACTCGACTCGGTTGATTACTATCTCGCGCTAGTCGTTATGCGTTATTTTTCTACTCGCTTCAGCTAGAATGATACCTCTTTTTCTCCGTTCGCATAAATCGTCAAACAATACCATTAAGTCTGTGCGTATTGATTGAATACAAATGAAAATATAGATTTTTTAAATAGTCAAAATCGATCAATAAGGTCTTTTCTCTTCTTCAGCATTTGCCCTTCGGATGGTGACGTCGATAATGTTGAACGGGATTCAAGGTTGGATTGTTGATTGAATTATTTATCGATGTATAGATTACCAAGTTTCTACTGTTAATTCTATTTTAGAGCTGTGAACTATTGGATTTTAATTTGGTATTGAAAAAGTCGTCGCGAGAGAAGAGAAAAAAGGGCAAAAAATATGAAATAATACTTGTGAAACCTGAAACTAACTGGTTGCAGTTGCAAATCGGCCCCGCGATCCCCGAGCATCTACTCGCGAAGAACGATCCGGAAGCCGTAGCTGCCTCCCGCGTCGAGTATGTCTTTGTATTATTTCATTTTTCATTAATTAGTTGTCTTTTTGTGTATGTGCTACAGCAGATTGCAATTGTAACAATTGTTAATATTTAACCATTTGTCATTAAGACAAAATAATTTTTTCCATCTTCTCACCATCAGTTGAATAGCTTTTAAAGCAAAATATAATGCATTATTCCAGATGCAACCAAGAAACCATGGTATATCTATATCAATCAATAATGCATCTATTTTGCGAGTCAATCAACGTCATAGGTACAGTACTCCCTCTCTTACAGTTACGGCAAGAGCACGCTGAAGTGCGATGGCGGGGTACATCGCCTCGGGCAAGCGTATCACCGACGAGGAGATATTCATCTTTGTTCGGATGACATTCTGGAGTACGAGAAGGTGCGGTAGGCCCATCACCAAGGAGGCGATTGTAAACTGGCTTTATTTGAATTGTGAGAGAAATGTGAGAAATTTCTTCTTATGATAATTAAACATTTACGTGGTAGCGTCTTGGTGGTTTCGTGTTCCACACTGTTTATAACACCCATTTCTTCTACTGCGTGGTATTCGTTAAAATAGCAATAAAAGTGTTAGGCTGTATTGTTTGCTGCGGAATGTTTATCTCTTGTTTACGCAAAGCTTTATTTTCCAATGATAATAATAATTAAAATTAAGGTCGACTACGTCATGTCTGGCGCGCGTCACAAGGCTATGGAGGCGACCCGATTGCGCAAGGAGAATCAGGTATGTGACAGATCAGACTCTCGATTTGAACTGAGTATTCGGGGATACCGTATCAGGCTGGGGACAATGTTAAAGGATACTGTAGTCTATATTGCATGGTAAAAGGGATACCACCGTAACGTATAACGTGCGGGAGGCGGATATCTTTTGAAATATAATAATAATACTCATCACAACTGTCAACTATTTCGAAAACAGAGTGATTTTCATGCGTGATCAACAGGCCGATAGATCTCTTTTTGCATTGATATCAGCACTCTGGCCTAGTATACCGACCATACATTTTCGGTGCCCTCACCGAAAATGTATGGTCGGTATACTAGGCTCGAATTATTTTTATATAGTGGGTCGTTTTAGAAAAATCGTTATTTTCCGCTTAAATTATAATTTTGTTACAGAAGAAATGAGCTTAATATACTGGGTCGACCCTGAAAATGAGCAGTACAGTACTGGCCAAAAGGTTATTGACTTTTGGTTTTTTCGTCTTAACTTTTTTCAAACTCAACCGAACGAGCCCAGGTTTTCAGGGATTATTTTGAGAGTATTTTTACGTGTCTCACACAAAAACCACCCCGGTTGAGGCTTTCTGGTGAATTTTATTTCGATTTTATCAAAAGTCACAAAAATGAGATTTTCGTTTTCTTCGATTTCTTCGATTTTTTCCACTTATTTTGCCACCAATGTGTGGTATATCGTTTTAAAAACATGACACGGATTGTTGCGAGTAAGAATCTACCGATATCCGAGCGAGAACCCATTCGTCGTGGATGTCTGATGGAACTGTCGGAGGCACCTTCTAGCAGTAGTTCCGACTGACTGTTTCGACTATCCTGAAGGTCACCAAAACTTTAATCCGAGTTCAAACAATGAAGAAGGTTAATGTACGACCTCGCAAGACGATCACGACATCTGATCGTCTGATTATCTGCATCTCGAAGGAAATAGAGGCTCACTGCAATGGATATCAGGCGCTTGTTCCGCAAATGCCCACACTTGCCACGCCCCCTTTAAGCCCCGCCCCCTTTTCCAGGGAGAGGCCCTGGGAGTGGGGGGTGCCCCAGCCGGCTCCTGCTCGGCGACTTCTCCAAGGAGATGGAGAAGTCCGGGGCAGGGAAGGGACTCCATCGCGAAGTCCCTTCCCCAAGCCAAAATTCTCTCGAAGGAGAGAGGCACAACTGATGAATCAGAGGCGAAGAATGAGGAGGAAGAGGGCTATTTATAGGGGGCCGTACAAACTACAATCCTGGCATGCGCACTCTCTAGGTGGGACACACTCTCTCGCTCACTCTCGCTCTCTAGCTCTCTCCTCTCTAATATCCTCTGCGTGTCTGATCCGATTCTGACTGTCTGTGGTCTAACTTGAACATGATATAATTGCAATGGTTGTATGAATTAATTTATTAAGAGTAGTGCAAGGATGAGCTAATCGGTGATGAATAAAGAATCGGCTAATTGGTATGGAATAAAAAATGAACTCATCGGTAATAAGTGAAGAACAAAGTAATCGGTAATGAATGAAGGAATAGGCTAATCAGTAGTTAATGAATAGAATAGGCAAATCGGTAACGACTAAAAAGAATAGGCAAATCGGTAAATGACTAAAAAATAAGCAAATTTATTGCGTTTATTGCGGATTTTTCCTTCATTAATTACATTACGGATTAGCCTATTCTTTTCATTAACTACCGATTAGCCTATTATTTTCAGTCATTACCGATTTGCCTATTCTATTCATTATGATTAGCCTATTCTTTCATTCATTACCGATTACTTTGTTCTTCACTTATTACCGATGAGTTCATTTTTCATTCCATAAAAATTACCCGATTCTTTATTCATCACCAATTAGCTCATCCTTGCACTACTCTTAATAAATTAATTCATACAACCATTGCAGTTATAGCATGTTCTTAGGTCACCATTAGTTAATCAAGAGCGAGAAAGTGCGAGAAAGCGTTGAGATATGAGATAGTATACGAGATATGAGAGTGTGCGCAGTGCATAGTGAGAGAGGGCGAGAGAGAATTGAGATATGAGAGAGTACAGAGTGCTAGGATGGAGGGGGCGGGGCGTGGGCGTTTGCGGAACAAGCGCCGGATATCAAGCGAGCACTAGTGGAGTTTCGCTAAATTGAGGTATATAAAGCTTCTGAACTACACTGAAAAGATGTTTGAAGGAAGGAAATGTGTCTCTTGAATATCTCCGCCTTCATAATTCTCCTCACTAGAACCAGGGGGTCAACTCCATCTCCAGAGAAACAACCCCACAACATCAAGGATCCTCTCCCATGCTTCACGGTGGTCAGCTGGTACTTCACATGTTATCCAGTGCCAACCGGACGACGAACATGATTTATTTCCACCATATCAATCATCAGAAACTTGTTTTCGTCCAAGAATAAGACCTACTTCTATTGTTAGAGGGTCCAATGCAAGTGCTCTTTTTCCATGTGATCTTTGCTTTGCGATTCTTTTAGGAGATCAGCGGTTTGTTGACAGATCGACGTCACAACATAACCAACTCACGAAAATAATGTTGTACATTGTCCACGGACACCTCAAACATCTTTTCAGACAAATTTAAAATCTTTAGCTACCTCAATTTAGCGAAACTCCGCTAGTGCTCGCTTGATGTCCATTGTAGTGAGCCGCAGTTTCTCCTTCGAGATGCAGCTAATAAGACGATCAGATGTTGTGGTAGTCTTGTGGGGTCGTACATTAACCTTCTTCATTGATTGAACTCGGATTGAAGTTTTGGTGACCTTCAGGATAGTCGAAACAGTCACTCGGAACTGCTGTTACAGGGTGCCTCCGAAAGTCCCATCTGACATCCACGACGAATGGGTTCTCGCTCAGATATCGGTAGATTCTTGCTCCCAAGAATCCGTGTAGCGCTTTTGAAACGATATAACACACATTGGTGGCAAAATAAGTTTAAAAAATCGAAGAAAACGAAGAAAACGAAAATCTCATTTTTGTGACTTTTGATAAAATCGAAATAAAATTCACCGGAAGGGCTCAACCGGGGTGGTTTTTGTGTAAGAAACGTAAAAAACACTCTCAAAATAATCCCTGAAAACCTGGGCTCGATCGGTTGAGTTTGAAAAAAGTTATGGCGAAAAAACCAAAAGTCAATAACCTTTTGGCCAGTACTGTATATAGTGGGTAAATCCTCACAATGTGAGGGTATGAAAATGTATGACCCTAGATCATAGGTCAGGCTAGGTTCTTCCGTATAATGAAATTTGCAGTTAATGTTTGATGTGCTTTTACAGGTACGCCGTCAAGTGAGTCTCGACGCCGCTCCCGCTCGCGCTCTCCCCGTGAGACGCGGTGCCGTGACCGCGATCGTGATCGTGGTCGTCGCTCTGGCCGAAAGCGCTCTCGCTCCAATGACCGTCGTCGTTCGCGCTCACGCGATCGTGACAGCCGCAGACGCTCTCGCTCGCGAGAGCGTCGCCGCTCTCGTACGCGTTCGCCTCCGCAGCGCTCTCGCTCGCGCGACCGTCGTCGCTCTCCCGAAGCTGCGCCTACGCCGGTGGGACCTCGTGTCGCGGTCGCCACCCCTGCCGCGCTGCTCAATCCGCTCGTGCGTGCCGATATCCGTGAGTGATTTATTGATTGATTGGATTCCGATATTATTGATTTGCATACTGATGGGTTATTTGCAGTTGAAGCAACCGCAAGCGGCAATCCCGTGCCTTCGGATATGCTGGCCGCGAAGAGAGAAAGGAAGAGCAGGTACGGTAGATGTGTCATATCCATACATTTTCGGCACCCTCATCGGTGTGGGTCGATCCGGAAAATGAGCCATATACGGTGGGTCGATCCTCACACTGTGAGGGTATGAAAATGTGTGATACCGACGGTGTGGCACGAATGCACCTGCTTAGGTCTAAGTTTATAGATTCTAGTAAGCCGTGTCTGTGTTGCTCTAACAGAGCGTTATAACCATAGGTGGACGGTTGAAAAGGAATATATTTGACACATAGCCTAGCCTTCCCCTGGTGTCCTTGCTCAACGGCGTTTTAATGCTTTTTCGTAGCCATGCGCACAGCTTTGCCTCTCCCCTACTAGGTTACTATTTTTGCGCACTGCCTTTCCACCAGCGTGCGCACGTATTTTGCATTCTGTTACAATAAAGAACATGTAAGGTGTAATCAACAATATATTGTAGGTGATCGATCACGGCTATCGTCGGATGCCCGGCGATTACATGACCAAGATTGATAGAGTTACCGTATCGGACATTATCCGTGTGGGAGAACGAATGCTGGCCAGTCGACCATCACTTGTTGGCTACGGTATGTGTGCATTTTTAGAGAGCTAATCAATATCAGGCATGGGTGGAAGGTTATCGGTTTTCAAAATCCGGTCTGGTTTTTCGATCTTTGGCAAAGTATTATTTGCGATTGAGATGCTTAGCGATTATTGTAATTCCTAGCATACATTTGTATCATATCGCTCGAACAATACTGTGCAGCACTAATCAGGAAGTTACCGTAACCCAACTTCGTTCGTTGCAGGAGAAGTATCTCGAGCCACGGTCAGGGAACAATGACGAGTGCGGACGCGTAGCCATTGGCGCCCATCACGAAGTTCCCAGACGAAGAGAAGAGGTGAGTAAGAGTTAAGAAAATATGGTATGGCATACGGTATGGGTGTGGTCGAGTGGATACTGTACGTTAGGAGTTAGGAGGGTGTTGTGGTTACTGTAGCGGTTATTTGTATACGGTAAGGGTATGTATGTGGTAGGTGGCGGTGGCATGGTCGGTAGGGCATGTTGTACGATGTCTTACATTATAATATTCCCTTTTTGTTCTTTATCTTTTATCAATAAGGACCGAGAGATAACTGATGGGTAAATAAATAAATAAGCAAATAAATAAATAAATTGCAGTGTCCGGACGGTTTCGAGTGCGACCGCGATTCACCACTTCACAAAATTCATCAATCACAGTGAATATAGTCCCTTATAAAGTGAATGTAGTCAATTTGTTGTCTATTCAATTCCTGTGAATTGTCAATTCAATTATTCCCCGTCAATTGATTATTTGATACATGTGATACTTTCTTGTATTATGATCTCCTGTACCATTTATTACGTTCTTGTATGTTTAGTTGTAATATTCTCATTGTTAATTGAAAAAAGTATTTACAATAATACGACTGTTTCTGCATTTCAACATTCCAGAAAAAACAGCAAAAGAATGTGTACAGGGCGGGGGTCGAACCAGCTAATGAGCTGCCTGCCGCGCGGGATCTACCCCCCTTCATACATTGAATGTATAATGAATGCAACCTTTATACATTGAATGTATAAAGGTTTATACATATGTAATCGGTGCGGAAATAGTGATACATTGAATGTATATATATGTATACATTTTTCTCTGTGTGTCTCACATGCATGTTTAATCGTACTCATTCCTATTTATCGATTACTTACCAACCTAGTAAGTAATCAATCTCTATTCTAACTCTATTCTAGTCTATTAACCCTTCCTATCACTTGGTTCATGTATTATCGTTTTTTTTGCTTATGATTTATTCATAGAATCAGATAGAATTAGACAGAGAAGAAGCCATCACCGTTGTCTTCTTTTCCATGGCTGATTAATTTGTTATTGATTTGTTACGATAAAACAAGAATAGCAGTTAAAAAGATGATAAATAAAAACAAAACTAAAAATTTTGAATTTATTACAAGGAAAGCGTATCCGTTTTCCGGAAAATATATTGCGTAAAATCCGAACAACTGTGCATACGGATAAAACTGGGGAAACGCAGTTTACCACGGAAAATATTTAACTGGAAAATCATTTTAAAAATTTAAATATTTTCGGCTTGACTGTGAATATGGCCTCAGGAAAAAAAGACACTTTATGATAATTAAAGGTCTGCATATCCTACAGTATGATTAGTTATTAAAACCCGGCTCGACTACAGGATTTTGAAATCCCTTAATATATAGATAGTGATTTTGCGAAAATCCAAAAGTGCCTTTCGTAGAACATCAATAACTTCCGTCATACGCAAGCAATCAAGGCGTTTTTTTTCAGATTGTAGCCAGATACCTTGACTAATTTTCGCTTATTTTTTCACCACCATAACCCCTACCGTAACCGAGTTAGTTCGCGATAACTGTCGAAAAAAAAATGAACCACTCCCACCGCAGCCCCCGTTGAAGATAGAGCGATGCGGTTTTCACCATTAGATTCAGCGTAGTCGAAATGTGAAAACTGTCGGACAAAATTTTAAAATATTTCCTTAAAATCATTTTATTATTGATTAAAGTTGCAACATTTTCAACTTTGCGTTTATCGATTTATTCTTTTGTTTTTCTATTCAGTTTTACTAAATCGAATACGGAGAACACGATGCGCACATTCTCCGATCGCAATTCTATCGATTAACGCCCTAAATTTGCATATCAACATTTCACCACCTCCGTTTTGCGATAAAAAGCGACTATTACTGCTTCTTTTCGCTTGCATATGACATTTACGAATTTATTATCATTATTCAAAACAAAAATAAGTCACAAGAAGCAAAAACAAGCAAAAGAAACGATTCAGGCCGTAACAATTGTGACACAGTGAGCGCGTCGCGTACGCGTCGCGTGTGCTCATTTCGAAGCGATCATTTCAAAGAATGCCAATTCAATCGTGGGGTTTACTGCTAAATTGCGATTTCATTGTTTCATTTAGTATTCATATCATCACTATTCCTTTATGCCATCACTGGTTAGGGCTCTTACTATATAGAACTTCGTTTTGCCACTTTCCACAACAGCCTTTCGTAGAATATTAATACACTACCAATCAAGGCGCACTTTTGTTTAGATTGTAGCCAGACTTCTTGACTACTTTTCGCCAGTGACCTTACCACCATATCCTCTACCCACAGTATTCTGGTTCAAGCCATTTTGTTTCCATAGCGAGACAAGCGAAAGACGATTGCATTTGAGAGAGTTTCTATGTTGAGCGGTCGTTTTGGCTTTCACAGTACATAGAACATTGTGTACCGTAACCGAGTCAGTTAACTGGCGATAAAAATGAACAGAGAGCACAGCGGCCCCTATGAATATAGAGCTTCTCAGCAAAGTTTCTTTATTTAAGGTAGTCTTAGCGTTAGTTCCCGTGACACTATATTGATCTACTTAAAGATTTAAGGTAGTCTTAGCGTTGGTTCCCGTGAGAATATATTGATCTACTTAAAGATTTAAGGTAGTCTTAGCGTTAGTCAACGTGATACTATATTGATCTACTTAAACATTCTATCGATTCAGTTACCATTCACACTTACAAGGGAAGCACAACTGAAAACGTGTTAGATACCGAAAGCGACTCACATGGTTGGTGAGGGCTGATGGGGAGATGGCCATACGTGATTTCAGAAGGTGCTCATCGGACCTACTAATCGATATTTTCGATCGATGTTTTTCCGGCACATTTTTCGCTAAAATCCCCCTATGTATTACACGGTAGAGCGCTTGGATATCCTATGAGTGGTAAGGTATAGAGACCATCTGCATCTGCCTCGAAGGCTCAATCGGGAGCCCATCTAACTATCACCCCAATACCCCCTGGTACTATTCCCGCCGCGGTCAAATTTTTTTGCAAATTTTTACAAACTCCCACAACTTTATTTTCATTGTTATGTGATATTTGTGTGCTTTAAAATATTAATTGAAAATATTGAAAGAAGAAAAATAATTTATGTTGGCATTTTGTATAGCAAAAAAAAAAACAAACTTAAACAAAAAAATGTAAACAATTTTTTGTCAATTTTTTAACAAACTATTTTGATTTATTTTGATTGATTTCAATTCATTTTTTTTGTATTGGTCTTTGGGCTTTAAAAAATGTCTTGTCGAGTTACCCAATGAACAAGGAAACAACAATTTTTTCACCGATTTGGAAAAAGTCAGTTTGCGTTAACTTGTTAACTTGTGGTGTGGTGTAGCGATATACGAGAGGTGAATATCATCAATTTTTACTGGAGATCAAAATTATTAATGCATATTTTTCAGTATTTTTTTTTGCACAAAATGTTAACATTAAAAATTTTATCTTCTTTCATCATCTTCCATTCTCACGTAAGAGCTCATAAATGACGATAAAACGATGAAAATAAAGTTGAGGGAGTTTGTAAAAATTTGCAAAAAAATTTTGACCGCGGCGGGAATAGTACCAGGGGGTATTGGGGTGATAATCAGATGCGCTCCCGATTGAGCCTTCGAGGCAGATGGTCTCTATACCTAGGGTATCCAAGCGCTCTACCGTGTAATACATAGGGGGATTTTAGCGAAAACATTGATTAGTAGGTCCGATGAGCACCTCCTGAAATCACGTATGGCCATCTCCCCCTCAGCCCTGACCAACCATGTGAGTCGCTTTCGGGATCTAACACGTTTTCAGTTGTGCTTCCCTTGTTAGCAAAGGTTATTTAGTTAAGGTAGTCTTATCGTTAGTTCCCGTCATACTATAGATTTAAGGTAGTCTTAGCGTTAGTTCCCGTGACACTATATTGATCTACTTATAGATTTTAGGTAGTCTTAGCGTTAGTCCCCGTGATACTATATTGATCTACTTATAGATTTAAGGTAGTCTTAGCGTTAGTCCCCGTGATACTATATTGATCTACTTATTCATTCTATCGATTGAGTTACCGTTCACACTTAGCAAAGTTTCTTTAGTTAAGGTAGTCTTAGCGTTAGTTCCCGTGACGCTATATTGATCTACTTAAAGATTTAAGGTAGTCTTAGCGTTAGTTCCCGTGACACTATATTGATCTACTTAAAGATTTAAGTTAGTCATATCGTTAGTTCCCGTGATACTATATTGATCTACTTAAAGATTTAAGGTAGTCTTAGCGTTAGTTCCCGTGATACTCTATTGATCTACTTATTCATTCTATCGATTGAGTTACCGTTCACACTTAGCAAAGTTTCTTTAGTTAAGGTAGTCTTAGCGTCAGTTCCCGTGACGCTATATTGATCTACTTAAAGATTTAAGGTAGTCTTAGCGTTAGTTCCCGTGACATTATATTGATCTACTTAAAGATTTAAGGTAGTCTTAGCGTTAGTTCCCGTGACACTATATTGATCTACTTAAAGATTTAAGTTAGTCTTATCGTTAGTTCCCGTGATACTATATTGATCTACTTAAAGATTTAATGCCGTCTTATCGTTAGTTCCCGTAATACCATAGATTTAAGGTAGTCTTAGCGTTAGTTCCCGTGACACTATATTGATCTACTTATAGATTTTAGGTAGTCTTAGCGTTAGTCCCCGTGATACTATATTGATCTACTTATAGATTTAAGGTAGTCTTAGCGTTAGTCCCCGTGATACTATATTGATCTACTTATTCATTCTATCGATTGAGTTACCGTTCACACTTAGCAAAGTTTCTTTAGTTAAGGTAGTCTTAGCGTTAGTTCCCGTGACGCTATATTGATCTACTTAAAGATTTAAGGTAGTCTTAGCGTTAGTTCCCGTGACACTATATTGATCTGCTTAAAGATTTAAGTTAGTCATATCGTTAGTTCCCGTGATACTATATTGATCTACTTAAAGATTTAAGGTAGTCTTAGCGTTAGTTCCCGTGATACTCTATTGATCTACTTATTCATTCTATCGATTGAGTTACCGTTCACACTTAGCAAAGTTTCTTTAGTTAAGGTAGTCTTAGCGTCAGTTCCCGTGACGCTATATTGATCTACTTAAAGATTTAAGGTAGTCTTAGCGTTAGTTCCCGTGACATTATATTGATCTACTTAAAGATTTAAGGTAGTCTTAGCGTTAGTTCCCGTGACACTATATTGATCTACTTAAAGATTTAAGTTAGTCTTATCGTTAGTTCCCGTGATACTATATTGATCTACTTAAAGATTTAATGCAGTCTTATCGTTAGTTCCCGTAATACCATAGATTTAAGGTAGTCTTAGCGTTATTTCCCGTGACACTATATTGATCTACTTATAGATTTTAGGTAGTCTTAGCGTTAGTCCCCGTGATACTATATTGATCTACTTATAGATTTAAGGTAGTCTTAGCGTTAGTTCCCGTGACACTATATTGATCTACTAAAAGATTTAAGTTAGTCTTATCGTTAGTTCCCGCGATACTATACAGTCCCGCACGATCGCCCTCCCTAAAGGCGGGCCGCCGCGACATGATTCATGTCGCCTCATGTCGCATCCTTCTAAAAGACTTTTAAAATATTTCATTAGTTGTGGTCATTGCATCATCAGATAAGATAAATATCACCGTTGAAACGAATAAAAAAGGTTAACTCTGGACAGAGTTATTGAAGGATCATGCCTGACGGGGTGCTGACCTTGCGAAAACGATTTTCTAGCAAATGTGTTTTAGAACGGTTTTTTCTCGTATTGGAAGAATTGTATTTGGAAGTATTGTAATTATTTCGCAAAATACACGAGAAAATACAAAAGAAAATCCGCAGAAAGCGTCCAAAAACTTGTTCGTGAGAAAATCGATTTCGCAGGGTCAATGAAAAGTGCGGGAAATTCAAATTTGCAGGGATTACGGTAGCAAAATCACCCATGATCCTTCAATAACTCTGTCCAGAGTTAACCGATTTTATTCGTTTCAACGGTGATCTTAATCTTATCTGATGATGCAATGATTACAGCTAATGATATGTTTTAAAAGTCTTTTAGAAGGATGCGACATGAGGCGACATGAATCATGTCGCGGCGGCCCGCCTTTAGGGAGGGCGATCGTGCGGGACTGTATTGATCTACTTAAAGATTTAAGGTAGTCTTAGCGTTAGTTCCCGTGATACTATATTGATCTACTTATTCATTCTATCGATTGAGTTACCGTTCACACTTATTGTTAGCAAAGTTTCTTTAGTTAAGGTAGTCTTAGCGTTAAGTTCCCGTGACACTATATTGATCTACTTAAAGATTTAAGGTAGTCTTAGCGTTAGTTCCCGTGACACTATATTGATCTACTTAAAGATTTAAGGTAGTCTTAGCGTTAGTTCCCGTGACACTATATTGATCTACTTAAAGATTTAAGTTAGTCTTATCGTTAGTTCCCGTGATACTATATTGATCTACTTAAAGATTTAAGGTAGTCTTAGCGTTAGTTCCCGTGATACTATATTGATCTACTTATTCATTCAATCGATTGAGTTACCATTCACACTTAGCAAAGGTTATTTAGTTAAGGTAGTCTTAGCGTTAGTTCCCGTGACGCTATATTGATCTACTTAAAGATTTAAGGTAGTCTTAGCGTTAGTTCCCGTGACACTATATTGATCTACTAAAAGATTTAAGTTAGTCTTATCGTTAGTTCCCGCGATACTATATTGATCTACTTAAAGATTTAAGGTAGTCTTATTGTTAGCGTTAGTTCCCGTGATACTATATTGATCTACTTAAAGATTTAAGGTAGTCTTAGCGTTAGTTCCCGTGATACTATATTGATCTACTTATTCATTCTATCGATTGAGTTACCGTTCACACTTAGCAAAGTTTCTTTAGTTAAGGTAGTCTTAGCGTTAGTTCCCGTGACACTATATTGATCTACTTAAAAATTTAAGGTAGTCTTAGCGTTAGTTCCCGTGACGCTATATTGATCTACTTAAAGATTTAAGGTAGTCTTAGCGTTAGTTCCCGTGACACTATATTGATCTACTTAAAGATTTAAGGTAGTCTTAGCGTTAGTTCCCGTGACACTATATTGATCTACTTAAAGATTTAATGTAGTCTTAGCGTTAGTTCCCGTGACACTATATTGATCTACTTAAAAATTTAAGGTAGTCTTAGCGTTAGTTCCCGTGACACTATATTGATCTACTTAAAGATTTAAGTTAGTCTTAGCGTTAGTTCCCGTGATACTATATTGATCTACTTAAAGATTTAAGGTAGTCTTAGCGTTAGTTCCCGTGATACTCTATTGATCTACTTATTCATTCTATCGATTGAGTTACCGTTCACACTTAGCAAAGTTTCTTTAGTTAAGGTAGTCTTAGCGTCAGTTCCCGTGACGCTATATTGATCTACTTAAAGATTTAAGGTAGTCTTAGCGTTAGTTCCCGTGACATTATATTGATCTACTTAAAGATTTAAGGTAGTCTTAGCGTTAGTTCCCGTGACACTATATTGATCTACTTAAAGATTTAAGTTAGTCTTATCGTTAGTTCCCGTGATACTATATTGATCTACTTAAAGATTTAATGCAGTCTTATCGTTAGTTCCCGTAATACCATAGATTTAAGGTAGTCTTAGCGTTATTTCCCGTGACACTATATTGATCTACTTATAGATTTTAGGTAGTCTTAGCGTTAGTCCCCGTGATACTATATTGATCTACTTATAGATTTAAGGTAGTCTTAGCGTTAGTTCCCGTGACACTATATTGATCTACTAAAAGATTTAAGTTAGTCTTATCGTTAGTTCCCGCGATACTATACAGTCCCGCACGATCGCCCTCCCTAAAGGCGGGCCGCCGCGACATGATTCATGTCGCCTCATGTCGCATCCTTCTAAAAGACTTTTAAAATATTTCATTAGTTGTGGTCATTGCATCATCAGATAAGATAAATATCACCGTTGAAACGAATAAAAAAGGTTAACTCTGGACAGAGTTATTGAAGGATCATGCCTGACGGGGTGCTGACCTTGCGAAAACGATTTTCTAGCAAATGTGTTTTAGAACGGTTTTTTCTCGTATTGGAAGAATTGTATTTGGAAGTATTGTAATTATTTCGCAAAATACACGAGAAAATACAAAAGAAAATCCGCAGAAAGCGTCCAAAAACTTGTTCGTGAGAAAATCGATTTCGCAGGGTCAATGAAAAGTGCGGGAAATTCAAATTTGCAGGGATTACGGTAGCAAAATCACCCATGATCCTTCAATAACTCTGTCCAGAGTTAACCGATTTTATTCGTTTCAACGGTGATCTTAATCTTATCTGATGATGCAATGATTACAGCTAATGATATGTTTTAAAAGTCTTTTAGAAGGATGCGACATGAATCATGTCGCGGCGGCCCGCCTTTAGGGAGGGCGATCGTGCGGGACTGTATTGATCTACTTAAAGATTTAAGGTAGTCTTAGCGTTAGTTCCCGTGATACTATATTGATCTACTTATTCATTCTATCGATTGAGTTACCGTTCACACTTATTGTTAGCAAAGTTTCTTTAGTTAAGGTAGTCTTAGCGTTAAGTTCCCGTGACACTATATTGATCTACTTAAAGATTTAAGGTAGTCTTAGCGTTAGTTCCCGTGACACTATATTGATCTACTTAAAGATTTAAGGTAGTCTTAGCGTTAGTTCCCGTGACACTATATTGATCTACTTAAAGATTTAAGTTAGTCTTATCGTTAGTTCCCGTGATACTATATTGATCTACTTAAAGATTTAAGGTAGTCTTAGCGTTAGTTCCCGTGATACTATATTGATCTACTTATTCATTCAATCGATTGAGTTACCATTCACACTTAGCAAAGGTTATTTAGTTAAGGTAGTCTTAGCGTTAGTTCCCGTGACGCTATATTGATCTACTTAAAGATTTAAGGTAGTCTTAGCGTTAGTTCCCGTGACACTATATTGATCTACTAAAAGATTTAAGTTAGTCTTATCGTTAGTTCCCGCGATACTATATTGATCTACTTAAAGATTTAAGGTAGTCTTATTGTTAGCGTTAGTTCCCGTGATACTATATTGATCTACTTAAAGATTTAAGGTAGTCTTAGCGTTAGTTCCCGTGATACTATATTGATCTACTTATTCATTCTATCGATTGAGTTACCGTTCACACTTAGCAAAGTTTCTTTAGTTAAGGTAGTCTTAGCGTTAGTTCCCGTGACACTATATTGATCTACTTAAAAATTTAAGGTAGTCTTAGCGTTAGTTCCCGTGACGCTATATTGATCTACTTAAAGATTTAAGGTAGTCTTAGCGTTAGTTCCCGTGACACTATATTGATCTACTTAAAGATTTAAGGTAGTCTTAGCGTTAGTTCCCGTGACACTATATTGATCTACTTAAAGATTTAATGTAGTCTTAGCGTTAGTTCCCGTGACACTATATTGATCTACTTAAAAATTTAAGGTAGTCTTAGCGTTAGTTCCCGTGACACTATATTGATCTACTTAAAGATTTAAGTTAGTCTTAGCGTTAGTTCCCGTGATACTATATTGATCTACTTAAAGATTTAAGGTAGTCTTAGCGTTAGTCAACGTGATACTATATTGATCTACTTAAACATTCTATCGATTCAGTTACCATTCACACTTAGCAAAGGTTATTTAGTTAAGGTAGTCTTGTCGTTAGTTCCCGTAATGCTATATTGATCTACTTAGAGATTTAAGGTAGTCTTAGCGTTAGTCCCCGTGATACTATATTGACCTACTTAAAGATTTATGGTAGTCTTAACGTTAGTTCCCGTGACACTATATTGATCTACTTATAGATTTTAGGTAGTCTTAGCGTTAGTCCCCGTGATACTATATTGATCTACTTATAGATTTAAGGTAGTCTTAGCGTTAGTTCCCGTGATACTATATTGATCTACTTATTCATTCTATCGATTGAGTTACCGTTCACACTTAGCAAAGTTTCTTTAGTTAAGGTAGTCTTAGCGTTAGTTCCCGTGACACTATGTTCATCTACTTAAAGATTTAATGTAGTCTTAGCGTTAGTTCCCGTGACGCTATATTGATCTACTTAAAGATTTAAGGTAGTCTTAGCGTTAGTTCCCATGATACTATATTGTAGTTTATAATAATAACAATAATAATAATAATATATTTATCGCATCTTGGAGAAGAGAGAAAAGAAGTGAGAAAAGAGAACAATAAAAATGCATATTAAGACAAGAAGTTGCGACGATATAGTTGCAATTACTGAATTGCAACTTTTACATAATCACTAAATACATAAGGAGAGATCAATGATACAATAGTTCGATCTATATTGATCCACTTATTCATTCTATCGATTGATTTACCATTCACACTTAGCAAAGTTTCTTTAGATAAGGTAGTCTTAGCGTTAGTCCCCGTGATAATATATTGATCTACTTAAAGATTTAAGGTAGTCTTAGCGTTAGTTCCCGTGATACCACATTGATCTACTTAACATCTTCCGCAGCGCTAAACAATTACCATAACCAAAAAATTATAGGGGGGGTTCGGGGGGTTTCCCCCCGATAGTCGCGCCGAGCTTGCGAGCTTGCTTGTGAATATGGCCTCAGGAAAAAAAGACACTTTATGATAATTAAAGGTCTGCATATCCTACAGTATGATTAGTTATTAAAACCCGGCTCGACTACAGGATTTTGAAATTTCAATTAAATTATTTTATTTAAATTTTAGTTTTTCTAATTGTTCGTGCTTTCTGTTATAACATGTTTCTAGGATGATCGAAAGATCTTTATTCGGATTATTCATACGCCACAGTTCGTCACTACGGTTCAGTTCTTCAGCCATATCTTTGTCGAGGTATCATCTCATTCTATTTCTAATTAAATTTTTAGTTTCTATAGTCATAATATGTTTAGTTCATCAACTACGGATTCTACACCAATTCAGTTGCCATCTCGTGAATTCATACGTATGTATGTCCGTCAAAGCCATGATGGGGAGAAAATTTCATCTTTGATCTCTGAAATTGGCGTGAGTATCTACACTTCCTTCATCAGTTGTATTATCTTTATAATTTACAGATTTACAAAGAGTTCTTCGGTTCAGAATCACTTCCTATTTTATCTGATTCTCAATGGGAATCTCTATTCAGTATATCTCTCATTGAAGAAAGGCACATCTATTCTTTCATCTATCCATCTATCTCAATAATTTAATTTAGATGCAATTTCTTACGCGCTCTTCACAATGATCACACGACTAAGGAAAAAGATGATATTGATGTAGGAAAGAAAGAATCATCTGAGTATAATCTATTTGATTTGCGAGGACAAGATCTAAGGAGTAAGTGGACTGTGTTACAGCATTCTTAATCATTTCAATAACAGAGTAAACGTTATCTTTGTGTATGCTCTTTTGGCTATCTAGTTTTCAATGAAAATGGGTTTAGGCTGAATGATATGATGCAATTGATGAGATATTATAAAACACTATCTGAGAGAATTCAACAACTGGGATATTTTTTGGTATCGATGAAAAATGGATTTTTCTTTTTTATGTATGATAAGTACAGACTCAATGAGTGAAGCTCACTGGTACTTGGAAATTTCTTCCAATTGAGAATTCGCTTCAGGGGGTGACCACACAACGATTTGGCGCCTTTTCCTAAAAGGTTAATTTCGAATCCAATCGATGCGGGAGTGGACGCAATCGACTCCTTAGCTAATTCTAAGAAACTATTGTCAAGGGGAGTTTTTCGATCAACGGTCAACGAAGGCTGGAATTTTGAATTTTCGAAAAAAATTTCACATTTAATTAATTTTCACTATTTTGCTTCAACAACCCTACGTTTTTTTATTTGCTTAATCGCTTCTAAATATCATAACACAGCTTCAGTTTAAAAATCATAATTTTTAAAAAATACGATTACGGTGAATAAATCATTTTATAATGAGGTCGTGAATTATGGTGTGGCACCTACAGTATCCCGAATCTATCAATTTAGAAATCTGGTAGTTTTAAACATATTTTACCGCTGTTCTTGACATGACTAAGGTATTCGACTACTCCTCGTCTTCGGAGTGCACCTGCACAGTTCAGTGCTGGTCAATATTTTATGATATTTTGGTTTTTCAGCAATAACTTTCTTCAAAGTCAACCGTTTCTCTTCATTTTTTAGTATGTTTGCATAGATTATACTATGGTATAGTAATCCAATCTTTATCGATTATGGATAACAAACAACGAAATAGTGATCAATTTACGAAAAATGTCAATTTTCATCGACATCAGCACCTGGGCACGGGTGCACTCCGAAGACGAGGAGTAGTCGTATACCTTAGTCATGTCAAGAACAGCGGTAAAATATGTTTAAAACTACCAGATTTCTAAATTGATAGATTAGGGATACTGTAGGTGCCACACCATAATTCACGACTTCATTATAAAATGATTTATTCACCGTAATCGTATTTTTTAAAAATTATGATTTTTAAACTGAAGCTGTGTTATGATATTTAGAAGCGATTAAGCAAATAAAAAAACGTAGGGTTGTTGAAGCAAAATAGTGAAAATTAATTAAATGTGAACTTTTTTTCGAAAATTCAAAATTTCAGCCTTCGTTGACCGTTGATCGAAAAACTCCCCTTGACAATAGTTTCTTAGAATTAGCTAAGGAGTCGATTGCGTCCACTCCCGCATCGATTGGATTCGAAATTAACCTTTTAGGAAAAGGCGCCAAATCGTAGTGTGGTCACCTCCTGAAGCGAATTTTCAATTGGAAGAAATTTCCAAGTACCAGTGAACTTCACTCATTGAGCCTGTAATTATCATACATAAAACAGAAAAATCCATTTTTCGTCGATACCGCACCTATGTCGATTTTCTAAGATAGTGTGTTTTATAGAACAAATGGATGCTATATACGGCAGTCGTCTATGGTCACGTGATCGATGTTCAATCACTTCTGATCTACCTCGATTAATCATTGATGCACGATTCTTATCTACTTTCTCTACACGTACTCAACCTCTTTTCACAAGGTTTGTTTGAATGAAGATCTCTTATAGAGATGGTTCAATATTCAGATCAGTTCAAGAGATACATGATCAGAATTGGTCATCACCTCATCCATTTAATATCTCAATTGCTAATCTTCGTCCTGATAAACAATTATCAGAACTTATCAAGAGGTATCATTCACAATCATATTAGTATATTATATATATACATATATTACAGACATTGGTATTTCCTATATGGTCCTCCTTCATCATCAATCAATTCATCTTCATTTCGATCACATCCATTTGCTCCTACTGTATCACCTAGATCTGTTACACAAGTACTCCCTAATGTACCTAAAGGTAATTACTCTTCATTCTACTTTATCTTCAAGGTATTTGACGCATTTATTATGATCTGGGCATCATAAATATGAGCGTCTTATTACTGGTCAGATGAACATTGAAAATGGTTGAATATCCCCTTTCCCCCTAGTTAGATTATCCTTAAATAGGTTAGCAACAACAAAATTTATATATTTTACAGAAGATATCATCTACATTTCTCAACGTGCACAACGATTTCTGCCTGATCGACTTCCTAAGAATATTGAAGTACTGTATTGATTACTGTAACTATTGATTAATCTAATAATTATAGGGAATAGTATTGTGCTTATCATCAGATGGTAATCATTCAACTTCATCATCAACAGCAGCAATAGCAGAAGGACTCAATACATATCGTATACCATTACATAAACATATCAAGTATGATCATTACTATTTATATCTTACCTTTTGCTTTTGCATAACGTCAAAATGGGGGAAAAGTGAAACGTTTGCGATAAAATTCTGCGATAAAAGTGTCCATTTTTAACATTTTCACGTTCATTCATTTTCACGTTATTATCTAATGCTATTTTGTGCGGATGTCTTTTCCTAATGCACTTATGCAGGAGAAAAGTGAACAAAAATTAACTGCGAATGCTGTAGAGCAAAAATTGGTATACTGTGGCATACAATCTTGCTGTAAAGGTGCTCCCATCGTGATTTGATCGCCCAATTATGGATGTACCTATCATTACATTACTATACGGTGAATTGTAGTTGTATGATAGAATGAATCACTGCGCACAACTGGTATACGGTAGAAAATCCTACCTTATTCCAGTTTTACAAAACAGCGTTATTCCTATTGAACGAGCATACTGATACTCCACTCAACCAATCAAAAAAACTTGCAACTGCATCTAATTATAAATAAAAAAAAAAAAAAAAAAAATGATGTGAACCTTTGTCAAATTTTGTCACAAAAGTTCAACTTTTCCATTTTAACGGTACTTTGTTAGCAATTGGACTATCTCATAGATTGTAATGTTTGTCGTTGCGTAATTGGATATGATAATTAATTTATTGATTACAGTATGGCAGATTCGATATCACGTATTCCATTATGGGAATATGTATCAACTCTACGTGATTGGTGTATAGGAAATGAATGGAAAGAATCAATCAATAAGAATATATTAGTAGAGAAGAGAAAGAATAGAAATGGAAAGACTATGAAGGAATACTATGAAGCAATAGAGTCATTCAAGGTATACTCTTCTGTTATTATGACATAGACATACTTCTTCACTTATCTATTTTCTCTAACTTTTGACGTGAGATTATTAGTTGTATGAGAATAAATAGAAGAGGACTTTTGATGAGTACGAGAGAGATGGAAGGGAAGGGGGAGTCGTAGTAGTCTATCTATGGAGTTGATGAGAATATGAAGAAGAAGAAGAAGATAGATTAAGAAGGAATAGAAAGAAGCTAATAATAGTATTATAGTGTGAGAAGTTTCCATTGGATTAGTTAAGAAGTTGAAGACATTATCGGAAAAGATGAAAAGAATTGAGTAGACGAAAAGTTAGATTGACTTGGGAAGGAAGTAGATCTAGTCTTTCATTCTTTGTACGACTCTTGTACTGTGTCATATCCCTACGTGGGCGGCCATTGCCGCTGGAAATTAAAATCGGGAGGGTCGGAGGCAGAATATGGAGCATTTATATATAATAATTTTTGATATTTCATTTTCTTGGGTGATTTTTGGGAAAATCGGGTGGGTTGGGTGAAAAAATCGGGCGGGTCTTGCGGCTAGCGCCCACATATGGACATATCTATTATTGTTGTTATTATTATTATTAATTCATTCTAACAATAAGATACTATGTGGATACTAACTTCTATCCATTCGTTCAAGAACTCATTTTATTTGTAGGCATTTAAATGCGCAGTACAAGAGATGTCAAAGGAGAATACAGTAAGAATACTGAAGGAGAAATATAAGAATATAGAAGAAAGAAATAGAGATAGAAAGAGGAAAGACTATTCAACCAGGTATTACTCTATTATATACTTGTCTATCTTATAAATTTTATATGTTGAATGTTTGATTCATTCAGTGTATCATATACATAGAGTAACTAGTAATACTATCTATCAATAGTATCATCTTTCATTCATCTTTTCATTAATCGCGTGTTTCTTCTCTCATTCAATCTTCTTCTTTCATTTTATTCCTTCTTCATTTCTTTCCTCTTCTATTCTCATTTGTATAAAATAGAATGAGAAAGATCTTAGATAGTTCATTCTTAACCTTCCGATCTAATTATGAAAGAGAGAATAGATGAATGAAATAATTAAATAGGAATGAAGCATATCTTTCTATCATATTCTTCTTACCCTTCTTATTTCAATATATAGAATGAATAGATTGAATTATGATATGGTTATTTCTATCAATGTCTCTCTCCATATATTCATTCTCCTCCTCCTCCTTCTCTTCCTCTTCTTCTTCTCTTGATTTAGACTCAATTCAGATTCTCTTCACTCTATGGATAGACTCTTCTCTTATTTCTTCTTCTCTTTTCCTGTTTCTTGTGAAAAGCAAAAGAGAAGATAAAGATGAGGAGAGGATATATTGATACTATTTATGATTTCTATTCAATCATTTCATCTTCTTCCTAACACTTCATTAGGACTCATTATAATCATATCTTTCATCTATATCCATCTATGATCCTCTTTTATCCCAATGTTTGATATTAAGAGTGACAATTATTATCGCACTTATACACTTCATAGGTATACTGTAGATGTATTGTATCGAGTAGATATGAATATATGATCATAATCATCATTTATTAAATAGAAACGATAGAATGAATGAAAGAGATGAATAATACGAGAATGAGACTGAGATAAGTGTCATAAGCATAAAGATAATAACATATCCCATACCTCTATATCCTCCTCTCTCATTTCATATTCTCTCCATATCCTCTTCTTCTTCTTTCTCTATATATTCATACTGTATCTATCTCATATGAAGATAAGGTGTAAGAAGGATACTGTATTCTATGTAGATGTAATTGAAATTGTCTCTCATCAGTCACATCTTCAAGTCTATATATCTCACTCTCTGTCTTTTATATTCTAGGAATTTATTTTCTTCTCGCCGACATTTAAACTTTATTGAAAATATCCACTAATATACAGTTTGTTGCGTAATTCATTGAAAATAGGAATAGCGTTCTTGGCTCGACATTGAACCCACATAGAGTATATATTAGGTATCATGTTTGATTCGATATCATGTCAATATATTTGTTGTTATTGATAAGATGATATGAATCATTCATAATTATATCATTTGACTATGAAGAAATAATTCATCCACTATCTTGACATCATTCATATCTCTCAATCTTATTAGTTATCTCCTTCTTTCACTTATTGAAATCATTTGGATGTTACTCTAACTAACTACTGATGCATACTCTCAATCTCCTCCCTCATCTCTCCTATCTCCTCCCTCTCCTCCCCTCTCCCCCCCCCTCCTCCTTCCCCTCCCCTCCTCCTCTATCGTCTTCATTCTGACTCCATTCATGACTTCTTCTACTTGATTTCTCTTAGTTGTCTTCTTCTTCTTCATTGACATAATTCACTTCTTCTTCTTCTTCTTCTTCTTCTTCGTATCCTATCACTCCTTCATCCTCCATCCTCTTCCTCGTTCTTCATCTTCCTTCTACTTGATTCCATCTTCATTCTTCTCATACATGACAACCTTCATATACTCATTCTCTCATTCTATATATTCTTCATCATAAATATAAGTATGTATTGTCTTCCTTATCTCATTCTCCTTCTCCATTATTCATCCATCTATCTATTCCTTCTTCTATCACTATCTCTTCCTCTTACTTTATCTATCATTCATTCATTCATTCCATCATCATATATCATCTATTCATTAGTACTCCTTCTCATTCCTTCATTCTATTCTTATATTCTACTCTATTCATAGTCTATAACATCAAATGGTTTTCAATCATTGGATCATTCATTTATTGAGTGTATTCTCATATCAATTGGATGAGAACATATGTCAGATAGTGTGAAGTGAGGGAGTTGATAAGATGAAGAGATAAATGAATAGAAGGATTGAATACATTTGATCTCTCTTTCAAATAAGAGTTATATCATTATAATATCATTCTTAATTCTTTTGATTTCGGTTACATCTTCATAGTACTTGTTCATTTCATTTAATGTCTCATCTATTTCATTATCCTCTTCCTCTTCATTCTCTTCTTCTCTTTGTTCATTATCTTCTTAATTGTTTACATGTTCTTCATTCACTAATAGTATATATCTCTCAATGAACTCTATTCGTACTTTCATTCATTCTTTCTAATCCATTCCATTGTATTGTAGAGGTAGACGTTCATCATCTTCATCATATAGAGAATAGAAGATATAATGGATGGAATAGTATCATCAAGAGAGATAAAAGAATCAAATACAACAATATCTTCATCTACTACTCAATTATTATTCTTTACTGGTGAATGGACAAGAGAACGGGTCGTATTTTGGGTCAGGTATCAATATTTAAATCTATTTTATATCATTATTACTTTATTTATGATATCAAAAGAAACATTTTCCAATGTACTTCAAAAAGACTGAAAGAATATAACACAGGTCGAAAAGTATGTTACAAAGTACCAAGCATGACCGGATTTTGAGGCAAAATGTCACAAAAATCGAAAAAACCTGACCGGATTTTGAATACCGATAACCTAACTATTCGACCTATTTAATAGAATATTAAATATTGAAGATAATAGTAGACAATGAATAGTTAATACATATACAGTATGGCATACGTGGTAATATCAATCTTGATGGTTCTAATGTGGTCGATGTATCTATGTCTGGATGGTAGACGATCTCCACGAAAGGATACACGAGTTATTCATATGTTAGCACAACGAACTGTATTCAATTTATAGTTAATATCTAGTAGATATATAGATTATTCTTATCAATTGTTCATTCTGCACTCAACTATCATCAATCACTTGCATTATCATTCATCTCATATATCTAATCGATTCGATTCAATACACTATATTGATCTAATTATTGTATGGGTTCATTCCCATCCATTTATCCATTTCTACGTGTATAATTAGTCATTCCACACTTATCATCATCATCATCATCTCATTCCTCCCATATTATTTTGATTGATAAAAAATGACTGATATAACAAGAAGATACAATGAACATTGAAATGAATGAACTGAAGAGAAGAAGAATTACATAACAAATGACTTCAATATGAATGCAAATGAGAAATGAACTAAAGAGAACGAATTGATTATATTGATTATGAAATATTATAATAATTGACTGATTAGCGTTGTCTCTCCATCAACTCACCATCTATCATCTCTATTTGTCTTTGATTACTCATTGTGATTAGTTCACTTATTCATGTTTCGGTACAATCTATTCCTAGTATTCTACTAATGAACTCAATCAGAAGTTCCCTTATGTTATTGTATGAAGTGAAGCTTATTTATCATACAAATAGACTGTGGATAGGAACCGAAAGTGAACAATGATATGAAGCAAGATAATGGAATAGAATATAGAGAGAGATAGAGTAGGTTGAAAGCGCGTTTCCTTTATTTGGTATAGCGAAGGCTTTTTGGCAATTTCTACGGTTGAATAGATTGAATTGGATGTAGGAGGACTAAGAAGAATATATGTTGCACATTCTGAGAAGGAATAGATATGAGTTAAGTAGTGTAGTTATTCTAGTATGGATAAATATAATCAATATCATTCTAGAATAATCCAACATTCTTCTTGTGATCTTTTTGTTTCCATGGTGAAAGTTGTTCAAATGATGAACGAGTCATTGAGAATACTACCTCGAATTCTTCATCGGTCAAATGTTTCTAGAAGAGATAAAGATCAAAGATCAAAGTCTAGGAATAGACTACCTCTTTATGAACAGCATCAACTCCGTCAGGTAGTTTATCTTTTGTCTGACGAAGAATCTCAACCGAATACTTCTTATCGTACTTGGATAATGCTTCCTAGATAATGAAAGATACATCTATTATTCTATGATCCATAGAAATATAACCTTGATAGACATAACAGGAGGTTCATCCATTGTTAGTTGTCTCTTCAATCGTTCATAATTGTAATTGATCTGATAGATAAATCTTGGATAAAGGGATTGAATGAAGTGATACCTGCCAATAATGTGGATCCCAACTACCAAAATGACCAATGAAGTTAACAGGTTCGAATCCTTGTTTCACTACAAACATAGCAGTATCGTCCAGTTTACGATATCCTCCCATTTGAGATGAAATGTATTTCTCAAAATATATCAATGAACTCTTAGATAGTATCGTATTGCATACTATAGCTAGATCGAGTGATTTTCTCTTTTCCATTTCGTTAGCTCCTTCTCCTATCCATACAAAGACTTCATCAAATGTATCCAGAATCATGACATCATCTGGTTCTAGATCCTATTATACAGGGGATTAGATGAGTCTATAGATATATGGACATACGGATTGAGAGAATTCAGGAATGTGTTCTGTATGAAAATATCCTCGTGCATTAGAACAATGGAAGAGAAGTGCTGTATGGATCTCATTCTTCTATAACCAATACTATCCTGTTTATAGAATACTAAAGAGTAACTAACAATAAGGGATGGCCCAGTTGCATATTCCGTCTTTCCTCCTAGAGCAGTCCAGAATTCTGCTGTCTCTTCATTTTCGTGTATTAATTCGAGAGGAGTCCTTGAGTGTTATTATTAAATGATATTTATGAAGAAAGGAAACGGAATGGCTTGCGGTTATGGTAAAGAGAAATAAAGGAAAGATAAGAGACTAACAAGTTGTAAGTCAAAATCTATGGTCGGATGTTTTGGCCCTTGGTTCTGGACACCCTATGTTGGCTGGGCCTCATCAATAGACAAGAACTGAAGGTAGACATACTCACTTTAATCTCAATCTGAGACTACATGCTGCAGCTGTAGCCTTCTCACGAGTATTTGATCCCTTTCCTAACCAGATGAAGTTCTTAGTTGGAGTCTCGAGGATGAATACATCGTTGCTATTAAGAGATGAAGCACGTTCTTCTACCTACAATTACTTATTTTGTATATTCACACTATATCAACTCTTACTTGAGCTGCATTCTGATTCCTAATCTGGAATAGTCTGGTTCCATCGAGATCGTATGTATCTTGTTCATGTCTGCAATCATCATTGTTCTTTGATCTTTGATCTTAGATTTTCTCTTAACCTGCTTTTGAATCCGGATGCTCCTCCTCCAGTCAAAGTAACTACTAATCCATCGAAAATAGAGAGGAAATGTTCTGATTCTTTTGATTGAACCACTCTTGCCTGTATTTATTCTACTGACTTACTTACAATATTGAATAATACCTGAGTAGCCATTCCTTTACATTCTTGTTGATCTACTTGAGTTGCCAATATAGCTGCAGCTGACTTTTCATCTGTACTCGATGTCCATCTATGAAAGATGCATAGATATTATAGTTCCTATAATATATTACCCGAGCCAGAAGTATACAATTCCATTTGTGTATGTTTTACTACGATAGAGTATGACATATGAATCTCCAGAATAGAATAATCCATGATCTTGTTCAGGAACGGGTACTAAGGTGAATCTTTCCACTTTCCACACCTTAATACATTTCATTGATTCTCATTTAACTGAAATGAATCTGACCTTCCTCTCTCCATTCCCGTCATCTTTTTGAAATTTACACAACTCTGGAGATTTGAGAATAGGTAAAGCCAGTGAGTCAGAACGATCACAACGAGCAACTGAATAGAACATTGTGTCACTTTCCCTTTTTGTGTGGAAGTTTTACCTCCTTTACCAATAATATCCGTATTCTCTGTTGGTGTAGATGGAGGCCAACTCAATGCTGCCTGTATGGACATAGTCTAATCGAGTATGCTTATGGATAAGAAACCTTGAATAGTGCTGTTTCCATCCCTTCATTAATCTTTGTAACTCTAACATCTCGTGTTGATAACTTGTGACCGGCAAGATATTTCTGTGTATGATCAGAATAACGATTAGATATACTTAGAGACTGATAGTAACTAACATCAATTGTTGTCCAAACTTGTTCCTTCTCATTCTTGGTACATTTTCTTCCTATCCATGCGAACATTTCATGACCCAGATCAAGATAGAAACAATCCTAGAATGTATTACTGTATACGATCTAATGTGTATATCTTAATCTAACATTAGTATCGAGATCGATATAACTGAATGGAGGACCGATTTCTCTTACTTCAAGTACACCACTTGCATCCGATACTCTGTATTGATAATTGTTGTTTATCGTGATTACTGTATATTATTCATTGTACCTGAATAGTCTCGTTCTCTTCACTTTCCTTTCGATCTCTACATCATCATCTTTTGCTCCTTCTTTTATAGAAGGTACTCCATTTACTCCGAAATGAGAAAAGAAACGAGAGTTTGTTGCCCAATCAGTATCTGAAAGTATGAACATTTAAGAAATTGAATACCGTATGGTTATCACCTATGATCTCTAATTTAGATTTGTGTCCATGCTCTGCTCGAATATCTCTACCCATCTCCGCACCCTTCAGTAGATAATATTACTGTAATACAGTATCTACTACAGTATTACCTTTATCTTCTCTCGATTGTTACTCTCAGGTCCATTCCAAATGAAGATTATATCTACAGTATCCAGAATAAAAACATCACCTTTGTTGAGTGAGTCAATTGATAGAGGGACCTATGACATTTTATTTTCGTTATTTCATATTTCATATTGGCAAACCTGCTGGACTCTGATATTTTTAGCCCCTTTGACATGAAACAGTCTTTTCTCCTTCTCTCCATATCTACTTTTCAATGCACTTTCAACTCCTCCATCTAGATATCTGCAATATTCGTTTATTATTTTTTCTATTGTCAATTTTTTCCATTAATTACCGTATTCCATGGCGGAAATAACTAACGAATTGGGATGATTCTTTCCCTTGAGTTTCTCTGAATTGAACAGCTTGACAATCGAGATGACGATCGACTTGAACGGCCTGAACCCTTTCTGTGTTAACCATTGATCATTATTTGATGTCTTTGACTTACTTCAATAGCAACAGCAGCAATCTCATCATTAGATGCTCCATTTCCTATCCAAAAATGAAGATTCCATGAACGAGGAGGAGTACCATATGTCTGTAAATAATGATAGGTGATCAATGAATTATAAAAGCAATGAAGACACCCTTAGAACAACGTAGCAATCTCCTGTGTAGAAACTTCCAAATTCTGTCATAGGGACTGGAACCATTCTCATTTTCTGAAGAGAAGGCAAAGGTTGATAAAAATGATAATAATGGGACTAAAGACTCACAATGATTCTCCATATTCGTATACCTTCTTTAGTACCAACATCATCATACATTGAGACCATCTGAGTTGTGAAAGAGAGAAGATAGAGGAAAAGAATTCAATAAAAAGAGAGGAAAACAGCATCGAGAATCTCAAAATACGAAGGGAGAAGAAATATGAGAAGAAGTGTCTAATTAAGGGACGAAATTAATTGAGAAAAGAAGAACAGATGTAAATGTTTATGAAGTGATGTTTAATAATAGAAACATATATTGAAGTGAAATATATTTCATTGTGAATTTATGAGTATTTTATACACAACAGTCATATTGACAGTCAGTGAATAGTGTGAGAACAGCTAGAGAAAATGAAGGAAATAAAGCTTTTTTTCTCCTTTTACGGACATTGTAATGCTATTGCTTGTATAGTATAGGAAATAGTTAGATGGACTTGCTTATAGTTTGGCAGTGTTTTGAACGTATGGTAGAATGAATAAAATGGAGAGGGAGAGTAAGAGTGATACCGTGTAGAAGTCAACGATACATAGATAGATGCTTGTATTTGCCTGCTTTTAGAGAACTAGGAAGATGTGATACCTAGAGAGTAAGAAAGAATGAAAGGAAGGAAGAATAGAAAGGAAGTGAGATGAGATGAGATACCAATATATGAGGGCATTCTATTGGACTAACAATAAGACTTGACCAAAATGAAACAAAGCTTGTTTGCGCTTTTCAAATGACATTCCATTACTGTGGATGTGACTTGGAATGATATCGAATATTAGGATAGATATACGAATGATAATTGTATAGGAAGTAGTCTATAGTGGATGGATGAACTGACGATGTTGGAGGACTTTTGTTAAGAATGAATTGGATCAACGGAGATGTCAATGGATGAGAGGACACTATAGTTGTGTAGAAGAAGACGAGGGTATAGAGAATGGACGGGACACCATGTGCTTCGTTTAGTTCAATTTGGTAGGGTATGAAGAAGAGGACATCAACACAGACCAAGTCAAAGACAAACGAACCGCAATTTAGAATATTGCATCAAGTGAATAGTTTTACAAAAAAGAGTGAACACTTTGTTTTTTTTTGTATGTGTATGTCTCTTCTCTTTGATATGATGTGTTGTCTATCCATATCATAGACAGAATGAATGTGAGTCATACCATCATCTTCTATATCTTTCTCTTCTTATCGACACATTTCTTTAACCCCACATCCATAATCCTTATGCATTATTATAGTATCATGCGATTTGTGAGATATAAGGCGTGATTCAAGCAAAATATTCAAATTAACGTATGAATACATCTTTAATTGCAGCAAAGTGAGACATAGTGAAAGAATTGCGAAGGTAACCGGTAAAGTGTAACAATTTAATTGGTGATAATGTGAGATCAAAATGGCACAATCATTCGATATTTATACTTTAGGCATAGGTCTTACTCTAATATTGAGATTACCATAAGAATGGTGAGAAGGAATAAATAAAGAAAGAGATGAAGATATAGATGGGAAAGTGACAATAGATCCACTCTTTCCATCTTTAAATGATTTTGATTTAATATATTGTATATGTGGAGAAAATTGTGAGAGTGGATTGATATTAAATGGCTTGTCAAGATTGATAGATATATTCAATGGAGATTGACATCCTTCTCGTAGACTTCTCTCAAAATAATATGGATTAGAAATGAGACTACTTTAATTCAACATTTGAAAGAAATCTCTTGAAATAATAACTGAAAGATCGTGTATAAGATACCTTAATTACTCTTGTGATAGAGTCTTGACTCAAATCATTACTTATTCCCAGATGTAATTGAGGAATGTTCAAGGTCAACTCATTAAATTGTTCTTCTGTTATTAATGTGGATCTAAAATCCTGAAAGTACCATAATACAATACTGTAGTTCTATTCTTGTAACAATTAATACTTGTCTGAATGCTTACCCTATCATAATCTATGAATGATATTGTATCTAGGTCGAGGTATCGTAGATTATCACTGCACAACTTCCAGAAAGTTTTATCGAATAACTCGATAGACGTCTCCACAAACGAAATTGTCAATTTGTCATTACCGAGTCCGAGCAATAACTTGTGTAACCTTGAAAAAAAAGTGAGTCATTATCTTGCGGGACTATCAGAATAATTAATACCTGTCAAGATTAAGCTTTTTTAGAAATAGTTCAGTATGACATATCTCAATATGACGCACTTTTGAAAATATATTTATTAGATTATTAATGCAATCATCGGAAAAATGAACCTAAAGATAAACGATTATATCGATTTGCTATTTTGTATTTTATATGTCTCACTCCATCTAATTTTAATTTTTCTACTATTCCGCAATTATGTATCCTTTGTAGATATTGATAGAGTGACTGAGGTAGATGAGTAATACATTGATTATCCATCTCATCATCATCTTCATCATTACATTCTTCATTATAGCTTGAAGTTATATGATATGACTTCTTTATATGGAATCTTTTCACAACAAAGCATCGTTTGATCGTCTTATTCTCTTCTCTACATTTAACTTTTACTAGAGGTCGATTATTGCCCTGTAGAGATTCGAGATTAGATGAAAGTAAGGATCAATTGCAAAGATTGAAAGATTTGAAGTGTTCAAGGTACGGTAATCTCAGTAGTGATACAGTAAGTAATGTACCTGTATCTGTATGGATACAGTATCGAAAGTTCTCCTCTGACAAGACCTTGGAGATGAGAGAATGAGAGAATTCCAATAATGAGATACAAGGGATAGATTATCAATAGAATATCGTGGTAGGAATGATAGAATATGAAGATGGACTGGTTGTGGAAGAGAAGAAAGAAGTAACTGAAGAATCAACGAACACAATGTATACGATAACAGAATGATGAAGTTGTCAACAATGAGAACTGACCATTGGAGAAGTAGAAGAAGATGAAAAAATGTCTAGAGAAGAAGAAGACTGAACATCCATATGGATAGTGTAGAGTAGAGTAAGGAAAGTATGGAAGTCACTCGCCGGAAGTCAACTGAGATGAAGATGAAGACATTATCCCATAGTGAATGTGAGACGATGACTCGAGTATATGGGGTCGAGAAAATAGAAAGAGAAAATGAGAAGAAGAACAGGAGGAGGAATGGAGAAAGATTCCTCTTATCAATCTAGATTACTATTATACGATCGGATGAGATAAATGAGGAATGAATGAATGAAAAGAAGATGGAATGAGGGAGAGGTACAAGAGGGAATGGAATGAAGAGAAGTAGAAATGAGAGGAGAGGAGTAGCTATTGTGTTGTACACCAAGGTAGTGCTAACTTGAGTGTAGATGGAGAAAAGAGAAGGCGACATAAATGGATGGCATAATATAAGAGAATAGTGTGAAACATTGGCATAGTGTCATACTGAGATGTTCACACATATCTGTTTTGTTGTCTCAATTGACATATCTATGCATAGTCCTTCCTTCCTATAGTCCCTCCTCCTCATTTGGTTACTCCCTTGAGAGGGGTCAGAGATGGCTATCTACTCTATAGTAGGAGTGTGTCAGATTAGCATGAATGAAGAGTAGAACAAGGAATGGAACATGGGGATTGACTGGGATTAGAAAGAAGGAAGAGAAAGGGATCGAAGGGAAGTATACAGACTGCCATTGTGCATAACTAAGAAGTGAAAATGAAGAAAGAGAACAGGTGGAGAGTGGAGGACATATCTCACTCCTTGTCTTTCTTCTCTCTAGTCTCGTTGGAAGTACCTCTTGTTCTATCTGATGAATGACTACTCAAAGAGAGCGGTCACTTCAAGGAGACAATAACATCCTCCATCACAAATGTTCCTACACATTTATTCATATCCACTATATCGACCTTTACTGTATTATTCTACTTTCTATCTCTATCTGAATAGGTTGAAATAGACAGACGATGGTATTGGTGACAACAAAGGTTGGCACTATCGTATCGCGATTAGAGATATATGGGTATCATAAATAGATAGATAGGAGTGACACTGTCTCCATAGAATGATTAAGTACTGATGGGAAATAAATGTTAGTGAAATGATGGGTGGCTGCTGTATTGAATATCATATCTGATAAAGTTGATTAAACTATTAGTTATGGATGTATGTATGACTAGGAAGTATAATTTGTGGACTGTAGTGCATTATAATGCTCCCCTGTCAAGTAAGAGGTCCCAGTTTCAATCCCCTGTGAAGACAATCAAATCTATATATGCTACTGAGCCTGATCACACTGGAATGAAATCTTGTACGGCACAATCTTCCTCTTCTACGACCATTTGAATTAAATACAGGAATACATCTACGTTTACCTTTTAAGAATATTAAAAAATCAATCAATTCCTTAATATTTCAAATATCGATCTTTGATCTTTGGATATATTTTCCGATGGTGTTGATGATCAAATATAGATAGTGTAGACAGTGTGAAAATATAAAATTCTGCATGCAAACTGCTAATGTTAATTAAACTACGATCAACTGCCGTAAAGAGATAATAGCTGTCATCTTCCCCAAGTGCATACTATTATTATTACTTCATCTGTCACTTCTGTATTTGCTATCGCGTCTGTCACGGGTGTATCAAATAGAAAAGATTAGAGACCAAAGATAACTAACATGTCGGACTTCGATTCAAGCTAAATCCTAGTAGGTATGGACAGTCACTTGGGCAATGGTATGAAGATTCGTCATTACTTGCCTCAAAGATACTTTTTTGCATGCTTCCTTTGTCACAGTCATTCTTCTTCCTTTCTTTCTGCGGATCGGTCGGTTGGACTATTCTTCGCTTGAATTTTTCAGCGAATGAAAAACATCGTATTGAACTTTTGTGATATGTCAAGGACAGAGTGTCTTAAACATGTAAGAAAAATACTTTTGTGCGAAAAAAAGGAAGAAAAAAAAACGAAAATTCTGTGAATAAATAAATAAAGAACAATAAAAAATTTTTTTGAAAGATATGAAAATTCTATCCATGTTAGTCCCAATGCGGATAGTTCCAAAATTTCCCGGTTCCAAATTTCGTAAAAGTCTGGTTCCATAACGGCATGGTTCATAGTTCCAAAATGATTTGTTCTGTTTGTCCGGTTCAAATGTCCTTCCACAACGGCAGTTCCAGACTGTCATATTGCCTTTCAAAGGAAATTTAAATTAAAGAATGAATATTGGTGGAGAATGAATACTGTTCACTATTCTTTCAATAACAATTAATACTTTTGTTAATAAATTTAAGTAGAAGTAGCAATTTCTTAATTGTATAAATATTAATCAATTTTTAAATATTTCCTCATTTCTCAATAGATCCTTTCATCCTTTCTTATTCGATATTTATCTAGTTCTTTTCAGGATGGAGTCCGATTGATATTGATATCAATTGAATATATAAAGATGTATCTCTACTGGACAATAAGATGATCTCTTCATCTTCATAATCTTCTATTCTCATAATATGATCCTTATACAGTCTTCCTTCATTCTCTCATTCTATGTATCTTTCTCTTCCTCTTCTACTATTACTTTCCCGCCAAGTTGAATAGAGAAGGGAGAGGAGAGAGAGACGCCATTTCGTATCCTTACTTTCTTCCTTATTTCCCTTTATCTAATAATTTGATCTAATCTATTTGGTATTAATTGATGACAATAGATTATTCCTTCTAATCAGTTGTAATCTTCTTGTCTTCACATAATATCATCCTTATTCTTCCCTCTTCATTCAATGAAATGGAATGAAGAATATCTCATCCCATCATCATTATCTTCTTCTTCTTCTACTTCTTCGTCTTCTTCTTCTTCTTCATTATTGTTCACTTCCAATCAAGGATCTAATCATTTGAAGAACGAACGAAGAAGAAGAAGAAGTTAGAGAAGGACGATGGTCCACAACGACTGGAACCATCTTATTCTGTTTGCCATCCCTCTCCCTCTCCTTCTTCCCCCCCCCTCTCCCTCCCTCTCCCTCTCCCCCTCCCTCCCTCTCCCTCTCCCTCTCCCTCTCCCTCTCCCTCTCCCTCTCCTTCTCCCTCTCCTTCTATCATCATATTTGAAGTGGTTCTCTAATCATGTGTATGTTCCTCACAATCTTCTCACTAGTTCTTTATCTTCTCTTTCATTTACCATATGGCTATTTATGATCTCTACTCCTTCTTCAACTTCTCTATCTCAACTATCTTGCACAATTAAGTCCTCTGTACATTCACTCAATATAATCTTCTTCTTCTATCTATTCATATTCTTCATATTGTCATACTCTATTAAATATTCAACATCAGTTCACACTATTTGATCTTTGATCTTTTGCTTATCTTTATTCATTGTTATCTTGTTGTTATGTTTCAATTATATTAAGTATTTTGAATGAATGAAGTATCTATTACAGTAATCTTGTTGTTTATTCTCTTATCTATTAATAGATTGATTCGTTGATTATCGATTGTTGATAACTCGATTGAATACGTGTGGAACATCCACAGTGATTGATGAGTGTTTAAGAGGAGGGGAGAGGGAGAAGGAAGAGGTAAAGGGAGAGGGAGAAACAAGAGGGAGAAGGAGATCTAAGTCAATTGTCTTCCTCTTTATCCTCCGAGAATGGTCAACAAAAAAAAGAGCGGTGCGAGAGAGGGGAGAGGGAGAGGAAGAGATGGAGAGAGAGAGAGATGGTAGTGGAGATCTATAGATGAAGAGAAATGAAGTACTCATTAGACCATTCATTCATATTGTTATCCTTTCATCTTTCATTCCCTCATTATAGTTTATCCATTTATATTCTTGCATACATTGAAGTACATCTTGACTATCTTCATACATCCTCTCTTCATCTTTATATATCTTCATTAATATGAGTATAGATAGAGACAACTGTTCCTTCTTCTTCTCTTTCCTCTTCTATTTCTTCTTCTTCATCAGTAGATCATATCCACTCCCACTCAATTCAATATCAATGTATATTGATTAGATTAACACTCTTCCTCTCCCTCTCCCTCTCCCTCTCCCTCTACCTCTCCCTCTACCTCTCCCTCTACCTCTCCATAAGGAGAGAGAGTATAGGGTAACATCATCGGTTACAACCTATCCAAACAATGAGAGAATGAAACGAGTGACCACTGGGAATGGAAGATCTTCTTTCCAATATCCATATCCTCTCCTCCCTCTCTCTCTCCCCCTGTCCCTCCCCTCCCCTCCTTCAGTATCCATTCCTCCTTGAAACCTTTTCTCCATCATCAAGCTCTTTACTAATTGTTTTGTGTGCTTTCGTTGACTATTCACAATATGAATAATATGTCTCCATTCCACTCTACCTTATCCATTCATTCATTCATTACTAGTTCTATATCTCCATATCTCTTATACTCCATCCCCCTCTTCCTCCTCCTCCTCCCCCTTCTTCTCCTCCTCCTTCTCCTTCTTCATATACTCCTCTAATCTCTTCATTCTTCTTGTATCATTCTATATCATTCTCCATATGCTCTATCGTTAATCCATCCTTACCGGTCACAGTTACTCATCCATTAATCCATCTCTCCCTCTCCCTCTCCCTCTCCCTCTCCCTCTCCCTCTCCCTCTCCCTCTACCTCTCCCTCTACCTCTCCATAAGGAGAGAGAGTATAGGGTAACATCATCGGTTACAACCTATCCAAACAATGAGAGAATGAAACGAGTGACCACTGGGAATGGAAGATCTTCTTTCCAATATCCATATCCTCTCCTCCCTCTCTCTCTCCCCCTGTCCCTCCCCTCCCCTCCTTCAGTATCCATTCCTCCTTGAAACCTTTTCTCCATCATCAAGCTCTTTACTAATTGTTTTGTGTGCTTTCGTTGACTATTCACAATATGAATAATATGTCTCCATTCCACTCTACCTTATCCATTCATTCATTCATTACTAGTTCTATATCTCCATATCTCTTATACTCCATCCCCCTCTTCCTCCTCCTCCTCCCCCTTCTTCTCCTCCTCCTTCTCCTTCTTCATATACTCCTCTAATCTCTTCATTCTTCTTGTATCATTCTATATCATTCTCCATATGCTCTATCGTTAATCCATCCTTACCGGTCACAGTTACTCATCCATTAATCCATCTCTCCCTCTCCCTCTCCCTCTCCCTCTCCCTCTCCCTCTCCCTCTCCCTCTCCCTCTCCCTCTCCCTCTCCTTCTGTCATTCTGCGGTAGACTCTTCCTTTCATTCTTCATTTTATCTCCTTCAAATTGACTATTCACATCACATTTATTTCATTGTTTTCATTGTTGTTATGAGTTCATTTCATCGATAAGAGGAGGATCATTTAAAATGCCTACTTTTTCCTCCCTCTTCCTCTTCCTCTTCCTCTCCCTCTTCCTCTCCCTCTCCCTCTTCCCCTCCCTCTCCTTCTCCTTCTATTCCTCATATCTCGATTGACTCCATCATAGGTGTGAATGAATACATCTTTTATATGTTCATTCCATCTCTTCTATAAGTGTCTCACTCTTATTCTTCTTCTACCGGTCTCATCAAAGTTTCTCTCTCCTCTACTCTACTTCCATTCCTCCTCTTCCTCACCTTCTCTCCTCTCCCTCTCCCTCCTCCTTCTCTCCCTCTCCCTCTCCCTCCTCCTTCTCTCCCTCTCCCTCTCCATCTTCCTCCCCGCATCCCACGTCTTGATCGTCTCTCATCCTGTTCAACTTTTCTCATAATTGGCTATAAGCTTAATAGTGGGGATGGAATGATGAAAGGATAGATAGATAGATTGAATATTATCCTCCTTTAGACTATAATATCCAATTGAGTCCTTAATATATTGTATTACTTATCATTCATTTCGTGTTTATCATATAATCTATTGATTGATTGATTGATTGATTGATTAATCAGGTAATCTAACCATTCTCTTCCTCTTCATTATCTTCATTACTCATTGACTATTCATTAACTCTTAATCAACCTCATATCATAATGGTAGACTATTACCATTCTAATACATCATATGGTTCATATCCTCCTGGATATGATTATACTCAACAAGAAGAAGAATGGGATAGAGAAGGTCTACTTGATCCTATGTGGGAAAAACAACAAAAGAAGGTACTTCTATTATATTATATTATATCAACTATCATTCATCTAACTATTATATATCATAGTATACAGATTACTATAGAACTTATCGGGAATACTGTAGATTACAGTCTTTCCTTTGTTCATTCTATTTTATTGTTGAGATATATCTTTGTTTGATTCATTGGAAAGTGACGAATATGAATGGATAGGGAGGGATATAGAATGAGTAATACTCAATTCATTCCATTCTATTGATAACATAGTATAGATTGAGTCTTTCTTTATCCCTCTTTGTCTCTCTCTTCTCTTCTTCTTCATTCTATCTCTCATTTATCCCTCAGAGGAACAACAGTTTGTCAGTCGATTCATAGGTGGGAGGAAGAGACTTTTTTGATCATCCTCTCCCTCTACCTCTCTCTCTCCCTCTCCCTCTCCTTCTTGTTCTTCATCTTCTCATTCTAAGCCTCAACTCAACTTGTGGATGAGGTGTAATAAGAAGAAGAAGAGGAAAGGGTAAAGAGTCATGGAGAGAAAGATAGAATGATATGAAATAGTCTAACACATACTTTATACTCCTCTTTCTTCTTCTTTTTTATCTTAGAGTTAGTTATGTAATGCGATATTGAGTGAAAGATGATGATATAAATGAGGAAGAATGATCGATTATAAAGAGGAAGACGAATAGAATAGATGAATGAAATGATACATGTAGTATAAGAAGTATAAGAAGTTAGATTAGGTCAGCTGAGAAGGAAGAAGAAAAGTGATTGAAAGAATAAGAAGATGATGATTATGTCATTGTTATAGACCTTCACTGCTTGGTGTAATTCACATCTAAGAAAAGCTGGAACAAGTATTGAAGTCATTGAAGAAGACTTCAGAAATGGTACTGTAATACAATTATCGATTGATCATTGTTGATCCATTATGAATCCAATATATAAAGATACACATACATTTATTTGATTCTTATCTATCTACTGCCTAGTTAGTAATTATAATGCTACAGTATATTGCAGACTCATATACTACAGTATATAATTATATATTGATTGATTGATTATAGGACTTAAATTGATGCTTCTCCTTGAAGTAATCTCAGGAGAGAATCTTCCTCGTCCCGATAGAGGAAAGATGAGATTTCATAAGATTGCCAATGTTAATAAAGCTCTCGAGTTTATTGAAAGTAAAGGAGTTAAACTTGTCTCCATTGGAGCTGAAGGTAAGATTAATCATTCATTCTAAGTCATTCATCATTACCGTAATCCTTATATCATACCCTCTAGAAGTATGTAGTACTGTAGTTTTAGTATTCATAGATTATATCAACAATAAACAGAAGTATGATATTGATTGATTATTGATTAAGAGATCGTTGATGGTAATGTAAAGATGACTCTTGGTCTTATCTGGACAATCATCCTTAGATTTGCTATTCAAGATATTAATGTAGAAGGTGAGTATTCTATCTATTCATTCATTCAATATTCATAATGAATTCATATTATAATCCTCACATGTCATTTGTTTTCCCCATAAAAGAAGATTAACTTGGACAATGTAGAACTAGCGATCGAAAACACCATGATCCTCCATATGTTTTGCAAACTAAAAAAACTGCAAATGTAAAGTTGAATAAATAGTTAAATCTATTGTTTATTTGATTTGAGAGTTAAACGGATATTGAATCCTTTGTTCTCTTATAGATCTATCTGCCCGTGATGGTCTTCTCCTTTGGTGCCAACGTAAAACTGCTCCATATCATAATGTCAATGTACAGAACTTCCATAACAGTTGGAAGGTTTGCATATTCATCTATTTATTTATTTATTTTTTAACTCATTATTTTAATTTTTAATTTATGAATGGGAGTGGGGGAAGGTGAAGGTAGTCCAAGAGTTTTCAATAAGGTGGTCTCTAGTGCAAAGATCAAAGATCAAATATCAGAATGGCATGAATGATATAGGATGGATGAGACAATGAGAGTAAGTATAGACAGAACTCATGTGTCAGCAAAGAACTTGTAGATGAGACTAGGTTGAAAGGGTGGAAATATCAATATGATAAATTTCTAATTACATCAAATGACAATGTTCCCTTTCTTATACTTCGAATTAAATCAATAATGAATAAATAAATGTCAGGATGGTCTTGCGTTCTGTGCTCTCATTCATAGACATAGACCTGAACTTCTCGATTACTCAACACTTCATAAGGTACCGTATACATACATTTAGTATACTGTAATTCCTAGATCATATTGATTTTTGTCTTATTATATTAATTGATTTAATAATTTCTAGGGTGATCCTCTACATAATCTTAATCTTGCATTTGACATTGCTGAGAAACATCTTGATATACCTAGAATGCTTGATGCTGAAGGTTAGTTAGTTCATATTATCCTTCCTCTCATAGACTATTTATCTATCTGACATACCGTACTACCTACTTTGCACTACCGTACCTCCTTTCCCTCTCATCCCAATCAATAATGAACGGATAATCAATCAGACGTCGTATATGCTGATCGTCCTGATGAGAAATCGATAATGACCTATGTGTCATCATTCTATCATGCATTCCGTAATGCACCTGAAAGAGGAATAATTGAACCTCCTCGACCTGTTACTCCTCCATTCGATTGGGCTAAAGCTGTAAGTATAATATGGAATGAATGAATGGAGTCCCATGTCATACTGTATCTACCGTATCTACCGTATCATCTACAGTATCTTCATCGTCATATCCACCTACCGTATCCTTGTCCCTGTCCCTTGTTCTGTCTCATTCACTGCATTAGTATTGATTGATTGGTGTGATCTACATGAATTATTGATTGATTTCTAACTCTAAATGTATTGATTTAATTCTTATAGATATGGTAAACTCTCAACCAGATGACAAAGCAGTCATGACATATGTATCTTCCTACTATCATCATTTTCTTGGAATGAGACAGGTATACGGTAGATGATTGTATTGATTGATTGATTGTATTGATTGGTAGTGTTGATGTTGGTTTGAATCTCCCCTATATGTTATTCATTCAACCTTTTGTATACTCTAACTCGTCCTTAATACTTTTTAATCTCGCTTTCTCTCTCTCCTCTCTCTCTCTCTCTCTCCTCTCTCTCCCTTTCTCTCTCTCCCTCTCTTTCTCTATCCCCCTCTTCCTCCTGTATCCTCCATCATCTCTTTCATTCATTGATAGGATGGATAATTACCTTTCATTCCGTTCGAATTAGGACATCCTCACTGTCTCTATCTATCTATTCCTCTTATTCATTCTCACTCTATTCACTACGGTTTATCTCTCCCTCTCATTTTCTTCTTTCCTCTCTCTCTCTCTCTCTCTCTCTCTCTCTCTCCCTCTCTGTCTCTATACCTCTCTCCATCATCTCAATTTCGTTGTCTCGTATTCTAAATCTCTCATAATCTTCATCATTTCTTCTTACGCAGTTCTTCTTCATATGGTTAAACATCGGATCTCATTTGAATCTCTTCATTTCATTCAAATTCATTTCCATTTCTTGTCATGATATCTGAATAGATCAGTCTTCATCTCCATATCTAACTATTCTCAATCTAACCATCTGTGTCCTCTCCACTCTCTCCTCTGTTCCTCTATTCATTCATTCCTTCATTCAGGCAGAGACAGCAGCTAATCGTATCTGTCGTGTATTGGGAGTCAATCAAGAAAACGAGAAGATGATGAGAGATTATGAGACACTTGCTAGTGATGTATGTACTTTTACTGTTATTATTATTATTGTTGTTGTTGTAGTAGATGGGTTACATAGAGACAGCATCGATAGTTCCTAAAGTATGCGCACATTATACCATATGATTCAGAAACTTCTTCTCATTAGTCCAAATTTTCTGTGTTCATTTTCCTTTGAAATTCTTATCAATGTCGCGACTTTATCGATTTATTTCCCTTCCATTCATTCGAAATTCTTATTTTCCTTTACTCAGAATCTTTTCTTCTATCTCTATCTATTCTCGTTATCTAATTCTATATTCTAAACATTAGATTACCGTTTATTATCCTATTTTTCCTTGTGATGTGCACTTCCTAAATTATTTATCAATTTTCACCAGGTTCTATTAGAACTCTTTCATGTTCTATTACAATTGCATCTTATTCCGAATTTTCTCCTCTATCGAATGATTTTGATCTCGTTAATTAAAACATTACCCAAACCTTTTACATTAAATTATCATAGCTTCGCTTGCAGCGCATATTATAAAAAGATCAATTTCAATATTAATTGAGTGTTCTTGCCTATTGAACTACAATTGAGATTACTGTAACTTACTTTCATTTCTCATTTTACCTCAATTTTTCAGTTTCTTTTAAAATATAAAATTGTTCTGTTGTAATAATATGAGTCGGGGTTGTCGAATTAATCGAGAAATAGAGATATTGGAATTTTAGAGCGCTTTGATAAGCTTTGCGGTCTCTAGGGTTACTGTAGATATTGCAGTCAGAGGTTACTGTAGTCGATTGAGCGAAACGATTTAAGTATTTCTTATTTGAATGTATTGGATGTATAGACTGAATGAATATAAATGAATCGATTATGGTTGATGTAGTGAAAGTGAAATAGATCCTTTTGTTTAGTGTATTCGTTGTTCCCTTCTTTTATCTCATAAACCATATATGAATAGATGGGGTCAATCTACTATGGATACACTAGATGATCATTCATAAATGAGACTATAAGAGAATGAATGAATGAATGATTATTGATTGATTAAGCTCCTTGGATGGATCAATCGATGGATGCCATGGTTAGCTAATCGATCAACTGATGATACTCTTCCTATGGCACAACAGAAATTAGAAGATTATCGGTATAATTCATGTTTCATTATAATATATTTCGCTATCCATAGTGTCATATTGTATAATGTCGTACTCATTACTCGAACCAATAATCAATTTATTAATAAATATTAGATAATTCTAATGAATCAACCAATCGATATGTTCTTCAATTACAGTAACTATCGTCGTCGTGAGAAACCTCCTCGTATTGAAGAAAAAGGTCGATTGGAGACACTATTCAATACTCTTCAAACTAAACTAAGATTAAGTAATCGACCTGCATTCATGCCTAGAGAAGGACATCTTGTTAAGGTATTACATACATACGTAATATTATTATTCTATAACAATCATTATATATTATACTATTTAATTTCGCATATCGTTTTTCCATGTTAAGAATGACTGAATTATATATTATTCTATTATAGGATATCGATGGAGCATGGAAACGTTTAGAAGATTCAGAGAAAGGATTCGAAGAATGGCTTCTATCTGAGATAATGCGGTTAGTTATCATACATCAATACTAATCGTATATTTACAATATATCATAATTACTGATAATCTTTTTGTTATTGATTATCTATATAGACATTTGGATCTCTTTGATGATAATCCTTTCTAGTCTTGAACGCCTGGAACATCTAGCAGAGAAGTTCCGTCGTAAGTGTTCAATGCATGAAGAATGGTCAAATGGAAAGGAAGATGCATTGAGATCTCATGATTATAAATCATCCGGATTATATAAGATCAAAGTATTATCAAATGATCTCATCTTTCATTGTATTCTCATTCTTTAGGCTCTTCGTAAACGTCATGAAGCATTCGAATCAGATCTAGGTGCTCATCAAGATAGAGTTGAACAGGTAAAGAGATCAAAGGTCAAAGATTAAAGATTAATTGAATCATTTAGATTGCTGCTATCGCTGAAGAACTCAATCAACTTCGTTATCCTGATATCGCTACCATCAATTCAAGATGTCAGGTACGGTAGATTACTCCATATAGATCAAAGATCAAATATGACTATCAGAACGGTGCATAAAATTTTTTCGTAACATTTTAGTAAAGTAAAATTTAATTATTTTTTCTCCTAGAATTCATAGAATTTTCGTCAAATTTCTGAAGTATGTAAAAATATTAAAAGCGGCTCAAAGTCATTTCGACTAACAACTGTCAAGAAAAATATGAATGAGAAAACGGTTAGAATCAATGTTCAACAAAATTGTGTAATTGAATCAAAGTGGAATATTGGTAGTCAAGAAGTGAATTGAAATTATCTCTAGTAGTAAAACAACATGAATATAATTTCAGTCAATTTGCACCCAATGGGAACGTCTTGGACAACTTTCTTCTCAAAGAAGGTATGGTATACATCTATCGATTGATTCATTCATTCATTGATTCATTCATTGTTTCTATTCAGACAAGCTCTTGAAGAAGCAGAGAAAGTATCTGAAAGACTTGATCAATTATATCTTGATCTTGCTAAAAGAGCTGCTCCGTTCAATAATTGGCTTGATGGAGCTAGAGAAGATCTGGCTGATCTTGTAAGTACATCTGTTGATTAATGTTTGCTTTCTAGATTGATCTTTGATCTTTTGAGGTAATCGTTCACGAGATGAGAGAGATCGAAGAATTATGTTCAGCTCATGAACAATTCAAGGCTACTCTTGGTGATGCTGATAAGGAATTCCAGACTATTGATTCAATTGAAAGGGTACTGTAGTTGATGAATAGAGGGATATGGTAGATATTGATTGATTTTATTGAAAGGGTACTGTAGTTGATGAATAGAGGGATGCGGTAGATATTGATTGATTAATTATAGGAGATTGAACAGATTGTTATGAAGAATGGATTAGATCGTGAACTTCTTCGTAATCCATACACTGATCTATCAGCTTCTGATATTAGAAGGTATATCATGTATTATATTATTGTAATGCGTAGTCATTGATGTTTTGATTAATTGTCTATCTCGGAATCAAAAATTCTCATTACTGTAGATTACTGTATATTGATTCTAGAAAGTGGGGAGAAGTCCAAACTGCTGTTCCTCGTCGTGATTCTCAACTACAGAATGAACTGAGAAGACAACAAAGTCAGTTCATATTTGATCTTTGATCTTTAATCTTCTCCGCTTTTTTAGGGGGGCCAATAATTTGGTCAAAGTGGGGCCAATAATTTGCAAGAAGTTGACTCTCGAATTTGGCTACCAGACAAGCCCCACTTGAAAAGTTGAGCCATTAATTTGGTCAAAATAATAGCCCCACTAAACTTTTCGCTAAACTTTAGCCCAAATTAATGGCTCAATTTTTCAAGTGGGGCCAATAATTTGGTCATAATAATGGCCCCACTAAACTTTTCGCTAAACTTTAGTCCAAATTAATGGCTCAATTTTTCAAGTGGGGCCAATAATTTGGTCAATAATTTGGCTCTACCACTAAAGTTTAGCCCTTTATTTGCTTACTTTATTCCAGTTCCATTTTTGTTTATTACACATTTAAATGAGTTATACATTAATTAACTTCTTTATCCTCAGAACAAACAATATTTACATAGCAATAACAACATGAAAATGCAAATGAAACGAGTAATTAACATTAAATGGTCTTGCGATAAACATCTTCAGCTCGTTCGAGTGTCGTCGTCTGATTCTTGTCATCGTTGGCTTCATATGAGAGCAGCGAGATACTTCGTATAGACGAATTGAGATTTCCTGAAAACAATAGAATCAATAACATCAACATGTTTCTAATGATAATTCGTCTCACATATTTTCTTGAGCAGTGTTAAGCATTTGGAAAATGCTCGATTTTGGTTCGGAAAAGATGGTTTAAATACTTTAACTTATATTTTCGAAAATGAACATTATATTGAAGCTGCAACATGACGAAATTAACGATCGTAAATCAATCGATAAAACATCAATCAATAATTACATATGAACGTTAGCAAAGAGTTCACCAATAGAAGTGCGTAAGAGGGTTTTTGGTAGTCTACGCTTCAGTCAAACAAAGGGGCTTCGTGATGTACCTGCACAGAAAGCTGATTCTTGGAAGGACGCTGGTAGATGAGGACTCGCCAGATCTCGAAGAACACTGAGTACGGTACCCAGAAGGAATATACTGATGGTGTACCTGCAATTATACGGTAATTGACAATCAAATCATCAAAAAGCAGATAATGGTGAAATTTTCGAGCGGCGATTTCAGAAAAGATAGAAGAAAACCGCACAGCGCACAATTGTATCCATGACAAATCACCCTTCACTTCTGTTCTATGACATCACAAGAAATAAAGTAAAGGGCTTTCAAAAGCGGTTTGTCAAGCTCATGTAAATCTTGATATTCATACTCACCGGGTTGGGAGACAGTTGAGTAGTGACTGATACTACAGCTGTTCGTCGTGCAGTTCTTCGCGCTGTGACGGAATGATGATCTTTGGAGGACGACGCTGCACAGTGTTCTGAGGGCTAGCCAAACGAGCTAGCCCCGCCCCCTTGTTACAGTACCCTGTTCACACCACCAAATTCATTTGCATAGGCTCATTGTCTACATTAGAATAGTTTATTGGCAAATGGAAATCAAGGAATAAGACATACCAGAGATGCTTTCGAGTGATTCCTTTTCACTTTAGCATGACTCTGTTGTCCATCGAAGTAATAAATTTATATTTGATAATGAAATAAGAGCATAACAAATCTTAACGAACAACAACAACAACAACCTATATAACAAATTAGCAATATCGATTGATAAATAACATAATTAAAATTATTGCTTGTGTATGAACAAATAAATACAAATACAATACGATGCATAACAATAATAAAGTGACAAAAGGAGGAAATAGGAGTGTATGGTGATGGATCAATCAATAACAGTTAAGGCTACAGTAATCTCAGATTGAACAATCAATCTAATATCCGTTTAGAAGTTCTTGACCGCAGTTACGATATGACGGGCAGAGATACCGAAGAGATCAACGAGAACATCAGGGGGTCCAGAACGGGGAACCTGAATTATTGATTGATACCGTATACCACCAATAGATGAAAAATCAGTCTATCGTACCTCACGGACACAGAGGGAATGAACACTTACTCCTCCAGCGTCAGAAAGAGCAGCAGATACCTGAATGAATCAATCAATAATCAAATAATCAGTAATCAATTATTCTTACAGTCTCTCCAATTCCTCCAGCCGGATAATGGTCCTCAACTGTCACGACCTTTCCTCCAACTCTGTAAATAATGAATATATTGATAATCAATCAATAAGTTCTATCGTACCTCTGGGCGTGCTTCTGGATGAGATCAACATCAAGGGGCTTGATGGTGAAGGGATCGATAACAGCAGCATGAATGCCCTCCTACAATCAAACAATCGATAATCATATCGATCTACCGTAATCCTTCAAACCTTGGCAAGAGTATCAGCAGCAGAGAGACACTCATACAAAGTGACTCCAGCTCCAATGAGAAGAACCGAGTCCTTGTCTGATTCACGAAGAACCTCAAAGATCAAAGATCATCTAGAGATTATCGATTGATTCATTCATACCTTGCCCTTTCCAACAACGAAAGGCTCATCATTCGTGTAGAGAACGGGACCAGCGGGTCTTCCAGTACGGATGAATACGATTCCTAAACTCATTATCATAACGGTTACTGTAATGGGCAAAACAATCGATACCTGGAAGGTTAGCAGCAAGCTCAGTGGCTCCCTCAGCTGATACGGCGTCAGTGGGATAGAATACGGTAGATCCGGGAAGAGCACGGAACATACCAAGGTCCTGCAACGATCAGATTACGGTATTCAATCTAACCAATCGGTCGATCGATACAGTATACCTCAAGGGCCATCTGTGAAGGACCATCCTCTCCAATCGATACTCCAACATGAGAACCGGCGCACTTGAGATTGGCGAATGAGACGGCAGGCATACGAAGCTGAAGAATATCGATTGATTAGAATAAGTAGTTACAGTATACCTGATCAGCTGCTCTAGTGAAGAAAGCAGCAAAAGTAGAGGTGAATGGGACGACACGGTTACGGCATTGAGTACCAACAGCTACTCCAACCTGAATTCAATAAATCAATATATTCATCTATAAATGGATAAATCAATAATCCCATACCAGATTCTGTTCAGCAATGAAGCACTCCATGTACTGTTCAGGCTTAACCTTGAGGAGTTTCTCAGAGAAGGTGGAGTTCTTGGTATCTCCATCAAGACCAATGACCTATAATTTCAGTAGATGTATACTCTAATCCCATCAATCAATCAATCAATTAGTAAATCAATCAATCAAACACTTACTCTAGCGTTGGCCTGTCCAAGCCTGGCAAGAGCAGTTCCGTATGCAGCACGAGTGGCAACCTTCAATCAATATATCAACTTTATTCCTTCAGAATGCACATCTTTAAATATGGTAGAGAAAAAATGAAATGTAATGATCATGTTATCGGAAGAAGCGATCTAATAGCATAAAGATGTAAGTCTACCTTAATAGCTTAAGGGCTAACAACAATACCAAGTATGTACCTTATCTCCAATCTTGTATTCAGGAGGAGAGATCATCTTGATATTGGATAGATCAACAACGGGAGCATCATCATCCACTGATACAATACGAATGTACGCATTTACACATGTACAAAGATTTGCTTACCTTAGTCGTAGTGTGGAATACGATAAATGTACAGATAAGCAATCAATAAATATTTAGAATAGAAGTAATCTTTGCTCTAAAAATAAGTTATTTTGCCTATTATAGTACATACCTGTATATAGAAAATAAATGATGAATGAATAGAAATTAATGAAATGAAGAAATGAAAATGAAGAAGAAATTAAGAAATGAATGAAGAATGACATGTTTCTGAATTGATACGATTAAGATAGTTCAATATGCAGATGAAAAGTTGTATAAATAATACATATCATAGCACAAAATGTGGTAAAGTCTATGGAATAGCTTGGAAGTACCTTCAATGATCCATGACGAAGACATCGTCGACGATGTCTTCGCTTTCTTCCTCGTCGTTCTCCTCTTCTTCTTCTTCTTCTCCTTCTTCATCAACATCAATATCATGAGATAATCGTTCATCTAAAAAAGGACAATTAATAACACTGTTTGTTTGAGAAATGGCATTACATCGTAATTTGGTTCGAACGTCTAATTCAACAATCGCACGCTTTAGCCGTTCCCCTTCACCCAGAATACAATCAAATCTTGTTTCCATATTGTCGAGGGTCTTGTGGATGTGTTCTACAGGCTGTTCGGACCAGATTCCCAAAGTGCGCCACTTTCTACCAAACGGAACTAGATGTGTGACAAGTTCGTGGAACTTGAGAGAACACCAAGCAGTTGTAACCACCTTAGGGTAGTACACTCTCAAAAGCTCAACTTGGGTTTCCAGATGGTCTAATTGATGATCAGACAAAAAGAATGGTCCAATGAGAGACATCGTTTCTCGAAAGGCAATGAAACAGTCATATAGTGGACCACTCTTTGTTAGACCTATCTTGTCGTAGATCGTATCAATGTTCTCTATAATACAACGAATTTGACGACCATTGAACGTTTGATAGTAACGGCTTCGAGTTGCACCGAGAGATGACAACATTTTACCATAAGAAGTAAATCGAGTACCGTAACCGAGAACTAGATTCTCAAATGCTGGAAGTGAAGCCTCCATGAACAATACTACTCTTTTGAGACGGGTCGAGTGCATAGTAGCAGCTTCTACTCTATCTGACAATGACTTTATCAGAGAGGATTTTGTTTGCTCCGTACAGTCGAAGCACACCCTGTTGTTCCGTTCCTTCTCCAATTCAGCATTGTTCAAACATGAGAATGAGCATAACGCATGCGTCCACTGCCTTTCACATACAGAACATAAAAGTTTGTCTTTCGCGTTCTTCCAATCAGATTTTACATTGGCAGAAATCAAACAAGTGAAAGAACAACAATCTCCAGTATGTTTAGGAGCATGCGCATTAATATGAGCTAGCAAATTCTCAGAGTCTTTCAGGTAGCGAAGCTCATCGTCTAGCTCAGCCTTTTTAGTCTCAATGAGGGCCTTTCTAGATTCAATAACAGACATTCGAGAATCATAGTTATCGACGGCTATATCGAAAAGCTCCTTAACATCTTCTGTAATTATAGCTCCTTCAAGAGCGAGAACAAGCTTCAAGCCAATACCAAGACAGAGATGAAGAGATGCGGGAAATATATTCGGAGGTTCAATGGAGCAAAGAGGAATTTTCTTTATCCCATGGGAGAGCCAATGAGGGTTCGGCAATCCATCTGTCACGGCTGACTCATACACTTTAACCATATTCAGGTTCTCAGCTATGCTCCTGGGTTTGGGAGTAGGAACGCCGCTCGTTTTGTTGGCCCAATGGCATCTAATACAGGGAAACTTAGAGCTACAGCTCCCCATCCCATAGAGCTCTGTGAGCAACTTCCCATCTCCCACTATGAATAGTTCTACTTCCAATTCACGACCAAAACTATCAGTGATGGTGCGCATATCAGACAATTCATCTAGAATGGGGAGGAAGCAATGGCTCATAGCCTCATATGACTCATCACTCTTGTAAACACCCAGGACTGATGACAACAACGGGGTATTGGCCTTTCGATGATTGAGAATCGATCCAATCAGTTTCGTTGTTGAGCCACCCTTGTCAACTGCGAGACCAATCCATATTTTATCTTGGAAGAGGCCAGAGCGAAACAAATCAATATGCTCCTTCTTGAAAACACAAAGAAGAGTTTCAAATGTCAGCTTGACATTAACCACTCTAACAAATGGGCATTCTGTCCACCTCTCAGCCTCTGAGGATGGTTTGATCAAAGGAGGATTACTCAAGGCGTATTGAGTTGTGCTTAGCTGTACACGACTCTGGTGATCACTAAACAAGGAGTTCCAGCCAGGCAAAACTCTAATATTTTTGTGATATAAGAAGGAGCCGAGATCTCGCCGCTGCGCCCATTTCAGATCAAGCCTCATCAAGAGCTCGTAGTCCTCACTTAGTGATAGCGATGGGGTGAGAGACTTGCCCGGAAAGAGTTGGCCGAATGCTTTTGTAAACAATGCTCTTGTACCATGCTCACTTCGGACAAAGTACCCATCATCGTTCTTACTGTATATAAACGATTCTAGACTACAGATGAATTGCTTCAACTTCTTACTATCACCAGAAGATGAACCATCTCTGTAGGCCTTGGAAGAGACCCGAGGACCGCTCGCGTTCACTCTGTTTACTTCCGACCTGACAACATGGGGAAGGGGGCAGGGCGGCGGGTTCTTCGACCTTTTCAGAACCAATTCAACATTTGCAATCTTACGTTGTAGTGCAATTATCGATTGATTCTGATTTACATAGAGCTCTTCTAAGTGAGCATTTCTCGTCTTAAGGCGCTCGACTTCAAGCAAAGCTTGGTCGCGCTCTTTAGTACGTGTAGCCAAAAGTCTAGATAGCGCACTCGACCTCTCCGTAGCAATAGGAATAGATTGGGATAGAGGGGGAACGCCAAAGCGCGATTGAGTCCTAGCGTTAATCCAAGCGGCCGTTCTGCGCTGGGCCTCGGCAGCACTAATCTGTGGTCGCCCTACAAATTAAATATTTTAAATATCGCGTTCCAATATCTAATATTCATTTTAAAACGAGTAATCTAATGTACAAGCGCTCGTTCCCGAGCACTAGACCACCTTTTTGTCAAAATGTTGGAACCAACACATACAGTAGGGCATAAATATATACCATTAATTCTAATTATCGGTGTGAAACCTAGTTTCGCGTACTTCTATATCATAAGTAAAATGATAAAGTGTCCACATAGCTCATTGTGCGCCAACAACTGATTATGTGCGTTTAAAAAACCGCACGTGGTACCAGGAGGGTAAAATAAGGCCGAACAATCTACCAACATCGTTAATGTATTTACAAAATTAAAAATTAACGTTTTGGCAAAAATAAGTAATAATTAAAACTTACTCATTCCTCCCAATTCAACCACATTTGCGACTCCTGCCATATCGATCTAATTGCTGGTGGCAAAGAAAAAGATATTATTCGGATCCGAGTACCAAATTAGCACAATTATCGATACAGTTACAATGCATAAGCATTTTATTAGTTTTCATAACAACAAATAACAACAAATACTCGTGATACAAAGTTGACAACATAATTTCACAGGAAAATGAAAGGGGGATGAGATCCACGTGGGAGATGAGATCCATGTGGTACGAGAAGAAGATCATTGCAGATAAGATGAAGACCCGAGCTTCTCTCTGGAAATTACTCGCATTATTAATTTGTAGCACTAAAACCATCATGCTTCTACACATCTAAGTGAAGGCTTTTCATATAAATATATATCACGTAAAATTCGTGCATAATCACGAAAGATCCATGCATGATCATGAATCACGGATGTAGATCATGCATTTCAACACCAGATTTACAATTAAAATACTTTTAAAATAGTTTGGATATACCTTAGTAATAGGTGTAGCTCCTCTGTACCACAGGAACGTGTTCGATATAGACAACTCCGTCGTCGTATGAAGATACGTCAGAGTATCTACAATTTAAATTAGTGACAAATATATTAATATATTCATAATTTACCTTTCCTGCGCCAGAGGATTTTGTTTGCTCCGTACAGTCGAAGCACACCCTGTTGTTCCGTTCCTTCTCCAATTCAGCATTGTTCAAACATGAGAATGAGCATAACGCATGCGTCCACTGCCTTTCACATACAGAACATAAAAGTTTGTCTTTCGCGTTCTTCCAATCAGATTTTACATTGGCAGAAATCAAACAAGTGAAAGAACAACAATCTCCAGTATGTTTAGGAGCATGCGCATTAATATGAGCTAGCAAATTCTCAGAGTCTTTCAGGTAGCGAAGCTCATCGTCTAGCTCAGCCTTTTTAGTCTCAATGAGGGCCTTTCTAGATTCAATAACAGACATTCGAGAATCATAGTTATCGACGGCTATATCGAAAAGCTCCTTAACATCTTCTGTAATTATAGCTCCTTCAAGAGCGAGAACAAGCTTCAAGCCAATACCAAGACAGAGATGAAGAGATGCGGGAAATATATTCGGAGGTTCAATGGAGCAAAGAGGAATTTTCTTTATCCCATGGGAGAGCCAATGAGGGTTCGGCAATCCATCTGTCACGGCTGACTCATACACTTTAACCATATTCAGGTTCTCAGCTATGCTCCTGGGTTTGGGAGTAGGAACGCCGCTCGTTTTGTTGGCCCAATGGCATCTAATACAGGGAAACTTAGAGCTACAGCTCCCCATCCCATAGAGCTCTGTGAGCAACTTCCCATCTCCCACTATGAATAGTTCTACTTCCAATTCACGACCAAAACTATCAGTGATGGTGCGCATATCAGACAATTCATCTAGAATGGGGAGGAAGCAATGGCTCATAGCCTCATATGACTCATCACTCTTGTAAACACCCAGGACTGATGACAACAACGGGGTATTGGCCTTTCGATGATTGAGAATCGATCCAATCAGTTTCGTTGTTGAGCCACCCTTGTCAACTGCGAGACCAATCCATATTTTATCTTGGAAGAGGCCAGAGCGAAACAAATCAATATGCTCCTTCTTGAAAACACAAAGAAGAGTTTCAAATGTCAGCTTGACATTAACCACTCTAACAAATGGGCATTCTGTCCACCTCTCAGCCTCTGAGGATGGTTTGATCAAAGGAGGATTACTCAAGGCGTATTGAGTTGTGCTTAGCTGTACACGACTCTGGTGATCACTAAACAAGGAGTTCCAGCCAGGCAAAACTCTAATATTTTTGTGATATAAGAAGGAGCCGAGATCTCGCCGCTGCGCCCATTTCAGATCAAGCCTCATCAAGAGCTCGTAGTCCTCACTTAGTGATAGCGATGGGGTGAGAGACTTGCCCGGAAAGAGTTGGCCGAATGCTTTTGTAAACAATGCTCTTGTACCATGCTCACTTCGGACAAAGTACCCATCATCGTTCTTACTGTATATAAACGATTCTAGACTACAGATGAATTGCTTCAACTTCTTACTATCACCAGAAGATGAACCATCTCTGTAGGCCTTGGAAGAGACCCGAGGACCGCTCGCGTTCACTCTGTTTACTTCCGACCTGACAACATGGGGAAGGGGGCAGGGCGGCGGGTTCTTCGACCTTTTCAGAACCAATTCAACATTTGCAATCTTACGTTGTAGTGCAATTATCGATTGATTCTGATTTACATAGAGCTCTTCTAAGTGAGCATTTCTCGTCTTAAGGCGCTCGACTTCAAGCAAAGCTTGGTCGCGCTCTTTAGTACGTGTAGCCAAAAGTCTAGATAGCGCACTCGACCTCTCCGTAGCAATAGGAATAGATTGGGATAGAGGGGGAACGCCAAAGCGCGATTGAGTCCTAGCGTTAATCCAAGCGGCCGTTCTGCGCTGGGCCTCGGCAGCACTAATCTGTGGTCGCCCTACAAATTAAATATTTTAAATATCGCGTTCCAATATCTAATATTCATTTTAAAACGAGTAATCTAATGTACAAGCGCTCGTTCCCGAGCACTAGACCACCTTTTTGTCAAAATGTTGGAACCAACACATACAGTAGGGCATAAATATATACCATTAATTCTAATTATCGGTGTGAAACCTAGTTTCGCGTACTTCTATATCATAAGTAAAATGATAAAGTGTCCACATAGCTCATTGTGCGCCAACAACTGATTATGTGCGTTTAAAAAACCGCACGTGGTACCAGGAGGGTAAAATAAGGCCGAACAATCTACCAACATCGTTAATGTATTTACAAAATTAAAAATTAACGTTTTGGCAAAAATAAGTAATAATTAAAACTTACTCATTCCTCCCAATTCAACCACATTTGCGACTCCTGCCATATCGATCTAATTGCTGGTGGCAAAGAAAAAGATATTATTCGGATCCGAGTACCAAATTAGCACAATTATCGATACAGTTACAATGCATAAGCATTTTATTAGTTTTCATAACAACAAATAACAACAAATACTCGTGATACAAAGTTGACAACATAATTTCACAGGAAAATGAAAGGGGGATGAGATCCACGTGGGAGATGAGATCCATGTGGTACGAGAAGAAGATCATTGCAGATAAGATGAAGACCCGAGCTTCTCTCTGGAAATTACTCGCATTATTAATTTGTAGCACTAAAACCATCATGCTTCTACACATCTAAGTGAAGGCTTTTCATATAAATATATATCACGTAAAATTCGTGCATAATCACGAAAGATCCATGCATGATCATGAATCACGGATGTAGATCATGCATTTCAACACCAGATTTACAATTAAAATACTTTTAAAATAGTTTGGATATACCTTAGTAATAGGTGTAGCTCCTCTGTACCACAGGAACGTGTTCGATATAGACAACTCCGTCGTCGTATGAAGATACGTCAGAGTATCTACAATTTAAATTAGTGACAAATATATTAATATATTCATAATTTACCTTTCCTGCGCCAGAGGGTACAACTGCTCACCTCCATATAAGTCATCAAATGCGCTAAAGAGTACAGATTATTTAGAATCGAATATCAGAATCACGGCGGCTCAATGATAGTAACTAAGATGCTCTTGCCTGAGAAAGAAAGTATCGCAAACTGAGTGATGATAAGCAGTAACACATCTAGGTTCTCCCAGCGCGAAAGTTGATTACGGTATATCTGGGCGCTCGCTTTTGACTAGACCTATCATCGAGTTTTACGATTCGCGAGACATGCCGAGATGGCTTAGTGGATAGAGCTTTTGTTTAGCGATCCGAACCTCGTAGGTTCGAATACCGCCCAGTGCAAATCAACTTTGCCGATTTTTCGTAATGCAAGAGCCTTCAAGCCAAAGTTAAATGTAGGGATTTCTCTTCATTGAACCGCCGTGAGAATATCGATATTACCTGGAATAAACCTCTCGAATGGGACGCATCATCGATTGGGACTCTCGAAACGGGTGACGGAGGCTGGAAGCCCTTCCAGGCAATGGAGCTCCACGAATAGGACCAGCAAATGGACGACGAACCTCATTTCTAAATTTGGCAGTTCATAATAAATATTGTAAAGTACATTTGCAAAAATAGGTAAATAATTGCAAGAATAAACGAAATGAATAATGTACGGCAAGAGCAACAGCGAATGGACTTAGGAGAAATGGAAAAGTAGTGCAAATAATCGTTATCGAGTAAAACTATCATAGTTTAATGAAATTAAGTGTAGCCACTTTTCAAAATTTCAGGAACAATAAGATTTGTGTGCCACTTTCTGCCTTTTATCAATGTCTAAATTTGCAATTTGCGAAGCAATACACCAAAATGGGGGTGAACGGAGATAGTGTTGGTATTTTTAGGTTGCTCTTGTCGTGAATTAATCATAGTTAAGCAAATCATGTACATATTAAAAGACAACGAACCTAGTCATCAACGAAGTCGAAGGCAGGTCATCGTGTTCTCGTTGTTGTACACTCCTTCTAAATAAGACTAATGAGAACTGATAACATAAACTCAATTACATACCTTTTGTTCTTTTTTCTATTACTTTTCTTTCTCTCAGAACGAGGGTGGGGAGGCAGAATCCTCTTCTTCTCATAGTTCTTCTTCTCTTCGACCTCCTTCTCTTCGACCTCCTTCTCTTCGACCTCCTTTTCTTGGTCTTCAGGAAGAGCTTCCAGTGGTTGGCTGGGGAATTGGGTGCTGAACGATATTAGGTTCATAATTGTAGGAAATACTTTTAACTAACGATTTATCGAACATATCTCCTCCATACAGTAGATCCATCTCCTCTTCTATAGATATTCCACTGAACAAGAAAGCATTTGCAATAAAATTTAATGAAATCCTATTTACTTACCCTTCTGCGGCTTGCACGTCGTCGTTCATCATCAACCGCGAGATCCTGCAACGATTAAACATTGATTTACACAAAAAATATAACTAACAATAACAAAAATAACATTTTAAACGAAAATAAAAATTGAAAATATATCATGTCGTCTGGACTCGCATCCGGCTTATAGAAATTCCCTGATCCGCGTGAGACACTACTTTCTTTTGAACAATTGGGAAACGTCGCCATTTTCGTTTGTGAAATGTTTTTCCTTACACTAGAACATTGTGCGCTGCACCTTAATCCAAACACTTAGTCTTTTGACTTAAGACTTAAGCACTTAAAGAATTTATGATAACTTAAATACTCTTGATTTCACATTATTACAAAAGCACTTACCGTCCTAGGAGAGGCGAATTGAGAAGAGTTCATCTTGATCGAGCAGAGATATCCTTGTAATAAATTAAATAAAGAAAAACAACAATTAGTGAGCACAGCCAATGAAGGAGCGAAAACAACAACAGTCTACTCAACTAGCAAAATACTTTGAGAAGTAGAATACAAACAAGAAATGCAATGAAAACAACATTATTTAGTTGAAAAACTTCCATGGCGAGTATGCCGACATGACCTAACACGAACAGTATTAGCAAACATCGCCTGTACACGCTGAGCTATTCTACGGCTCTCAGTGAAACGGCTCGACATACCGTAGTGGGGCCATTATTTAAAACGAGTTCTCCATAAGAGCGGTGAGGGTATGGCACAATGTTTCAAAATCATCCTAGGCGACTCATATTTGATGGTTGGAGTCCCTAGGGGCGGTATACGCTTCAGACAAAAAATTGACCCCAATTATCGATTTTTGATCTACCAAAAGTCGAAAAATCAAAGTGTGATTTTCATGGCATGTTATATACCATTCGATAGAGGATTCAAAGTTATACAAGAATACCAAGTTTCATAAATTTTCATAACTCAGTGTTCGAGAAATATCCAATTTTCCAATTTTTGACTTGATTTTTTTGTTTTGATCTCATGGCTTACCATGTTGACATCATTTCCCATTCCTGGATTTTTGGTATGTTGTGTAAAAATGCATGCGCTATCCGAATATCACACTTATTTGGGCCAGCTACAAACCGCTCATAGTGATATCATGCGACAAACGCCTCACTTTTAGCGCCCGAACGCCGACGCAGGTTCGAATCCCGGCACAGACATAAACTTTTGCAAATTTTTTTTCGCCTCAAATTTGACTCTAAATTATATTTTCACGTGTTTTATCGTCTTTTCACTAATTTATTGTACGAAATGACCACAGGCATTACCAGAAATACTAAAAAATCTTATAACTGATACAGTATCGGAAAAAAGTCATGGGACGAACGAAAATAACGGTTTTTTCGTCAGTGATACTTCTTTTAAAATGTCTTTTTTGTTATTATCTGGTAAATATACATTGAAACTCGTTAAACATCTCGGTTTTCGCAAAATGTTTGAAAAATTGTAGACAAAGATCAAAGATCAAAGTACAATGATCAGAGACCAAAGTTCAGCAATAGAGTAAAAACTTCTGTAACTTTTATTTATAGTTTCATCTGCGTGTTTTCACTGATTTATTGCAGGAAATAACCATAAAAAATATCAGAAATCTTAGAACTAATAGAGTATCGACAAAGAAAGACATGGGACGCTTTTTCATTTTTTTTGTTGTAATTTTTGATTCAGGAAAGCAATTAGGCTGATATTTTGTGTCAATGTACGCAACTCATCAAAGAATTCAAGCATGATGTGTTGGTGTAACTTTGTTAACTGCTGTGTAATATTGACGCAATCTACGCACACTTTTGACAACTTATACTTCTTTAGTGAAAAAAGCCCTGTTCTTCTGAAACATTGTGAGAGTGGAGGCAACCACTAGGAAATTTCGGAATGGCTATGGCTCCGATTTAAACCTGCAGATGGGTTGCAAATTTGAGCTTGAAAACTTTAAGGGCCAACATAATGCTAATTGCGAGTGCTGTTCCTTTATTTTATAAAATGATAAGGCACGTATGTCTGTCTGAGTGTCGGTCTGTCCTTCACACTTTGCATCTTTCCAATCTTCTCAACAACTTTTAACTCAAATTTCTCTGGTTCCAATCCTTTCATGTCTATTCATTTGCTGATTTTGATCATCCATCATACATATTTTCACTTTTCAAGAACACCCGAAGCATGTTTTCAGGAAAATTGATTTATAGTCACACTTTTAAACGATTTCCAGCATTTACACCAATAGAAAAACACACCTGTACAAACTGCGTCCACCTCAATCTCTCTCCTTCTCCCCCTCTATCTTTCTCTTCATCTCCTTCTCCCTCTCCCCTCCCTATCCCTCATCAAAATTAAGCAAGTGGGTTAGAGTAATGCCGCAAAAGATAACTTTGTCCGCTTAGTGTTTAATCGCGCCCTACTAGTTTATCCACAGATTATGGTAGTCATAGCTCTTCATTCGCTCGCAGTTCATGAAAAACATTTTTTTATGGGAGGAATGATTTTGAGATCCTACCGCTCAAAGGGTAGGTCTCTTAAAATTATGGCTTCTCATCAGGTAGCTTTGTAATGTATCATATATTTATTTCCCTTATTTTTGTTTTGTTCAAATTCCTTTCAGAACCATAGCAACCGTTCTGCTGAGGTCTACTCGGTTACAGCGTTTACGCTTAAACTTGCTCTTTCTCTCCCTCGCAGCTCTCCTCCCTGCGCCTCTTATGATGAAATCTCTTTTTTACAGCTATAATATATGCTAGAGATGCTCACAATAGTTTTTACTCTATTGCTGAACCTTGGTCTCTGATCATTGTACTTTGATTTTTGATCTTTGTCTACAATTTTTCAAACATTTTGCGAAAACCGAGATGTTTAACGAGTTTCAATGTATATTTATCTTCTTTTAGCAGATAATAACAAAAAAGACATTTTAAAAGAAGTATCACTGACGAAAAACCGTTATTTTCGTTCGTCCCATGACTTTTTTCCGATACTGTATCCGTTATAAGATTTTTTAGTATTTCTGGTAATGCCTGTGGTCATTTCGTACAATAAATTAGTGAAAAGACGATAAAACACGTGAAAATATAATTTAGAGTCAAATTTGAGGCGAAAAAAAATTTGCAAAAGTTTATGTCTGTGCCGGGATTCGAACCTGCGTCGGCGTTCGGGCGTTAAAAGTGAGGCGTTTGTCGCATGATATCACTATGAGCGGTTTGTAGCTGGCCCAAATAAGTGTGATATTCGGATAGCGCATGCATTTTTACACAACATACCAAAAATCCAGGAATGGGAAATGATGTCAACATGGTAAGCCATGAGATCAAAACAAAAAAATCAAGTCAAAAATTGGAAAATTGGATATTTCTCGAACACTGAGTTATGAAAATTTATGAAACTTGGTATTCTTGTATAACTTTGAATCCTCTATCGAATGGTATATAACATGCCATGAAAATCACACTTTGATTTTTCGACTTTTGGTAGATCAAAAATCGATAATTGGGGTAAATTTTTTGTCTGAAGCGTATACCACCCCTAGGGACTCCAACCATCAAATATGAGTCGCCTAAGATGATTTTGAAACATTGTGCCATGCCCCCACCACCGCCCCTCCGCTGTTAGGGAGAATGCGTTTTAAGCCAAAAGTTTAGCTCAACTTTGCGACTAAAATAATAGCCCCACTTCAAACCAAATTATTGGCTCAACCACCAAAATAATGGCTCAACTTTTCACTCTCGACCAAATTAATGGCCCCCCTAAAAATGCGGAGTTTGATCTCTCATTAGTTATTCATATATGATTGAATTGTAGACTGTGAACGTCTTCGTATTGTCTTTGCTGATAAGGCTAACAATGTTGGACCATGGCTAGAGAGACAATTGGAACAGGTACGGTAGATACTGGGGATACTGTAGATATGGTACGGTACCTTGAATATTGTAGACATCGTACCGTAGATAGTGTAGAACACCATGGATACTATCTGTATGGGAATAGATTACGGTATATGGAGGGTATTGATTGATTATAGGTAATCTCAATTGGTATGGGAGGACATGGATCACTCGAATCAGCTATTCAACAATTGACTTCCATTCATCAACAGGTACTCATATTTATATAACTTGCTCTTATTTAATTATATACGAACAGTTTATCTTAAGAAAGTATTTAAATGTAATGTATACTTTACTTTCTTTCAGGCCATTACATACAAACCAAATTTGGATGAATTAGAGAGAATTCATCAAGAAATGCAAGAGAACTTCGTATTTGAGAATAGAAAGTCAAGGTTAGTTGATTGATGGAATGAATAGAATAGATGATATGAATGAATATTATAGATATTCAATGGAATCTCTTCGTGTTGGATGGGAATCACTTATGACTTCAATTAATAGAACTATCAATGAATGTGAGAATCAGGTATGAATCTATTCTATATCCATCATATGAAATTCTCAATCGGAATGACTAACAAAAGTGGATTATATTGTCTATGTCTTATTTCTTTTTCTTTTCTTTTTGATAATGTAGAGATACACCTTTGTGTGTCTATCTCTACATTATCAACTTTCGTCTCACATACATTCGCTCTCTCTTCTCGCTCACTAGCCTAGTCTACCCGCACTCACCCCACGTTCATGTCCCCAACCATAGCTCAGTTGGTAGAGCGGAGGACTGTAGATCCTTAGGTCACTGGTTCGAATCCGGTTGGTTGGAGCTTCTTTTGCTGATTTTTCCATACTTTGATAATCACCTCAGAGCTTTTAGATATTAATTTATTTACATTTTTTACTTGTATGACTGCGATTTTACAGATTCTAACCCGTGACAGCAAGGGAATGAGTGAAGAACAAGTAAATGAATTGAGATCATCATTCAATCATTTTGATAAAGATAGAGCTGGATTAGATTCTGAACAATTGAGAGCTGCTCTAATCTCTGTTGGATATCAACTTAGACCTGGAAAGGAAGTTAGTATTATGATATTTGATCTAATCAATCAATATATTGATTATTTGAGGGTGATATTGATCTTCATCGTATAATATCTCAATTGGATCCAAATAGAATGGGAAGAGTTGCATTTGATGCATTCCTTGATTTCATGACAAAAGAAACAGCTGATAGTGATACTGTGGAACAAATGATTGAAAGTTTTAGGATATTGGCACAAGGAAAGGTTAGTTTATGGAATAGATTAGAGTATATCAATAGATGATATGATTATAGTCATTCATAACTGGAGATGAACTTCGTCGTGAACTTCCTCATGATCAAGCAATGTATTGTATGGATAGAATGGCTCCATCCTCTGATCCATCAGCCCCTAATGGAGCTTATGATTATGTTACTTTCTCACGTAGTCTTTATATTCATTAGATCATATTATATAGTATTCAATATATCTCATAAATACTAACTCAGATAGACCCTTTATACTACCATATACAAAAGAATACAACTACTAGCCAACAACTTGTCTCTCTCCCTTCTTCTATAATAGAGTAATACTACTATAACTGCCTATAATAAGATATGTGATAAGTTGTCTTCCCCTCCCCTTCTCATACAATATGGCCATGAATGAATCCATAGTTTTATTATATCAATCCGAATGATATTATATTAATTGTTCATCATTCATAATCTAGTCGTTGTTCTATATGAAGAAGTACTCTTTGATAGTCAAAGGATGGAACTCAATCCTCCTGTTTAATAGACAATCTTTTATTATAAATAATATTCTCTCTTTCATTTACTTATAACATTTGAGTGCATCTCTTGCGATAAAAGAGTTCTATTGAATATAATGGATTGAATATAATACAGATACAGTAGAAGTAACAATGAACTAGTCTTCTTCTCTTCATTCTTCATCTTCTCATTTAGACAATCTGAAGATGTCCATTGAGTGAAATGATTGTTTGGTCACGATACCAATCCATCCCTTCAAGATCCCTCGCACATCTCCTCACTCAACTCATCTTCTCCCTCTCCCTCTTACCCTTTCTCTCCCTCTCCCTCTCTCCCTCTCCCTCTCCTTCTTCAATCTCAGATGTGACTTCTCTCTTTCACATGTGTGGTCAGTGTTTGTACTTCATCTTCTACTGTCCTTTCACTTTTCGTTCATTTTCATATTTCATTTTCATTATCTCATTCAATGTAATCTGAATTTTTCCTCTATTAAATCTTTTCTCATTGTAATCTAATTAGTATCCTATCCATACAAGTCCCCTCCTCCTTCCTTTCCTCTTCCTTCTATCTCTTCTATCTCCTTCTTCTACTTCATCTGATTCATTCCTTACTTCAGATTGTTTTTGTCTTTCTTCATCTTCTTCTTCAACTCAACACAAGTCACTCATCCATTACAACTCAAAGAAGAACGAAGAAAGATTCTTCCTTCCTTTCAATGTTAGCACGACAATCTTCAATCACGAAAAATGGTGATGAACAACTTGGTATGAAGAATATTTCATATGATCTTTGATCTTTCATCTTTCATCTTTGATGTTTGATCTTTCATTCAGTTCGTAAAGGAAGTGTTGATCTATTCAAGAAATCATCACCATTTGGTGAAATGTTAGAAGCAGTGAAGAGAAAGGCAGAATCATTAGATCTATGGAATGAAGATATGCAAAGGTTTAATCATATAGTCATCAATCACGGCGGTTAATTGGAGTTAAGCCCCTACATTTAACTTTGGCTTGAAGCCTCCCGCACTACGAAAAATCGGCAAAGCTGAATTGCACCGGGCGGGATTCGAACCCACGAGGTTCGGATCGACACCCAAAAGTTCTAGCCACTAAGCCATCTCATCATGTTTCGAGACTCGTAAAACTTGATGATAGCTCTAGTCAGAAGTGTTCGTGTGGCGAGCAGTCGCAGCAACGCGCCCATTAATATCGTATCTTAACTTCGCGCTGGGAGGACCTAATGCCTAGTGCAATTTCAATACTCAGTTTGCGATTCCTGCCGGAGCTTCTTAATTACTATCATTGAACCGCCGTGTCAATATAATAGAAGGAATTCTCTTTTTAGAGACCTTCCAAAGAAATGGGAGAAACATGGAGATATGATCATTTTCCCACAGAATTCATTCACTCATCAAAACTGGAAATATATTGGTTTGTTTAATCATATATTCAATCAATATAATATAAATTGAATTAAGGACGTGAGATATGGAAAGTAGTCGCAGATTCATTGAAAGTTGTTAGATTGGGAAGAAAAAGAATAATTGATGAACGAACTCCTCATGTTGATATATTATATGGTAATGATGGATGGGTTGAACATATTGATGAAAGAGGAATACGGTATCATTATATTTATTCATTATTTTGTTTCTTTACCATAATAATCATATCTGAAAGGGCATATCAATAATATTATTTCAGATATATTTATGATGCATCGAAGAGAGTTTTCAATGTAGATAAAGGAAAAGAAATGAAGAGAATATCAGGATTTGATTGTCATGGAGAAATAGTTGTTGATATGTATGCAGGTATTATAAGAGAATATTCATATTCTTAATCAATTCAATCAATAACAGGTCTTGGATACTTCACTTTTCCATTTGCCATTGCCTGTAAAGCAAAGAAAGTGTATGCTATCGATTGGGATGAAGATACGGTATCTATCGATCACTGTATCTCTTGATTACTGTATCTATCGATTACTGAAGATATATTGATCATCTCTGTTTGTAGGTAGAAGCTCTTGTGAGAAGTCGAAGTTCTAATAGAGTAGACGATATCGTTGAGATTATTCAAGGAGATGCTAGAAGGGTATGAATCATTCTATGAATCATTCATTATATTCATTATATTGATTAGATGAGTCCACAAGGAATGGCTGATCGTGTATATCTTGGTCTAGTTCCTTCATGTCATGCTCATCTATTAACTGCTGCTAGGTAGATCATGATTATTGATTGATTTCATAGATTACTGTACTTGTAGAGCATTATCTCCAAAGGGAGGAATTGTTCATCTACAAGATTCAATCGATACTAAGATACCAAGAGTCATACCTAAGAGGAAACCTCTTCTCAAGTATAATATCATCTTTGTATTCAATCAATAAATCAATAATTGAGGAGTGTATCCAAGTTGGAATCAGTAGATGAGAGTACTGTAGTGCCATCAACAAGTATTGAGAAAGAAGAAGAGAAACAACCAGGTATGAATATTGATTGATTATGGATATATTGATTAATTAAATAATAGATTCGATGATATCAGAATCAGTTCCTGAAGAAGTTTCTGAAGTCCAATTAGATGAAGAAGGAAATCCAAAACCAAGAAGGAAATTCTCTCGATCTGCTTCTATTGTACAAGAAATGGAGAATAGAAAACTACCTGATCCCATTGTATGAATCAATACCGTAATCATCTCATTACAATATACTCTTAGATACATTGTGAACTAGAAAGTAAATGGTCTACTATGATTCAACAATACAAAGACTTTGCCATGGAATGTGCTAATTGGTAAGATCAATCGATTGATTGATTATCGATATACAGTAATCATTGATTACAGTATGACTCGATTTATGAATAATATCCATGAGAGTGAAGAAATGTATACTGTAACCATTGTAGCTGTTCATAAACTATCATCTAATAAGACTGTTGATACTGTTGTATTGGAATTGGTTTGTGCTAAGGTAAGCGTTCAGCTAAAAGTTTAAAGATCAAAGATCAATATTGATAACCAGGACGAATCAACAGCAACTCGATTAAGTGCTAAACTACTGAATAAGGAACAAGAATCTATTAAGAAGGAATAATTGTATTCATTATATTGTTGATTGTGTTAATAAACAAGTGATAAGATGAGAATGATATGAGATTCATTTAATATCTCTCAATGACAATAAATAACTCTTTAGTAAGAGTTCATTTGGCTATAATATAAATATGTAAATGGTATAAATGAATGGATAGAAAGAGAGAGATAAAGCTTGAGTGAGTATAGAAGATGACCCGTCGAATGAACAAACGTTATGAGAAAGCAATCAAAGTGATAAGATATAACAATATTAGAATAGAAACTAATAACACTATGACAATTTGATGTGTATTACAATGATAATGAATAAAATGACAACAAAATGAGTGGAAACTTCATCTATTTTATAGATATAAATAATAAAATGACTACTTTAGATAATGAGTGATAGTTCCTCTGACAGCCCATTGAAATTGTTGCCAATCACTCTTCTTCCACCATTCCTAGAATCATATCAATCAATCAATCAATAATGAATCAATCAATAATCTTACCTTAATATGTTCTTCTCCATCAACTGAATAAGTAACCAATATTTCACTAACTCCATCAGCAAAAGTAACTAAATGACCCTACAAATATAGATATGATAATGAATCGATACCACAGTAATACAAATACAGTACCTTCTTATCAGGTACATGACTCTCAAAACAGAATTCTCCATTACGACGAGAATTGAATGTAAATACGAGATCTGATTCACTAGAATAAATTGAATGAATTGAATGATCAATAAATAGATGAGAGATATACTTACTTAGCTATATTAACAAGATCAGATATTCCATCAGAAAGAGAGAATGGAGTAGGTCCAGATGAATTTGATAATGTTGCTTCTAATAGATCCTATATAATCAATCAATCAATAAATCAATCAATCAATAAATCAATCAATCATCGATATCATCCCAAATAAGGCAAAAAAAAAACGAACAGGTTCTTCCAATTTTGGTGTAGTCAATACAATATTCTCAGTTCCATTATTATTTCCATGATGAGAGTTCAATAAAGAAGCCAGATCCTGTAATAACAAAAGAAATGAGAATGAATAAAGTTATCTGAAGGAATGGAATGAATAATCAAAGGTATCAAATGCATTTATGCAAATCAAATCCCAATTATTTGTATCGAATATTTACTTTTCATCTTCATAATTATAATAGACAATATGAATATACCTGTTTACTTCCTCCATTTGTTGATTGTAGAATTGATGAGAGAAAGTTCTCTTGTACTGATGACATCACTGTAATAAATAATATTTATACCTTATAAACATTATTAATCTTAGATATACTTAAGGCAAGTTCTATCATTCTTCATCATATCTCGAATATTGATTGATCTATTCAATCAAAATATATTATAATATCATTCCTTTATCTCTCATTAAACTCCTAAGTATTCCTACGAAAGTTTTATTTAATTTTTTTTTAAATTTAAATTTGATTGATGGATGGAATCTATTTAGTGAGTGAACTTTTTAAAAAATCAATGGATCAATCAATTTATTTAATTCCCGCTCTATATTCCCCGTAAGAGAATAAACTAATGTTAATAATACAATAAATGATATACATACCATTCTGCATGACTGTTCTTCTCAACATATCGGTGCCTTCATTCGATGACTGAAAGAAGAAAATATTCAATAAGAAAATAAGTTAATCAATAATATTCATATACTTATACAGTACTACCAGCTGATATCGAATGTGATAAAAGATTATTAAGGGTTATAACGATTGTATCATACCACAACTGATAAAGTGTAATAACTAATCAATATTGTACACTACTCATATGACCCAATTCAAGAATCAATACTACAATAATATATAATATGAGACGAATCGCCAGAGGTTCGACCACCCCCCGGACATAGAAATTTCGACCCCCTGAAAAATTCAGATTAAGTACTTTGAACGATGCTCTATCGAACTGCGCTTTCCGAATTTGCATATCTGTTCTCATTTTCGAGTAGTGGTAGGTCAAAGTTGGCAGGTACGGTATTTTTGGCTCGAGTGTGCGTCAGAAAAATGATCATAACTCCGTTCAAAATAATGATAGACACTTTTCCAAAAAAAGCATCGAAAGAGGAGATCTTGCGCAACATTTACCAGTTGGTGACGTCATTTTTCGGCCATGCTCCGGTGCTGGGCGGTCGGTTTTATGAAAAAGTGACTTAACTTTCCTAATCGGAAAAAGTGCACTTTTCTTCTATGCGCGTTTTGTTGCACCCATATGTGTCTAAAAATGACCCAAGTTTCAGAGGATTTCCGAATTGGAAAAAAAAAGGCGTTGATTTTAGTGACGCGACCTCGGACCTGTCAAAGGAAAGAACGGCTTATTCCTTTATCAAGAAACAGCAAAGGAGCTTAAATGACTCAAAAACATCCGAAAAAGCATTACGAGCTCAAAATACCCATATACGACAGTTATTTGAAACACAAAATCACCGAGTTCCGAAAAATTTGAAAAAAACCCATATTTTGCTTTTCCACGTGGAAAAAACGTCTCAGTAATGTTAATTAATCTTTATAATATTTCTTATAATGTTTTTGAACATTTATGTTTTTGGAAGTGAAGGCCTACCTGCTCTTAGAGCCGAGATATCCGCCATCGAGATTACACGCGCGCGCCCCAACTCCGCGCGATGTGTTGCCATAAAATGAACGTTTTCCAGCTCAGAATGACTCAAAACAACTTGTTTCATCATTCTTATCACGAAAAAATACCTTGGAACAAGTTTTCTGTGTCTGTAAAAATCAGCAAAAGATTTGGATCGAACCGGGGTTCGAACCCGCTCGGTGGTAAAGGTAAAGAGCTAAAGAGGTACCGCTCTAAAAACACCGAGCGGGTTCGAACCCCGGTTCGATCCAAATCTTTTGCTGATTTTTACAGACACAGAAAACTTGTTCCAAGGTATTTTTTCGTGATAAGAATGATGAAACAAGTTGTTTTGAGTCATTCTGAGCTGGAAAACGTTCATTTTATGGCAACACATCGCGCGGAGTTGGGGCGCGCGCGTGTAATCTCGATGGCGGATATCTCGGCTCTAAGAGCAGGTAGGCCTTCACTTCCAAAAACATAAATGTTCAAAAACATTATAAGAAATATTATAAAGATTAATTAACATTATTGAGACGTTTTTTCCACGTGGAAAAGCAAAATATGGGTTTTTTCAAATTTTTCGGAACTCGGTGATTTTGTGTTTCAAATAACTGTCGTATATGGGTATTTTGAGCTCGTAATGCTTTTTCGGATGTTTTTGAGTCATTTAAGCTCCTTTGCTGTTTCTTGATAAAGGAATAAGCCGTTCTTTCCTTTGACAGGTCCGAGGTCGCGTCACTAAAATCAACGCCTTTTTTTTTCCAATTCGGAAATCCTCTGAAACTTGGGTCATTTTTAGACACATATGGGTGCAACAAAACGCGCATAGAAGAAAAGTGCACTTTTTCCGATTAGGAAAGTTAAGTCACTTTTTCATAAAACCGACCGCCCAGCACCGGAGCATGGCCGAAAAATGACGTCACCAACTGGGAAATGTTGCGCAAGATCTCCTCTTTCGATGCTTTTTTTGGAAAAGTGTCTATCATTATTTTGAACGGAGTTATGATCATTTTTCTGACGCACATTCGAGCCAAAAATACCGTACCTGCCAACTTTGACCTACCACTACTCGAAAATGAGAACAGATATGCAAATTCGGAAAGCGCAGTTCGATAGAGCATCGTTCAAAGTACTTAATCTGAATTTTTCAGGGGGTCGAAATTTCTATGTCCGCGGACCCTCCGAAACGGTCGATTTTCTCGCGATTCGTCTCATATATTCTTAATCCATACTCTTTTCCTTGAGTACACAGCAGGTGCTTGTTGTCCTATCTTTTCTTCACATAATGCCCATAATCCACCAGGACCTGTATCATGTTTCCTCTTCAAATGAAACTTCATCGTTGTTGGACTCCTTAATCATATCAATCAATAAGTCAATCAATAAATCAATAATCAAAGTAAGCAATACATACCTATCATTAGTCAACCAATGACAGAATCTACATCTAACTCCAGCTAGACCATATGCACGTAAATCAGTGAAGAATTCCCATACCTATGAGTAAACAGATCAATCAATAATCAATCAATCATTAATACGTCAATCAATCAATCGATAATATGTTGAGAATGAATCAATAAGAATAAGGAATGATTCAACTTACAGGATTACTCTTCTTTCTTCCAGCATTTCGTGGATTGGGTACATGATTAGATGGAGGAATATGATGAGATGATGATATTGATCCTAATCTATATCAATCTATATATTCATCACATTATTGATTTCATATACATTATTATATCTTCAAAAATCAATCAATAATAGTGAAGTGATAATAATTGAGTGAAACATAATTGGTATGGCCGCCTTTCCGTACTAGATTTCGGGGTCAATCTCCCTCTCTCTCTCCCTCTCTATCCTTCCCTCTTCCTCTCCCAATCACAAATCCGCCATGATCCCCACAATTCATCCTCTATATCTTGAAATAGTGATTATTCTATTCATTTCAAGGCTAAAACTGAAATGAATTCATTTTGATTTCTATTCCAAGTCATTTGTATATTCATTCCAAGGACAGACTAGTGAAGGAATCACAAAGAATCATAGAGGGAGAAAGAGGATTGGGAGGGAGGAGAGGGGAGAGGGAGAGGGAGAGAGGAAGAGAGGGAGGGAGAGAGGGAGGGAGGGAGAGATGGAAAAAGAGGTAGTAAGACGAGAATGAGAAATAGATGAAAGAGATGAATAAAGATGATGATGAAGAAGAAATAGAATGAAATTATGGTTTATAAGAATGAATATGAATATGGAGATGAAGAAGAACTTGATATATATGACAAAGAAATGGAAAGAGAGGAAAGGACATAGAGAGATTATATCATCAATAATATATCATTCAATAAATATTGAATAACTGATAAGCAATGATATAGATGAATGGATAGAGATTAGATGAGATATAACCTTGATTATTCACTTCATTTAATCTATTCTTTTGTATTCATTTCACTAAATGAATGAATGACATTCATTATAAATCGGACATCCGGTTCTATTCCAACACTCAAATATATCCTCTCTCTCTCCCTCTCCATTCCCCCTTTTATTCCCCATCTTATTCAATATAATCAATCAATAACTCACGATAATTGAGCTTCTTGTATAGATGGAGAAGTAAGAGCTGCTAATATAGCTCCCCCTCCTGATTCCACTTCTGTCATACTGTAGATAGATATAGATTATTGATTGATTAATCAGGAATAAGGGAATAAGAGTATAGAAGGTAAGGAAGGTCAAATGACAAATCAGGTCGATCAATAAGAAATAGAAAGAAAAGTTAATAGTAGTGGCCTAAAATGTGATGAGAGGGAAAAGATCTTCTCAATGCTAACTCCGCCTATAATCTATGAACAATCTCATATGAATAGAGAGAGAGGGGAGAGAGGGAGAGGGAGAGAGAGAGAGAGGAGTGAAACCAGACTACTCATACTTGATCTAGATTCTCTATTCCATCTATCTATTACTATCCTCGTTTCTACTGAAACGATAGAATGAGAGAAGGGGAATAAGCCATGATAGATCCTCTATAGGATACAATGAATAATATAATATTAGTAGAGATAGAAAAGGAATGATCTAGATTCAATGGATGCGAACTAATAGAAGAACCACTCTTAATGTGCATTCAATTATAATAAATAATAATGAATATGCATTGATGACAATAACAATATCAAGTTGTAATCAACTATTGTCGGTATACTAACCGATCATTATGTATATCAATATGATAGAAGAAGAATATTATAATGCCCAATGAGTTTATTGTCAACTCTACAACAGAAACAACAATGGATGAATGCAATAAGGAGAGGGAGGGAAGGGAGAGGGAGGGAGGAGGGAGGAGAGGGAGAGGGAGAAGGAGGGATCAACAATGTAAGACTATTAAAGATGAATAAGAGATGAGCAACATGATTAACGATAATGAATAACATAATAGATATTGTATCTATGAATAAAGAATGAAATGAACTACTATGGAAATGTATCTAGCGATTAAATGAATGAATCAAACGAAATGATAACATGAATAAGAAAACGAAGTAACAATGATATACTAAATAAATGAGAAAGATAAATGGGAAGAATAAAGAACCGAACGAATCTCGTAACAGGAAACGAATGAAATACGTCGGATATGGGTTAAGGGCACTTATCATAATTGATAACATTGAAAGAACATATAAATAACCAATTATAATATGATGAATGATGAATGATCATACTTCCATCTCTTCATCACTATCTTCATCATCATCTTCATCTTCTCCATCATCATCACTTTCATCTGAATCTGAAGATAAAAACATTTATAATATATACTAATACACTTGAGGTCATATTGTTTTGGTCCGAATTGGGGGCACGATCTATTTTAAAGTTGAACTCTTTCTATCATATGTGGAGCTCGATTCTACAGTGGGCATTCGAACGAAAAATGGCTAATTTTACAGGGGGCCTTCACCCAAGCGTCAGTTTTACGGGGGACATTCTACACAATTTCCCTAATTTTACATGGGGCACCCCCATGTCGGCGCCCATGTATCATACATTTTCATATCCTCATAAGGTGAGGAAAAATAAACGGTGAGGGTGTCGAAAATATATGCCATGTATGGGTGTTATTGTTTTGTGTGAATTGGGGATATGATCTTTTCCTATTCTTCATCGTACAATGATTATTCATTATTTCCATCAATAATCATTCCATTTCATTTCCTTTTATTGTGCTAATTTCCATCGAAAAAAAGTGAAATAGATGTAATAAGCTAAGGAGCACAACATGAGAAGAGATATAGATAGATATAGAAGAAATAGGGAGGGTAAAGGAAAGAGAATTAGATTTGGAATAGTGAAATGGGATGTAAACCAGTTTCATATACGACTATGAGATGAACAAGGAGAATACAAGAATCATCTATAATCATTCCATCTATCAATCCATATATTCATATACGACTATGCTAATTATCGAATCAAACCCGTTAAACGGACGGTATCCCTTGGAGAGATACATGTTAAAATTCGCAGAAGATCCCCATCATATATTTTCGGTGCCCTCGCAGTTTATTTTTATATAGTGGGTCGATTCTCGAAATATGGCAAGTCAATTCAGAAAATTCATTACTTTTCGCTTGCAAATCGTCTTTTTTTTCTTTTGAGCCAAAATTTCACAAAAATCGAAAAACCTGCCCGGATTTTGAAAGCCGATAACAAAGCTATTCGACCTATGACAACTAGAATATTTTATAGAAATCAATCTTTCCCCTTTACCTATGTTATTTTCGCTGACACAGTCCCAGCACGGATATCATACATTGCCATACCATCGCAGTGCGAGGATTGACCCACTATATAAGGCCCATTTTAGGCCACTTGATAAAAAAATGAGGCTAAAAATGGCAATTGTTAAGCGAAAATAACGAATTTTGTGAATCAACCCATCCTATTTCGAGAATTGACCCACTATATAAAAATAAAGGGCGAGGGTACCGAAAATGTATGACGGATATCAATCGCGATATTCAAAACTACTATATGCCTAATACGAAAATTCGAAATGGGACAAAATTTCATTTTCGACATTTCAATCAGACATGGTCCATGGTTATCCCATGGGATAGACCCACCCGCAATTTTTTTTTAAAAGAAGGTAACCCACCCGCAAAATTTCGAAAAATGTTGACTTGAAAAATTATTAATTAATCAATCATGTCGAAAAAAATTGAAGAAAAGAGTATGGTAGGAAACTGAATAAATGAGTACGAATATGAGAAGAGTACGTTCTTTAAGTTCAGTGAAGTGATAGTAGTACGCTGTGTCGGAATTTAACGTTAACAAGAACTGAAATATTAATTGATTCAAAAAATTTGATTTTTCGTTTAGCGAGTCGCGTACCGACAGAGAACACAGTGGACAATAAGAAATATGAAAATTATAGTAGGAAAGTGTTGTTTGGAGGGGTGCATTTTCAGGCATGATTATCGCGTACTGAATTTATTTTTTCTATTTCCTTGGACTTGGCATATAAAAATTATTTTTTGCGTCATTTCTCGTCGCGTACCGACAGAGATTCCAATTCTCCACATGGAAATGTAAAACGAACGCGTCAAACTCATTTGCCAGAGCGTTATCCCACCGTAGGTACCATGGGATAACGCGCTGGAAATCATCTTAAACGCAATGATCATTGAATTTCTTGAGTTTCATGTTTTTCTCTGTCGGTACCCGATCAGACTGAGATATTATGCATGTAATATAGTGCAGTATTGAACGAAATCGCATATTATTAAAATCAGTTCTCGTTCTTACTGTACGATAAATGGTCTAACTGTCAACTGAAATAATAACGGAGTTTTTTTTAAAGTTTTAATTTCCCCCATTTTTTGTGTACCCACCCGCATTTTTTTGCCGAAAATCTACGTTACCCACCCGCATTTTTTGGCCGTGGGATAACCATGGACCATGTCTGATTTCAATCAATATTTTTATGCGAAAATAACAGGAAATAAAATGTAGTGCATACCATTTTGATCATCTCCATCATCATCACTTTCATCATCTTCTTCTTCTACACCAGCTACTCCTATAGATATCAAATATTATCAATCATCATTATCATTATAGACAAATGGATACTATCAAGTTATCAACAAAAGGTAAATAAAGTATTGTATTCATCAAATTGGGTCTAAAAAAGATAAATTCTGCATATATAATATTATATGATACCTCCATCATCCCACCAATCTTCTTCACTACTTGCTCTATCTTCATCATCTCCACTCATTGATTCCATCTCTTCATCTGATTTGTATTCTTCTTCTATAATATATTGATTAATCAATCGGATACAGTAATATTCTCAATTTATACTACTTTGAGAGAAATATGTGTATTTAAAAGAGATACAAAACATTTTGCTAATGGTTTGATACAATGTATAGAGATACAAGTTGATGATGACTGATTGAAGTAATAGATAGAATGGTGTACCATTGAATAGAACAATAGGAGTAGTATTGATAGATGGAGTACAAGATGATCCTCCTCTTCTCTTCTCTAATTCTTCTACTAATACATTCATCTTACCATGAAGAGCAAGTAACTTCTGAAGAAATGACCAAATGAATATATGAGAAGTATAGGATTGCATATACACTAAATTATCAAACAATAATCATACTAAAATCAATTAGCGGTTGAGTGGGACGCACAACGTTGATTTTGGAATGAATTGTGGCTAAATCGTTTTCATTTTTCAGTGTTTTTTTTTAAATCGGTTCGGTCTTCTGCAAAAAGCGGGTCACTAGCGACCATAGATGGGGGAAAGGCTATGCTCAAATCGGGGAAAGACGAGGCAAGGCTGTGCGCACAGTATGCGAAAAATTTTGTCGCAGATTCTACTGAAAATTTTCCAATTTTTGCTAGGCAAGGCTATGCGCAAGGCCCCGATGAAAAAGGCAAAGCTGTGCGCAAAAAATATTCACTTTCACGCGCCCACCTATGCTAGCGACAATGTCGGCCACGTATCGTTGTCCATAACTATCAAGGAAATATAATCTTACTAAATTATCACAATTCAAGATGAATATCCATTCCTAATTCAGTTTCAATGATAATGATAGAAACAAAATAATACTTGAAATTAAATAAAGTAATAATACCTGCATATGACTAGTTCTATTCCTCATCCAATCTAATAGACCACCCAGAGAGGTCTCCAATGATGGTTGCTGAAAAAGGAATACACTCATTTCATTATCAAATGATTAATAGCATTAAAATTTCAATGATTTCGTTATAAAAAAAAACGAAAACAATTCACGGTCGAATACTTGAAGGAAAGAAAGTTTTTTTTAAATCATTGCAATTCGGAGATCAACGAACTCATTTGGAGAGAAGGATATAGGTCAAATCAAGTAATCATTGAAGCAATAAAAACTGTATGTTATCATATTGCATAGATTAGATCATAGGTCGAAAAGTATGTTACAAAGTATCAATCCTGACCGGATTTTGAGCCAAAATTTCACAAAAATCTAAAAACCTGACCGGATTTTGAGCTAAATTTCACAAAAAATCGAAAAACTTGACCGGATATTGAAAACCTATAACCTAGCTCGACCTATGGATTAGATAATGAAAGACACTTACAGAAGATAGATAAGAGAGATGAACAGACATACAACATTGAGCCCAACGAATCCATGGACGAATACTGTAATCAAACCAATCAATCAATAATGAAGAGGTTAACGAGTTACAGTAATTAAGAATAGTACAATACATATCTTAATAAATGAGTAACTAACTCTAATGTACTTCTTGTTCTCAATCGAAATTCGATTGCTTTCAATAGAGGAATCACTTCAGCAGATGGAAGTTCCGCAAGTGTTGCCTGAAATTGAAACGATGAAATAAGCTTGGTTTCATAATTCATAATCAATTAGCAATACCTGAATAACAGTAGGACTGGTTTTTGTGAGTACAGTATCAATTTTGGAAGCATCATTAGCCATGAGTCCTTGTGCAAGAAGGATCGCCATTGATTCACCTCGAGATTCGGATGATGAACCCGCATTCCTTGATAATACAAACATACAATTAGTCTACTACGATAAACATTGCTTAATCTGATGTGGATCTGCACAAACATCTCTTCTACTTCGATAAACTTTAAGCAATCACTTCTTCAATATCAATCAAGCATATAATCAACCCGCACATTAAAAACATACATAGCAGCCTTCCTTTCGGCAAGGGGCAACGTAGTTTTGCTAACTGATGACGTCCTTTTCCTTGCTACAGGCTTTTCTATCGAACCACCATTTACTTTCTTCATTGTCTGGAATCAAAACAATTGAACGAATTGACTGAAATGCAATATTGCACAACGTTACCTCAGGCTCAACATCGACTGGGGCACTTAGCTTAGTCTTCCCAGATTTACCAGTAGTTTTTCCAATCTCGTGGGAATTTGAAACACCGTTGGAAACTGGGATTTCGTGATTTTTAACCTTCCGTTGAACCATTCTGAAATTACGATTTCATCAGCACTTTTGCTAAATAACAATAAATCGTTGAAGCAACGAGCAAGATGGGTCTAAAGCCGAGGTAATAATTAACAATTTTCACTAATTAGATTAATAGTTACACAAAATAACGATCAATCAATAGGGCAATGGTTAAGAGCCGGATGCTCAGTTAACAAGAGCAGAAAAATGATACACGCAGTTAAAATTTAAATTTTATGATGCGCAGGTACCCTTTTTCTGTTTTGGCAAATTGCCAAATCAAACTTTTCACAATGGTGTGATCTGCTATGACGGCACGTTTTTGTACTAAAGTAGTGTATTTGTGTAGTGTAATTGATGACAACCTCTTCTAGTGTACTCCATGTAATGACGGGAACTTCCCCCATCCGTGCTGAAGGATGGTTGATCAAATCAAGAGATCATGGAATACGTTTTCCTATTCTGAAAGTAAGTTTTTTTCTATGGTTTGCAACTTTAATTCTAATAGCTATTCTTTTCAGTCAAAATGGGCTCGTCGTTTTTATAAGATTCGGCAAGATGAAAACGATGAGAAAGTGTTCTATCTAGATGAATTTCGTGATGACTCTCAAAGACGACCAAGGAAAAGTCTAAAACTGGATCACGTTGTCCAGGTTTGCACTTTATCTTTACCACCCTTAAGTACGTTTAATTTCATCATTATCTTTGTCAATATCATACTTATAAAGTATATTAGTTGTATATTGTAGATAGATTCACATCTTCGTCTCGCTGATTCTTCATGTGCTTCACGTGGTGGTCTACATTTACAATGGATATTCTCTATTCATATCCCTCGTAAAAATGAAAGTAAAATATCGGAGATTTATCTGGCAGCGGAATCTGAACATGTAAGTGAGATAATCTCTTCATTCTTTCTCTTTTCCATATAATCTCTATTCGTGTATGGTAGTAACAACTAGAATGATGAGTTGGTTATTCTCTATATTTCTTCCTTTTATTAAGGATATGAATGTATGGGTATTCAATCTATGTCGTGCATGTGGATTAAGAAAGGAAGACGAAACACCTCAAATGCCTGGTATTTATTAGATCTTTATATTCTATCTCAACAAGTTTTGATCTCTGATCTTATTTGTTTGTTAGATTAAACAATGGCTACACTAGACCTATTGATTATATTACAGGAATGGTTTTAGTTGCACGAGGAGATATGGTGACTCCATCAATGGAAATGCCATCTACTTGTTCATTTGATATTCAATCTCTTGATTCAGTTGGTCATTCTGAATTAAGTAGTATGAGGACTGCATCTGCTGTTAGTTATTCTATTATCTAATATCTATCTGTTATTTGTGTATCGATTATCTTACTATGAGATATAATGGGTGTAGAATAGTGATGATTAGTCATCACCATTTATATTATTCTAATAGTTGTTATGATCAGATTGGTCATCCATATCAACATCTACGTAATTTCCATTCTCCATCTACACCATCTACAATACAAAAGAGAAGTAATCATCATAGATCTGGTACTTTCATTCCATTCATTCCACTTTATTCACATTCCAAGTTAATGGTTGATAATCATTAGTCGATGTATATAAGTTAGAATAATGAATGGATCGATAATTGATATGGTATATGGATATTGATTGAATAGTGTATATATTACAGGAAGTGGTGCAGATATATCATCTCTTTCATCAGTGAATTCATCTCATCATTCAATAAGTACAGAAGATGATAGTAGTAGTTGTAGTGGAATACTTAATAAACCACCTCCATATGTACCTCCAAGGTTTGTTATCTCACAATCAGTTTATTTTCTTTATTCGCTCTGCAAAATATAATATCATTGTATTATTTTCAAAATTGTGGAATTAAGCAGAGGCACTAGTTTTAAATAGTTGACTGTTAAAAATGAAAGATGGACTAGTCTTTCAATACTGTAACGTTGTATACATGTAAATAAGTGTAGTTAAGTATTAAGATATATGTTATTTAAAATATTAAAATGAATTGTATTTAAGAAGTAGACCGTCTCGTGGTGAATTAGATGGTAATTCATATAATGAATATGATTTGAATGGACATATTCCTCCTCCATCTAAATCATTATATGATGAAAGAATGGATAATGAAAGTAGTGGAGAAACTATCACATTGTATGTTTAATACTTTTACTTATTATACTTATTTAGACTATATTTGATTATATTGATTGATTATAGACATGATCTATCACTTCCTATGGCTCCTCCAATTATTGATCGATCACTTAAACCTAATCGATTACCAGCAATTCCTAGGACAACTCCACGAGTAAAGAATCATAATCCTACTACGGTATCTTATTTATTTATTCATTGATTTCATTCAGATCTTTATTGTTCTTTAAATGTTATCGATCATAAGTCGCATAGCTAGGTTATCGGTTTTCAAAATTCGGTCAGGTTTTTCGATTTTTGTGAACTTTTGGCTCAAAAACCGGTCAGGCTTGGTACTTTGCTTTTCGAGCATACTTTTCGACCTATGTTATCGATATATTCGTTTAGATGATATATGAATGAAATAATATAGTAAATATTTGATATGATTAATATTTTGTATTAAGCCAACTTCATCTCATTCAACAACACAATTTGAATATCTTGAACCAATGGATATCCAACGATCACCTATTGTTATTAAACATTCCATTCCTGATCATCAATTGGATTATATCAAAATTGATGCTTCCAAAA